>OX104133.1:16915041-17422315 GCA_944470555.2 Heterobilharzia americana | reverse complement strand
ACCCAGGCTAGTGGATTACTATAATAAACTCAATAACTTTTCCATGAATTATTTAAATAATCGTTCACGTATATAATCTATGTAGTTCAAGTATTAATGGAAGCAGTAATGCTCCTGTTCGTTGTAAGATGTCATAAACATATCTAAGATATTGCTGAGTTTCAAAGAACATTTCTGGTTATTTCAAATCTAGCGGTGATTTGAGCATCAACTACGGAACAAAGAACAACATGCAATATTCTTATCTTTGTTTTACAAGCAATTGAATTCTAGATGACATTCAGTAGTGTATGTATCGAAACGCTGTCATTAGAACTTTTGGAAAAAGATGTTCTTATCCAATAATGCTAAACAGACTTAGTAGTTGCTAACAATACCTATTTAAATCATTTGAAAGTAGATGAAGTTGGAAATAAATAAAAAACATACAAGAAGTGTCATTTCTACGGGACACAGATGAAAATCAAGATGCATCTGACAAAATCCTTAAGTACGTAGACTGAATTACTGGAACTCAAAAAAATGCATCTCCATTAAGGATAACTGTCAAGTATTGTTTACAACTGTAACTGAAATATAGAGGTCACTCAAATCACACCTTAACATACTTAAATGCCTGGTTGCAATGATAAATCCTATTGCCCTGTCAGCTTGTCAAGTCACGAAATATAAACACAGCAGAAAGACTGTCAATCAACATTTTCTTTGTCTATGTATCCTATCAAACGGAGTTGCTGTTTATAAGAGCAGTCTGAAGTCTGCAGATCGACTCATTGAGTGATTTCCGATGCGTTAAACACCGAAAAGAAACTCTTGAATATAGTGAACTGACTGTAATTGTTTCATAGATTAGCAGAACTCGGCATCGACACGTTCATGAAGTATTTTATCACAGTGATATCTTCCAGTAGATGTTAGTATTTAGCTTTTGGTAAACAGATTTCAAGAATGTTTGTTATCTCATCTTGAATTCACTTCCAAATGACTAGTATATTTCTTATTTGTTTTGAAAACTTCCGAACGAAATATACTTTAGAGCTTGTGAGAAAACTTGAAGAACTGAAGGAAAGATATGGTATGGATTTGGATATATACAATGCTTACATGGTCGAACGTATCTTTTCATATATAATACATATGTGCCAATGCTTTCAATATCGTCTTCAACATTCATCTGTTAACATTCTGATAATTTTTTCAAACTCATTAGCAATATCTAACGCTGTTGAGACACTTTTTGAGTATTTAAAATATTCAGTTCAACACGTTCCATGATACTTTCAACTCACAACACTTGGTTTAACTTCATCAGGTGATCTTTTCCAACCAAACGCTGCCTCTCTTTCATGGCTCAAAGAAGAAGTGCGTTATTACACAGGTAATAAACAATCGTGTTTGTTGTGTTCATAAACCATTACTTAAACTTTTGGATAGGGTGAAGGCGGTATCCTTCTAAGTACACTGGGAGTAAAATAATTTGCCATATTTCATATTCCGTCATTGGTTCAATTTAGTAAGGTGTGCCTTTGTTGACTTTCAGAAGAAAATAATGATCCTCTAGAAGACTGTTTAGCCGATTTCACCAGAGAAAACCCAGCTGGTGAGTGAAAGCATATATTTCGGTTTCTAATAATAGTGGTTTGTGAAACGAAAATTATAAAATTATTTCCTTTGACATGAAACATATTTATCGACATAAAGTCAGTATGTAAAACAAAAATAGGCTACAGTAGACTCATGAACATAAATCTGATACGCATATCATTTTTTATGCAGTTTCAAGTTGTGTAAAATATTGAATATACGATGTCAATTGTTGATCCAATTTTCTCTTTTGTAGAAGCCGCTAAGTTGAATAGAGAGATAACTTCGATATTTGAAGTTCATTCCATTATTCAGAAATATTGGGGTAAGATAATACTGCAGACTATATCACTGACTGGAGTTTGCAAAATGCATAGACACTTCTAAAATGAATGTTCGTGTACTCTTGAATAAAGTATTTGTGTTGAATTTCACCCGTTCATTTTCCTGTTAACATCAGTGTTTGTGTCCGTAAACTTTCAAAGAGCAAATCAAACGAGTTTATCCCAATAGGCAAACCTAACTATTCATCATCTATTTTGTAATTCCAGTAATACAAAATGCGTATGAATCAATGTTGTATAAACTCACAGTGAGTTACTTATTTGTTCAAAATGAAAATCAACATTGAAATAATACCTGTGCAAATGATAGACTGACTCTTCTTGGTGTCAGCTTACATTTTTTAATAACTCACACTCTTACTTCAGTTCTCTAAGTCAATCTATATAGATAAACGTGTGATAAAGTGACTTCAATGACGTGTGAAAAAGGAGTACGGTGTGCTCTGGGAAGAATATTCATTTGTGTGTCAAAATCAGATCGAGGTCTGAAGTCATGCACTGACCGATGTGTGGTTTTCATTCTCACTCTGTATGACCAGATGCTACAAATGTTTATTACGAAGCAAAAGGAGATGGTAGCATGTTGCGAATGCGTTTGTGATAATCGGATCAACGAATTTCTCTGTGGAAAAAGCCATACCAACTTTCTGGTTCCAGACATTGAAGAACAGTTATTTTAGATTTACAACAATCAGAACGATTAAAGTGGTGCTGCATGCTCTTTCTTTCTTTGTTCAATATGTTACCATGACATTGGTGCATTCTCGTCACAGACGTGTTGGATGAAGAGTACTTCCATTCATTGCATTTTCATTACAGCTGATAAAAGGAGACAATAATTTTACATTTCTGCAGCCATGAATTCGAAATATAACTTATGGTTTTCACTGATAAGACTTCACAGATGAGTATGCTTTGCATTAAAGCTGACATCTGTATTGATTTTTACTGCAGAATAGGCTGCTTATATATCACTATGCGTTGAAGGACATTAAGGTTATTGTGTAAGTATGTTGGGTACGACCCTAGCCAGTGTTGAGGGAATTTCCTTCCTTCAGCTGACGAGGCTTTCATCACACTTGGGCTCATGAATATTTGCTGCAGGAAGATCAGTATGACGTCCAATTATCTGAAAAAATGTTGATGATACGAACGATTTGTGTTCTTTTTCTGACATTTATTTTCTGATGAAGAACCTTCCTTGTCAAGTAGTCTGTCAATGGTTTGTCGAGATAATCAACTGACATCGGTTAGGTTGGGCATTGGTGTTCTCATAGATTTAGGTTATCTTTCGTAGTGGTGATCACATCCTTTTTCTCTCCAGCAGAAAAGAAGTAATGATTAACAGACTGGTGAAAACGGTTTACAGAGTGGTGAAGTCGTATTCCAAGAATGAATTCTCTTGGATAAATGCGTTAGACTGGACTTCAAGAATTGTGCGTCAATAAGGCAGACAAAATATATCCCCAACTAATATATTCGTTGTGCTGTTGAAAAACACTCAGATTGCTGCATAGTAGTTCGCTTGCCTCCTTACATTTGCAGATAAATAAACTTTTCATTTCTTTCCAATTTTTTAGGGAGAATATGAATATTAGTTGATATCATGAAATTCGTTCCACTAAGTAATGAAATTGTTAAATTAACAGACGATAACAAAAATGTTTAAGTTGTGTAATCTGTTTTTCTGTAAAAGTTAATAATAAAATTCTCATTTCCTTCTGAAAAGTTTATACTAACATTGACTGTGTTAGATGTTTGATGGACTTTAAACTGGGATAATCTGTCTTGTCAAGATAATAAGAAAGAGGAGAAAAAAATGTGAATGCAGTGACATTATTACATAGTCAATAGATTATTATGGTAATTCTAGCTGCATTTGCTAAGGCTACGTAAGTCTCAAGGTGGGTTAGTCAAAGTACTCAGGTATAACTAAAAAGTGAATAATGAGCTAATTACAGTTACATATTGAAAGCTCAACTAAGTTGATGCGCTAATGACCAATAATTTTGCATTGAAAGATAGTGAATCGATTCAGATAGCTTATTACTTAAGCTAGACAGTTAAACGTCGATGAGAATATATGTAGTATAATTGCCAATGTGAGAAATAAGATTGTTTCATCTTTGAATATCGGTCGAATCGAAGTGATTGAAATTTTTCTCAGGAGAAATATTTTGAAAGTCCATTCTAAACTGTGGAGTTAAGTCAAAACCAACAGGACAATGGGGATATGAGCAGACAAAATCTAGACAGAATTCTTCATGTATCATAAACATTTTTTACTTTGAGAATTTAAGTATGTTTGCATGCTAATGATCAAATTGACCATGAATGATATTGAAGTAAAGTGAAGTGTGGTTAGAATGCAATGAGGCATGAACAAGAAGTCAGCACATTTCAATAACCACTCAGATTCCGCTTATTGATACTTGTTGATTCACACTGGTTATTTTAACTAGCCGAAATGATAAGTCTTTCTCGTCATTTGGACACTTTGATCAGAAGCCGGGATATAAACTCAGATATCATATTCATGTCATTCGCTTGGTGGTGGCTACCATCGTGTTGCAGGATACAGATTTCGTCATATTTCAGATCAGTCAGCTGGATGTGCCTGGATCCCAGTAAGTGATAGTCTCCCTAAATTCCATCTCTAAAGAAAAGCAAACACTCTCAGAATAGATGAAAATATAAAAAAAGGAGGAACTAATTTGGGCAAAGCCAAAAATAAAACTAAATTAGATCGTTATTGTACTCGTCAAATATGATTCACAACAAATTTCATCCATTATAAGTCAGACACCTCTATTGACATCAGGAAGGGACTCAAAAAATGCAGCATTAAATTGTTCCACAGAACATCAAACACATTGAACATCTTCTTGGTCCTAATCATGAACAAAATTCCACTGGAGTTTGCAAACCAATTACTTCTATAAAATCAGTAACTCAGACTACAATGCATGAGTCATATTTCAAATTGAAATAAGGTGGGGAAAAATGAACACCAAATGGTTTCCATCCTTACCATAGAATGGAATAACTTTGAAAACACACCTACCCTACCTACATCTCTCTGTAAAATTAGCTCCAACGGTCTGTTGTGAAAATATCGAAATTATTCTGAAAGGTTAAAGAAATTTTAGGCAACCTTTCATATCACAATCGTTTTGCATAAATCCAGATTAAATTGTTTAAGTGAGAATCAGATCCATTACAATTGGATTGATTGGGGAAACTTATTTCAATCCTAAGTTAAGTCTTGAAAATGATCAGTGCCATGGTCTTTGCAGGTCGAAGAAACTTCAGTCATACACCTGTGTCAAGGAATTCACGTTCTATGTAGATGGTGCTGAACTTGGTTTCTGCGTTTACCGAGTGATCATAACCAATGAAATGACCTTAAACAGAGCTGTGAGGTGCACTCCTCTCTCCTATGCATAGCCAAGTTGATATATGCTCGATAACGCGTTTAGAAAACGGGAGATGAATACAGTCAGTGCACCTTACTCAAGACGAGCAGGTGAATAACAGTTAGTGAAGCACATTCGTGTCCTTACCTTCTTTTCAGTGCAAAGTCGTCTAGCACAACAAACTCTGGTTTCCAATGACAACAGGATTTCAACCATCAGCTACTCAAGTGATACGATGAGTTATGTTTTCAATTCGGTCATAATCTTCATTCACTTTTGTTTGGTCATGTTATCCGTTTCTACACTTATAAGGCGCAATCCCAAATTAATTTGCAGTTTATAGAACTGAGTATTCATACGAAAGTAGTGACGTGGTTTATAATTGAATATCAATGGTATTTCTCGAAGGGAATCTTTTTAGATCTTCTTGCTTACAAAAATGATATCGATGTAAGTCTGTTGAATAGCAACACGATTCAAAACGGATATCAGTCACCCTTCAATTCGGCTCACGATATTATGTTTTTCTTTCGGCTATGTATTCATAGCCATTGTTGATATTGGGCTATGCACATGTGTCAACAAAAATACTATGTGCCTGCTAAGTCGTTAGTGTATTTTAAACCCATCACTTCACCAGTCTCAGTTATTAGGTTGGTATTTTTAGGTGTACAGTTCCGCTCACCCACGTATGATAACATACAAACGGGTTAGACCACATCCAATCAACAGCCAAGTTGTTACACCGATGAGGCTAATCATCTCGCCTACTTGTGTGTAGATTTCAAGCTCATACTTGGTTGTATATGCATAAATGATGAATTATCTCAGCTGATTGTCTACTTGATGGATCGACTCCCTTCGTTATAATAACCTTGAAAAGTTCGCCACAGAGACACCTGCAGAGTTCTAATTGTACAGTGTTGTTTAGTAAGTGAATATGATAATTCAAGTTTTTCTGTTTAGCGGAATTAAGGTTTACATATCTAGCTGGTGAACTCAAAACAGCGAATAAGTCACTTCAGTGCCACTGTCCATATCTCAACTGAGTAAACCCGACTGTTCTCTTCAAAGTAAGCTTACACAGTTAGGTGTAAACCCTCCAGTCAGTCAGTCAGTCAGTCAGTCAATCAGTCAGTCAGTCAGTCAGTCAGTCAATCAATCAGTCAGTCAGTTAGTCAGTCTGGAAGTAAAAAGAAAGTAGCAAAGTAGTAATGGGGAACGCGTTTACTTGTAGATTTTGACGATCATTTTCAAACAAAGTAATCACTCTCATGAATAAGAACAGAATGTGTATCAGCGGAGAACCACTTCTTTTCAATGACTTCATTATATCAAGCTGTACAGTTGTATTGATAATCGGTAAGATGAAAGAAAATTACACCATAACCTTGCTCAGTCAATATGCAAAATGTAAAATTAGTGTAGGTGGTGGTATTTGTGGAAGAAGTGAAAGAAATAGAAAATGGGTCATTGAATAAGGAAACAAACTCATGAACAAGTGGTGAGATAAGAGACAAGCGCTGTCAAAGAATTGTAAAACGATGATAGTTTAACCGAAACATGCAAAATGGATGAATGAATAAGGAACGAACTGATGCTGAATAGTGAAATATAGGTCAAATACTGCCAGTGAAGTGGAAATTGGTGACAATGATGATAATAATAATAAAAGAGAAGTATAAGAGAGTGAATTGAAATGAAGTTGACAAAACAACCAAAATGAATTATCAAGGTCAAGGTGGATAAAAATGTTTCACGAAGCGTTTTTGAATGCAAAGTTTCGGCTTTTGTTCATGTATACTAATGCTACAGCTGTGCATAAGTAGTTGAGACGTGGACCTTTGGAGTAGTTCAGTTGAACTTTGTGAATTGCCTTAAGGAATGAATCTCTAGAGGCTGAATGACCTAACTCTACTAGGTATTCACATATGGATGAAGTCGTTTTCCTTCGATCACCTCTGGTAAGCCAAACCGAGTAATGTTCAGCAACAGGTTCTCGGAGGCCCCGCGTACAACTTCCGATACAGCTAGCTCCACAGGAAAATGTGAATTTTTAGATACACACATAGATGTGGACATGAGTGGTAGCCAATCCTTGACGCTTCGTCGAATCAGACGCAGGTTGGAGAAAATTAATCCTAGTCTAGCAGCATAAAAGCTAATATTCATACATTTTGACCGACGGCTTTTCAGTACCTCGGCTGTGGTATCTCCTTTGAACTCCAGATTTATGGTCAAGATTTCCTTAGGAACTGTGATAGAATGACGGGTGATTCGTCTCTTCCGATTTATTTCTATAAATCTCTTAGGATATCTGTTATTCGGTAGTGTTGTACTAAAAGTTTCGATTTCAACATCCATCGTATCTTCTGAACAGATTTTATACATTCTCTGGAACACAGAAAGCAAATGAGATTTCTTTTACAAATGAAAGGTAACCAACTATTGAAGTTAGTGAACTAGCCGGTTCAAGTTGGTTTGCAATAGACTGACCTTTGAATTAAGCCATCATCCCTTCCCTTTAACATTACGTCTAGAAAGTGGAGCGTTGAATTCAACTCTTCTTCAATGGTGAATTTAATGGACAGATGACAGTCACTGAAACGTCTTAGCAGATTATCTCGTCAAAAAGAAGAAAGGTATCGTCGATGCACCTTTTATATAAATAAAGTTCCGAGATCATCTCTTTAGGTGCTCATTTTCGAGCACTGCCATAAAGATATCAGTCAGGGCAGAGTCTAGTGGAGATCTCACTGCGACTCCGTCCGTCTGACTATAAATCATATCATTAAATCTGGACTGTACACTAAACCTACATCTTAGTATTAATTCTTTTAGCCTACCTGTAGGCAATCCAATATTAATATTATTAGAATCAATGTAATCGCATAGATAGCAAACAGTTTCAATAAGTGGAATGTTGTTGAATAAAGAATAAACATCAAGCGGTATCATACGGTTACCTGTTACGTTGAATTCTTCGATACAAAGAACAAAACCAATGTACCGTTTATATGGTCTGCTGAAGGCATATAAAGCTGGCCTTCCACTCCGTCCAGTATTGGATGTGCTTAATTCACCTTATCACTCATTGACAAAGCGGCTCGTTAAAATGCCTGAAACTATGAGATCAAATCTCTTCAAATATAGTCTTTCTGATCATAAACACGACCGTACACCTTGCAAATGAAGTGGTTGAAAGGAAATGTTTCTTCGCTGATACATATCTTGTTCTTATTCAATCACTTCTCCCGAAAACCAAACACTTGAACATTTATTCACGTCACCTGGACAACATTATGAAATGGCCCCTTGAAAGCTCTTAGGAGAGACTTTGTAATCAGACAAGATGAGTGGGAAAACCAGTATTTTACTCGGATACAATGAAGTGAAACCTGAGTTTCCACCACCTCCTAAGCCTGATTCAGAAACCTTACTGATCAACAATCCTTTTCATTACCTTTATTCCCACTCAGATTTCACTACATACTGATCAATTGAATTATGATTCAGAGGGTATTATCTCAAAATATCCGGATTTCGTTTCACAGATTATCTGCATCAAAAGTACTGCATACTTTATTGCATAGTAAAACACAGTTTATACTGTTCAGTATCTCAGTCATAATTGATGTCAATAACAGATCTTCGGTTAATATCTTTGTGGGAACTTCTTCGCATCATGACTAATCTGCCAAGAATTCTAGTGCACAACTGTGCAGTTGTGATTCAGCCAGCAGGATGTGTAGGTCATATGGAATAGAAGTGATGAATTGAAACCAACAGCATAAGTACTGTTGGATTGACATTTATTCTCTTAGCGAAGAGATCTACACACTGACATCACATCACCTGAGAATAATAATCAGATTCCAGTATTTGTCTTGTGATGAAACAGATCATTCGGAAAATGGTGTTCAACGCTAACTGAAGTCACACAGACTAGTCACTAGAGTGGGATCAAACTCAAGTTTTCTTTCTCCTCGTTGCTGATACAGTCGCATCAATCATTTTGTGATAAAGTTACTTAACGTGGACACTTACCATTGTGATGCAATTAGAACTCTGCTCACTATCCTTTAGTACACTTCTTCCTAGTCTACATCTAGGCTACTACTGCTCCTCATTAAGTTCAGATTATGTAGCAAGGCACTTATTCAAATTCAATAATTTTGATGAGGCTGATGAGATCTACTGAATCTACTAAACCTTTTCCTGTAATAATCCATGGTCATTAGCGCTATTTTACAGCAGACTGAAGATGGTGACAGATTACTTGAGGATGAGTGCCACTGAATGCAACCATAGTATCTTCATCATCAAGAGATGCTTGTGAAATGGTCCTGTTGCTTTAGTTTTTGTACTCCATTTAGGCACAGTCATGCGGATGCTTGGACCAGTGTGTCATCAGTATCGGAACACATACACATACTCGAGAAGGAGAGACAATCTTCCGCTGACCTTCTCACGTCATAACTGACATCAGTATGGTCAACCTATCTTAGTTGTTGGGTTGACATTGGTTGATGTTACATCAGATAATATCCTTGTTTATGTCTGCAATTTGTGCTGGTCAGAAACAGGTAGTTGTCAGAGCCTAGATGTGACAGGAGATCCTCTTTATCTGTTCAAT
This sequence comes from Heterobilharzia americana, assembly GCA_944470555.2. Classification (NCBI taxonomy): domain Eukaryota; kingdom Metazoa; phylum Platyhelminthes; class Trematoda; order Strigeidida; family Schistosomatidae; genus Heterobilharzia; species Heterobilharzia americana. The sequence continues at coordinate 17,412,335 of OX104133.1, read as the reverse complement.
CGCTTGGGATTCCGACGGTGTTCACTTAGTATCTTTTTGCTTGACTTAGGCTACCCACTTGCATGTTGAAATCAAAGTCTATGCCAACCACATCTGATCGTTTGGCTTTGAGTAAGAAGCTAGACAGTTTTCAGTAAAAACCATTGTTCATTGCATCCGAACAGTAGTCGAAAGCTGAGACTATAATGGGAAAGTGGCGAGTTCCATTATTCTTTTCAGTCCTCACGATGCCGTTCATTGAAACAGCACATGAGTGACTATCAACTAAGATCCAGTCGAACAATGCACTTTCTAGAAGCATTTATTTCTATTCCTCCAACTGCAAGACTGGTGGGACCGGGCATCAAATCTTCAGAAACCTGATACACTATCTTGGTTGTACTGTGTTCTCTCAGTTGGACTGTTTAGTCGTGCAGCTGTCATCATCTTACTAGACGACGTCATCAGCACTCAGTTCTTCAATATGAATCGAGCTGTCAATGTCTCTCCGTGACGGATTTGTTAGCTTGCCTTCACCGACTAGCTTGTGAATGGTTGTTTCCTTTGATTGTTGTGTTTTTGATTGACTGTATAGATTTCCCAACTGGCTGTTATTCCCCTTGACCTCTGACCCTTGTGTTGTTTATCAACTTCCTTATTGGGTCTATGTCTATACATTTATTGATTCCTGACTGACCTGAATGCCAAGCTTCTGATTGCGTGCAGGCTCTATTCAAAAGAGCGAGAACATGCCATAGTACAACAACTTCACGAAGAAACGAAGAAAGTTCATCCTTCGACAGATCCGGTAGCTTGGAATGTCGACATGTATCCACTATGTTTTCTCCAAGTGAAATTGTTTAAGCGAAATCCTAGGCATAAAACATAGCAACGAATTCATTCAATATGTCTAATTCTGCAATCATTTGGGGAAATTAGGTGTATTTTTTAGAAGATTCATACCTAGGTTAGCGTGAATAGGTTCTAAGGGTTGCAGGAACCACCACGCGTTTCTGTGAAATGGTGAATTACCCAGGGACAGTATTGGTCTCATAAGAATATCAGGTAAGTGAGTCTACGGCAAGGGTTTCAGCCTGCAAATGTCATGATTTTCGTTATCATTTTCGATAAGTGAGTTTTCGGGTGGTAATTAGCCTTTAATAACAACAAACTGAAGTTCACCATGTCACCAAGAGTCTACATTGCCCCACACGGCCCACACCAACAGTGAAGGACTTCATGAACTCTTTCCTAGTCTTGGTGTGGCCATTCTGAACCTTTTGCTGACTTAATCCAACTTCCCTTTGGATTGCAAGTCGAGGTAAGTGGTCGCCGGACATGTGCAGCGCATTTCCAAGCCATCTCAGCCGATGAAGATTCACAACCACATCAATCGACTTACTGGCCTGTCTTGTCTAATACCCAACAACTGACACCCATGGCACAAGAGGTGGCTACCGTGCCTCAGTAGATTGGTGGATAGAGCTTTGGCGTTTGAAACGAAGGGTACCAGACTCAAGGCCTAGTGAAGACAACATTACTCACCGGAGTGCAGGTACACCCAGCTGGGGAGGCCCGAATAGGGCGAAGTGTGCCATTCGGATTCCCCTGTGAGTCATCAAAATCAATATGGTCTTCTTTGTTTGTTGATTATCCTGAAGGATTGAGAAACATCTATTTGATGTCTTGTTTGCATCAGATTCCTGGTGATTTCATTGGTAAATACCTTGCTACCATTCAGATAGATTTCTTGCAATATCCTCATAAAATCGAGTAGGCGCCCCTTTTCGGTCCATTCTATGTACTTGCTTCCACAAGCACAAGTGAACTGGCATACACAGATGGAGGCGACACGAGATCGGCATTTGTCTACTTTTCACTGTGTTATTCAGCATACTGTACTATAAACTGAGATGAATCTGACAACAGGGAGGCTCCTTCTCAGTGCCACTTCTATTCTTCTGTCTATTCTTTCAGGTGCCTCACCACTGTTGAATGCTAAGCGAAGGAAAACAGGCTTCTCCATTCTCTATAACGGCCTTCTCAATGGTACCAAATTCTCCTCCCAGTTTATCTTCTGAGCATAGCGTCATTATTCTAGTGAATAGCATCCTAACTAAACCACACTTATTGCTGACAAGACAAAAACTATTGTAGTCAAGGTAACAGGGCTGTTTGAAGAGATTCGGTAAGGTACATTAATTGATAAAACTGATCGGTTGTTTTTACCGACCCACCTTCTTACTCAAAACCAGGTAGTCAAACGGATAACTCCCCCTCCCGTCCATCATAATTCAGGATTGGATGTTCCCGACTGGGGAACTAGTATTAACATGATAAACGGATAGATGCGTGACATGAATTCAAATGGTAGTCGGCTGCAGCATATGATGATTGCAACGAATTAAGGATCTGGTCAGTGGATTATTCTGACAGGTCAGTCGGTATAGACCTGGGTTATTAATCACAGAAGCCACTAGTTTAAATCCTCCTATCAGTCGGAATTGCATTTCATCTTCAACCGTTGCTGAGCATGACTTACACTAGTCGGTTAAACCATGGCTATATAAGATAGTCTCACTGAATATTGTTCCGTTAATGGGGATCAGAAGGGGAAACTGAAACTGAATAAGCTTTGTCTCAAACTTGTTTCAGTTCACCTCAACGATGAACTATACTCGAAAACGTATCCAGTAAAACGGCATACTATTTTCTTGCACAATACGCGGAATGAATGCATCGATATGCAGTTGTACTCAACCATATTGCCAGGATTCATTTCTTAAATGTATACTACGGGTAACATCTAATCTTCGGCTGAATAGAGAAAAGTGGATGTAAACATCAGAATATGAAATAAGGAAATACATTTTGTCCATGGCTAATAATTTTTTGTGAATATTATTTTCTATCTCTTCTGCCTCACTTCCTGTGTCAGTTGTCGTCTAAACAAAATAGATGAGGAAATATCTCTCGTGACTGGCTGCGCGAAATCGAAAAATACTATGAAAGCGAGCAAACTGGGGAAGGGTTGCGTTATTTCCATGATGAGCGACGATACCATCCGAAGTATTGTCACTAACATGTACGGAAAATTTTAGATGGCAGGACATCCATGCCAGTAGACTCAAGTTCAAAACATCCTACAGCACACATTTTATCAGGTGATTCCGAAGGAGAAATGAAAGTGACGGTTGCAGCAGTGAATAAGATAATGGTGGCCGACGGAAGAAAACCAATAACTCCATTTGAAACAATTCTGCATACACCTATAATTACAATAACTCATCTAGAAAATAAGTTGAAAATAAGTTGACCTACCTGCAAGTCTCGACGATCAAAAGGGGGCTATGGAGTTGATCAATCGAAACTCTGAGGAAATGGGTCTGTAACAGCCAAAATCCAATAATCTTGGCCTGAATGCGAGAAATAACTAGGCGGTGCCAACTAACGCGAATCTGACTAGTTCCTACGTTCTACTGTATAGCTTCCGAACTTCCACGAATGACGCACAGTCAAAGGTTGGATCAAATATCAAAACACGGTTTGTAGTAAATCAGCGGTAGATTCATAACAAAATCTGTGGTACTATCAAAGCAACAATAAGTTATATCAAAATTAAAGAAATACCTGAACAGTGCCATTGGGTAGCTACACAGTCCAAAACGTTCTCGGGTGCAAATACCTACTGACAGTCAATAAGAATATTCCCGACAAAAGGGATCAGAACTCTGTCTACCAGAATCAAATCAACAAATAAACGTTTCCAGTAGATAATCAAAAGACAAACAGTCAAATGACAGTACAACCGTAAGTTGAACCAAAACAAAATGTCGGGCTCAGTAAAACAACATCACCTTGTCAACAGTCCAGCTTCACATAATAGGAAAGTGAAACATTCATGATAAGTCTCAATCGTACAAAGGTAAATACTGAGTGCAAAGTCAAAGAAGACAGTCAAACAACCAAATAACATTACACCGGCTAGGGTCAAAGGTACACCATCCATAACAAGGGTAAAAATATTCAAATAAATGTCACTAGCATGAAATGGGATGATCAGGAGGGATTCTCAGATCATGTTTCCGTCACAGGGTTAATGTAGAGTTATACGAAGAGGAGGAGTATGTCCATAGCTGTGCCCATTTTATTCTCATATTTCAGATGCAGATAAACTGCACCAGAAGTGAAGTTCTACTTCACGACGAGAAGTGAACGATTAAATGTCCTTCTCAATGTCATCATAAATCTGATTTGAATGACATTTTTCGTTCCTTGAAAAAAATCAGAATTGATAATCCGTGTTTTACTACTTCACTTTGGAATCGAATGTATGTAGTACAGAATATTATACCTTTAACAAGTATAGCAGAGCAAACAACTACCTATAGGAAACATAGAGGAATAGGAAGGGCAGAGGAAAAAAGCAAACAAAATCTTGATCACATTACTCTTGGTATAAAAATCAGTACCAAGATAGGTTCAATGTGGCTACTAGGTGTTTTTGCATGCATAAAGCAGGGGGTTGGAATTAACGGATGGTAAGAATTAAGATAAATTTAGGTACTCGCCTCTGATCACTTCAATGTAGCACTATAACAACGCTGTCTCTTGGGTTCAGTTTTTCTATGTGGATACACAGATATGGGGGGGAAGAATCGTGATATAGTCTTTGCAAGGACTGGCAAGGAATCATGGTGCTGTCCACACCAAGTAAAGTATTGAGCCGCATCATCCCGGAATGACTAAAGGATGCTCTAGATTCCAAATTACGACCGCAACAGGTTGGGTGGTTGGTTTCAGGAACAACACATCATGTGCAGATCAAGCTGCAACGCTACGCATCATCATTGGACAGAGCATAGAGCAAAAATAAATTTCTGTGAACTTACAAGAATCATGACAAAAGCAAATAAAAGACTGTGAGCATCTCCAGAAACGATAGAAATATAACCGGCAGCCCATGAGTCAATGGTTGTATCTAGCACTGAAGAAAATAATGTGTAAATATGCCGCTAATAAATTTCACTTAGAATACCCAACTCATACGACAGATCAGTTAAACCATGCAGCTACTTGCGTTTTGTTAGTAGTATACATTTTAAACAGAAGTTTTCCTTGTTTGTTAGTAGTTAATTAATCACATGCATTTGACGACCACCAATTTTCTTTCATATTTCATCTTCACGATACTGACACAATTGGTGGAAATCTTATTGTTTTCAGTGAAGGCGTCTTTATGCATACCATTGGTGGTTTTTATTCTCCACTACCTGTTTATACAAGCGGTTCCACTGTGCTCAACTGAATTCACGATTAAAAACTTCACCAGATGTACTCGGATAGCTTAGTGGTATCTTCTTACTGCCGACAATTCTACCTTATATAACTGATTTGGATGTATTACAGAAGTTGGCCTTCATCTCCTGATCTTCAGCGTTTTTTTAGGGCTATGCATTTCAAGGTATGATTTACAGCCCGTCATCTTCAATTTACTGGACACAATCGAGTGACACATATAGGCTGTCCATGTGGGCAACTCACTGTTCTCTAGGTCAAACTCTAGCCCCAATATTGGTTGACATCATCAATTGAAATTGCCTGCTGATATCAGTCAAGATATATTCTCAAAATGAAGTGAACACATGAGTTTTAAATAGTGGTAAAAGAACTGAGATGGTTATTCCTTATCAATTCAATATATAACTATGCCTGACAAGTATTTTGTGGTTGAAGTCATATGCATTGCTTTTGTGATTGAGAATTTCTTAGATATATGCTAACCAGCCCTGACGACATTGTATCAAATAACCAGGTTGCTATCAGGGAAGAGACCAACACAGATGAAACCAATAAAAGATGAAGAAGGAAATTTCATTATAAAAGAAGAGAAACAGAGGAAACGATGGGCCGACCACTTCAAGAAGCTCTTGAGTCGACCACCACCTGCACTTCGTCCAGAAATACCACCTGCAGCCGCTGAATTACAAGTGAACATAAATCCCCCAACGAAAATGGAAGTCCTGAACGCCATAAAGCTACTGAAATGTGGGAAAGCAGCAGGACCAGATGGAATACCGCCAGAAGCACTGAGAACAGATGCAGAGACAACAGCAGACATGCTCACACCACTATTGCAGAAGGTGTGGAAGGAAGAGAAGGTACCTGGCCACTGATTGGAAGAAGGGTTACCTTGTCAAACTGCCGAAGAAGGGAGACCTCAGTGCTTGCAAGAACTGGCGCGGAATCACTCTCCTGTCCACCCCAAGTAAAATATTAAGCCGCATCATCCTGGAGAGGCTTAAAGATGCACTGGATTCAAAACTGCGACCGGAACAGGCAGGCTTCAGGAAGTACAAATCATGTGCCCACCAAATTGCAACGCTTCGCATCATCATAGAACAGAGCATAGAATGGCAATCAGCTCTCTGCCTCAACTTCATCGACTTTGAGAAGGCCTTTGACAGCGTCGATCGAGAGGTAATTTGGAAACTGCTTCAATACTACGGAATACCGCAAACCCTTATCAGCCTCATTCAACAACTATGTGAAGATGCCACATGCCAAGTAATTCACAATGGGAAGCTCAGTGATGCCTTTGCAGTGAAGTGAAGACAGGAGTGAAACAAGGTTGTCTTCTATCCCCCATGATATTCCTGATTGTGGTCAACTGGACTGGATCATGCAGCAAACAGTAGGCAGCAAGAAGAGGAGGATTAGCTGGCTGGACTGAGGAAAAGAATCTAGAAGATCTGGATTTCGCCAGTGATGACTTGTGTCTGATGTCACACAAACTTGAAGATCTGCAGGCGAAAACTAACAAGTTGACAGAGAGGCAGGGCAGGGCAGCGAAGACGGGACTTCAAGTGAATATAGAGAAGACAGAAGTGATGAAGATACTGCACCAACAACAACAACAACAACAACAGTCTCCAATCACCATGAACGGGAGAAACTTAAAGGAAGTAACCTCTTTCACCTATCTAGACAGCACTGTTTCAACTACAGGCGGCACAGACGAGGATGTGAAAGTCAGAATCGGAAAAGCAAGACAGGCGTTCATTAGCCTGAAACCAGTGTGGAGATCTTCTGCACTCAGCATGTGGAAGAAGATCCGGTTTTTCAACACCAATCCAGTCAAGTCAGTGCTTCTGTATGGTTGAGAGATTTGGCGCGTTACGAAAGGGATTTCCAATAAACTACAGACATTCATCAACAACTGCTTACGCTGGCCCGCTACTGAAGATCAGATGGCGAGAATAATGAGAATAAGCAACAAGGAGCTCTGGAACGAACCAACCAAGAACCTATCACGCAACAAATATGCAGGAAGAAGTGGAGATGGATTGGCCATGCACTGAGAAGGCCGACTAAGGACATCACGCGTCAGGCCAATCCCTCGAGTGGAACCCCATGGGAAGCGACGAGTTGGGCGTCCTAGATGAGGGTGATATGGAGGAGATCGTGTGAGGAGGAAATGGAGCTTCTGGGCTGTCGTGGACCAGGTTGAAAAGATCTCAGAGAACAGAGGTCACTGGAGGCGTGCTACTGAAGCCCTATGTTCCACTAGGAACCCAAGGGACTAATAATAATAATAATAATAATAATAATGCTAACCAGCAACGTGGCTTATCAAAGATCTTTGAAAATGAGCATACTCACTACAGCGTCACTACACTCTGTGACTAATCCGAAGGATTCGATGGTTTCAAAGAAGTTTTCATCATGAGTTCGCATCACTTCAGGAGACACTGAAAAGTCTACGGCGAAAGGTCAAGCAGTTTTGCCTCAGGTTGTGACTTCTCAGCCAAATTCTTTCATCACCCTGTGAAGTATTGTTCCTGTGACTGGCTCAGCACTAACGGGCTTACCATGAAGCTTGGTGGTTGAACAGTTGAATCTTCATGAGGTTGTGGGTACACATTAGTGAGGTGTTCCAAAGGAGGATGAAATATTATATTTTCCAATAAAGGCTTACATAGTTGGTGCTGTAAAATTAACATTTCCTTTCAGATGTCTACATTGTGTTGAAAATTCTATGTTGGGAAGGGTGTGACTCAAAGCCTCTTGATTATCGCAACAGACTTGATAAATGCTGCATAGAATCATACACAAAAGTGAATCAATGATAATTCTCCTCACAATTCCATTATGGCTTGTTTTATAGCTCAGCTTCTATCTCCATGTTTTTTTTACTTCAATGTTTGTGCTACTTTATTGTTCAGCAAGTAGTATTCCATGTCTTGTAGGATTTGTTGGTCACATAGATCACCAATTGTGATTGTACCGTTTTATTTAGTGGAATTTTTCCTTCTTCTTTGTTACTATCACATCGCATATTCATGCTTATCTTGGATTCGCCACGTTATTCGGGTCTTCGGCAAGGAATTCACAATCAACCCTTACCGACTACAGGACACAGACACTCCCTGTCTATTCATTCTCTAAGACAATTCATCTAGGATTCATTTAATGGTGTGATCGGCAACCAGTAACCTCACAATACTAAACTTTTATTTCCACCAATTTCGACTGTAATTCGCCTTTCCATCAGCCATGTCGCTGTCATTTGTTTAGATCTAGCGTTCTTCACTCGAGATTTTACACATAAACATTCATCGGTCAGTGGAGAGCAGCGAATCTCATGTTGTCTAGTCTTGTGTGCAAACCGATTTCTATCGACTATTTTGAGTAACGTGATCACGATTGTAGCTCACCATCTCAGCACACTTTGACAGATGTTAGTTGGTTAGGGGGAACTGGGAGGGAGATGTGGACCAAGGTTTTTTCAGCCTAGTTGGCACTAGTCAGCAGAGTGTATCTGCATCCTCAAGGAAAGTGAAGGCCCCTGTGTTATCCGAACTAGCGTCACTGGTTGTCACAGTCTGCGAAAACTCTTAAAAGAAAATTCTGCACTGCGTCTATGTATGTATCTAACTCTCTGCACACAGGCTGTTATTCGCCACAACGTCAAAGATAAGGTCTCATTGTTGGCAACATGCAGACATGCTTATAAATACACTTGCTCCTGAGGAACTAAGTGCATCGGTAGTGCGAGCAGGACACTGTGAAGATGTGGTTGAAAACATCTACCGATATCTTTATCGAAAACATAATCCAAATCGATAAACAGTTCTGTTTTGGAATACATTATTTGTCAATTCATGCAGCATTTGTACATAGCTCATACAAAGTAAAAAATGAGTCATTCAGAAGGATTTGAATAACGCCTCCTGTTTGTGCAGCATGAAGTCTGTATTATCACAGAAGAGGATCCTGAAATCTGTGAGGATATGCATTTCGCTTAGTCCGTTTTGCCACCGTAACCTTAGTTTGATGCTTCCATAACTTTTGCCCAATAATTTTCTTTGCAATCTGCTACCACTTCCTTTCGTAAATCAAAACTCTGCTGATCAGAGTCCTTCTCGCCTTCATTTCGTCCCACCACATCATCAACAAATGCTTCTGAGGTGTATTGGTTATTCTGTATGAACAAAATTTTGTTGCGCATGATCAAATTAAGAGAGTTTCACTGCAATTATCCTCTCTGCTCCCATTTCCTTGTCGCACCTTGTCTGCATAGGCGTCATTATCCCAAGACCTCGATTGAATTGTTCCCTCACCGAACAAGAAACGTCTAGAGCAACAAAATCATATGAGAAGGAATAATACTGTTTGAGCATTGTGTTAACAGTTCTGCAAACGGTCAGTAAATCTTAACCCTTCCACCGTCTATGCTCCATCGCATCCACATTCGCCAGGTAATCAGATCGTTTGAGTATACTCACCGCTCCGTTACCAGAGGTGTGTGGGATGATTCTCATTGAGTCTTCAAAATCCTTGAAGAACAATGCAGCTCACCTTCCCTGAAGATAACAGTCCTCTTCTCACCAACATTTCAAACACAACGGGCTGCTCCCTTGGAACCCGTTGTAGACCACAGATAAGCTGGTCCATCCTTGTTTTGAAGTTGCGCTCCACTGAACAGTGAATATGTATCTTATCCAGAGCTGTCACCACTAAGTCAACTATGACGTAGACGGCAGCTCAAATGCTAACAGCAATCTACAACTCCGTGCAGAGCTTCTTCACGTTGACGACTTAGCATGTAACTATCACGAAGCATTTGACTGCCTCGAGAGAGTCACAGTTAAGCTCGCTTCTCAAGTGTATAAAATAATTTTTGTCCACATAGCTTTTTACATGAAGCCATTTTAGTGTTTGCTAACTCATACTATTTTTACCTTCTAATTCAGATTCCGATGTGCTTTGTAACCAAATGACATTGGTCTTCAGTCCTTGTTAGCGCTATTCAAGATATCTTGCAACCACTACACAACCCGAGGTTTCAAACCGATTTTAGTTTTACGGCTGTTTTTATTACAGCATGACGCCAGTTGAAGAATAGTTGGAGAGTTGGGAGCACTGATTAAACATTTTGTCCAAGCGCGGGATTCTTCAGCTGCACATGTCCATCTCATCGAACTCAGGATTTTCAGATTCCAAGGTGAACGTGTTAACCATTCCACTACTTTGTCCAGTGCTATATGATGATGAATATTACCCAAACAATACTAATAATTCACAATCTAACTAGGTAGGTGTAAAATCAACAGCTTACCAATGTTGGTTGAACTTCGTAGGTGATGATCAATGCGATATGGATGACCACGATAGCCACGAGAATAGCAAGGTACTTTACATGTTTGTCCGATCATGCAGACGGCAACATGAGTGATGCAGGAGAAAGCACAGGGAAAAAGAAAGACGAACGAGAATGATGAAGGTGAAGAAGACAGTTTCAATGAGCTGATCGATCTATTCTTAAGCGATTCTTACGATACAAATGAACATTATTTGTTGATACTCGTGATTCATCGTTGTTATACTGAATCGAATCGCAGATCGGTAACCATGGCGATCCCTCGATACTGCTCAGATATTCATCAAGTTTTAGTCTACTTGGTGGCTAGCACGGAGATCCAGGATGAGCGTTTCTTCCTGTTCAGAACTCATTCGTCAACTGGATGTACCTTTGCCAACCCCAGTAAGTGATGGTGTCCACATTGGGACTCGAGCTCCACACACATCACTTCAAACGTCAACGTGTTATCCACTAGGCCATAAGGGAACTGAGGCAGTCCTGCACAGGAGGTGGCCGTCATACCTGCGCGTGCTGCATTCCACTGCTACTCACCATCAAGTTACTTCTAAACTAACAATGACACTCCAACTATTGTATTGTGTTTTAACACTATGACCAGTGAGAAACGTATTATCCCGAGGAAGCTGAAATGTTACAGCTGGCACACTGGAAGATATAAGTGATCACTTTTGATTTCCAATCAACTCTCGATCAGAATTAAACTCCTTCAAAAGGAGGAATAACTTCTGTTACTGAAAGGATTGCATGGCATGTGTAGGCTAGTGAGACAACATTTCGGTTTGTGATTCCATTTTAGTCTGATTCTTAGATTTGCCACACACACACACACACACATACAGTGGAGGAACAGTATTATTTACTGGATTTAGCTTTGAACATATATCCTTGTTCGTATTCACAATAGGTAACTCCACAACTTACATTGTTTTAACAGCTCCAATCCTCTCTACTTCTTTGTGACAAGAGTAGTAAAAGTTCTCATGTATGTGGGACAGGTGCAGACTCATTTCTTATTGAATGTATTTGGTGTCGATCTGATCAACAAAGGTTCGGTTATCAATCTTTCTATCCCTCCACCCAAATAGGTAATTTTTAATACTGTCGCTGTATCCCACCCTACTGTGTGATTGTGTGTAATTGCGTAAGTAGCTGCAGCCAGGTTTTTCTCCGAATCGCTTATCTTATTAGAACCTACTAATCTTGACTTAGCTATGATTTTGTGCTCTGTTATTCATTGTCAGGGGTTCAGCAAACTTTATTATTCTGTTCATAAGGATCAATAGGATCTTTTAATCTGCAAAACTTGTTCCTAAGCTAGTTTGTTGGTTTAACTAACACTGTAATCCCAGTCTTGTTGAGCATTCTTCATAATGCTTCTGAGATACCTTCTTGATAAGGCAACACAACTGAAGCTCTTAATTCTCTCACAACTCTGTCAACATTATTGTTACTGTCATTTCTATTATTAGTAAAATTGTTATTAATAACGCTCTCATACCTACTACTACTACTACTACTACTACTACTACTACTACTACTACTACTACTACTACTACTACTACTACTACTACTACTACTACTACTACTACTACTACTACTGTTGATAATTTTCTCTCCGTCTTTTGTCAATTTATTGGTAAATTTAGTTGGGTAATTATTAAGACGTAAGGTATTCTTTACGTTTATTAATTTCTTGTCTCAGGTTCTCTACCCTACTGGTTAGGTGTTTTGCTTTAATAACGCGGCATTTAACTAGGTCTACTAAGTCTACTATTGAGAGGGCGTGAGATGGTTTGAAGTCAGAGTAGCAATTCGAATGGGAAGAATTCCTTCAAACACTAGCCTCCAAACTTCCATCTTGCTTTCGTTTGGTCTTGTCATCCAACACTGCTAGCTCACCTGCTTTCATTTTCAAGTCATGACTGGATGAGATTGCACTCAATATTGAATTTCTGTGTGTAAAACAGCTGTTAGTGTGCTCCGATTTCAGTACTGTAAATGTATCATCCACATATCTATAGCATATCTCCGAAGTAGGACTAAATGTCCCAAGGCTTTTCCATACCCAACTATCCATAAATATGTTTATGACGATTGGTGGGATATTGGTGACCTCATGACAACGCCTTCTGCACCTGTCTCAGATACATGGAGAGTATTACTACACTTATCACAAAGAGGAAGAAGGAATCAGAAGTGCATAATCTATGTCTCAAATTTGTGGAGTGAAAATAGTTACTGACTAATCATTACGCCTCACTGTGGCTTAACGCTTCAATTTATGTATAACACTGAGGTAGATTTATCGTTGGAGCTGCCGTAATGACTGTTAGCTGTGAAGTCTACAAGCTTTTGCTTCTACAATACACTCGCTTTAGTGCATTCACAAAACAGCTTACCAACATTTCTAGACAACTGAGATACGAGTATTGGCTGCTGACCAGATTCGTGATTCACTTCACTATCCAAGCGTTTTGCCCGACTGCTATGTGAATTTGTTATGTGTCGACACTGCTTGATGGTATTGACATTGACTGCTCAATCAGCAATTTCCATCCCAGTCCAAATGTATTTGAGTTAGAGAGAAGGAGCATCATTATGATTGTCATTTTGAATATCTGAGATTATTGATACCGGTGATGATTGAAGGTGAAATGAAAATCGAGGCAATTGGAGGAACTGAACTAGCGACCACTGATCAAACAACAGTAACGCATCACGAAATCACTCAGCATTTGTTTCTCATAACTCACTTGGTAGAGAACTGGGTGGAAAACAACGTTGTCGCTTGTTCGGATCCTTTCATGGCCCAGATATCCATTTCACCTTCAGTAACCACCCAGTATCAATGATACAAGTTTGTCGAACCACAAATACTATCTCAGGTGGTCAAACTGATAATCAGTGTATGATGCCTTTCACGTAAATAACTCATTTATATATCCACATTACTTAAATATAGAGAATAAGAATAGTAGTGACGTAGGACATGAAATGAAATCAACTTACCAGTTCAAGACAGACCTGTGATTTGCAACATATGCCAAAGATGCCCAATAGACAGAGTGCCATGATTACTATGCCCAAAACAAAGATGATAACACCGATCGGCTCTAAATAAATGAGATGAGACAAGATGATTCAGACAGGAAAACAGAACTGTGGACATGCAGAACTAGGGAAATATTCATTAAAGCACCAACGCTAGTGGTCAGTTATAACATCAAAACGTGATGTGTAATAGTGTATGAGTGACTCCATTCAACAAGGCAGACATTAATTAGCCTGAATGGAAAACGGTGGTAGGTGGATCGCTTTTTACTTGTTTCCAACTGGTGCCGAATTGAGATATGGTGGGTAATTATTAAATTATTCTACACATTTCAGTGTTTCCTAATCTCTTGGTTTATTGTCAATTGTGCTTTTGTTGAAAGGAAACCAAGTAGAAGGGCAGTTTGTTTTTGATGTGATAGAGGTGTGTTATGAGCCAAGAAATCCACCACAGGACAACAGTTTGTGAGCGTATAAAATTATTATTACTAATCCCTTGGGTCATTAATGGAACATAGGGCTTCAGTAGCACGTCTCCAGTGAACTCTGTTCTCTGAAATCTTTTGAACCTGGTCCCACGACAGCCCACATGCTCCCATTTCCTCCTCACACGATCTCCTCCATATCACCCTCATCTAGGACGCCCAACTCGTCGCTTCCCATGGGGTTCCACTCGAGCGACTGGCCTGACGCGTGATGTCCCCAGTCAGACCTCTCAGTGAATGCTCAATCCATCTCCACTTTCTTCCAGTGCAGATTTGTTGCGTGATAGGTTCTTGGTTGGTTCGTTCCCAGAGCTCCTTGTTGCTTATTCTCATTATTCTCGCCATCTGATCTTCAGTAGCGGGCCAGCGTAAGCAGTTGTTGATGAATGTCTGTAGTTTATTGGAAATCCCTTTCGTAACGCGCCAAATCTCTCAACCATACAGAAGCACTGACTTGACTGGATTGGTGTTGAAAAACCGGATCTTCTTCCACATGCTGAGTGCAGAAGATCTCCACACTGGTTTCAGGCTAATGAACGCCTGTCTTGCTTTTCCGATTCTGACTTTCACATCCTCGTCTGTGCCGCCTGTAGTTGAAACAGTGCTGTCTAGATAGGTGAAAGAGGTTACTTCCTTTAAGTTTCTCCCGTTCATGGTGATTGGAGACTGTTGTTGTTGTTGTTGTTGGTGCAGTATCTTCATCACTTCTGTCTTCTCTATATTCACTTGAAGTCCCGTCTTCGCTGCCCTGCCCTGCCTCTTCTGTCAACTTGTTAGTTTTCGCCTGCAGATCTTCAAGTTTGTGTGACATCAGACACAAGTCATCACTGGCGAAATCCAGATCTTCTAGATTCTTTTCCTCAGTCCAGCCAGCTAATCCTCCTCTTCTTGCTGCCTACTGTTTGCTGCATGATCCAGTCCAGTTGACCACAATCAGGAATATCATGGGGGATAGAAGACAACCTTGTTTCACTCCTGTCTTCACTTCACTGCAAAGGCATCACTGAGCTTCCCATTGTGAATTACTTGGCATGTGGCATCTTCACATAGTTGTTGAATGAGGCTGATAAGGGTTTGCGGTATTCCGTAGTATTGAAGCAGTTTCCAAATTACCTCTCGATCGACGCTGTCAAAGGCCTTCTCAAAGTCGATTCTATGCTCTGTTCTATGATAATGCGTACTGTAACGTTGTGATTTGGTCTGCACATGATTTGTACTTCCTGAATCCAGCCAGCCAGCCAGCCAGCCAGCCTGTTCCGGTCGTAGTTTTGAATCTAGTGCATCCTTTAGCCTCTCCAGGATGATGCGGCCTAATATTTTGCTTGCTTTGGGTGGACAGGGGAGTGATTCCGCACCAGTTCTTGCAAACACTGAGGTCTCCCTTCTTCGGCAGTTTCACAAGGTAACCCTTCTTCCAGTCGCCAGGTGTCTTCTCTTCCTTCCTTGCAAACCTTCTAGAATAGTGATGTAGTGTGAGAATGTCCGCTGTTGTATCTAAGTCTGTTCTCAGTGCTTCTTGCGGGATCCCGTAGGGTCCTGCTGCTTTCCCACATTTCAGTAGCTTTATGGCGTTCAGGACTTCCACTTTTGTTAGAGGATTTATGTTCACTTGTAGTTCAGCGGCTGGGCTGTAGGTGGTATTTCTGAATTAAGTGCAGGTGGTGGTCGACTCAAGAGCTTCTTGAAGTGGTCGGCCTACTGTTTTCTTTGTTTCTCTTCTTTCGTAATTAGATTTCCATCATCATCTTTTATCGGTTTCGTCTGCATTGATCTCTTCCCAGATAGCAACCTAGTTATTTGATACAATGTTGTCAGGTCTCTGTCTCTCCTACCAGTCGGCAGCCTGTTCTGCTTCACTTGCCAGTGTGTCGTAGAAGTGTCTTTTGTCCTTCCGTCCACTCTTCTTCACTTCTTTGTCCAGTGTGGTGTTTTATACATTGTACTCAGTTCCTCTTGTCGTTGAGTATCCTCGCACTGGTTCATCTTCTGCTTCACCATCACCATCTTCCTCTCCCTGCTCTATCAGCTTCCATGTATCCGTCAAGATCCACTACTTATCTCCTTTCTTCTTCCTTCCTAATACGGCTGTGCAGGTTTCTTTCCACATAGCTTTCAAAGACTTCCAGTGTTCTTCCACACAACTTTTTTCACGGTTCCTCGATATCTCCCATTTTGTCTTGATGGCTGGCTGTCGTGAAGATTTCCTTTGTAGTTTCATCCTTCAGTTTCCGAGTGTTGTACTTGAACTGTGGTCTATCACCACCAGGTTGTTTGAAGGCTTTCAACTTGATTTGGAAGGTTCCTTGCACTAGATGGTGAGTGGTGTGAACCTACATCTCCTCCTCTTCCTGCCCTTGTGTCAAGTAGGCTGACTGCGTCTCCATTTTCTTCACATTGAGATAAAGTCGATCTGATATTGAGTGTAGTGTGTCCTGGTGTCTGGTGAAATCACATGCATGTCGCTGGCTTTGTGGATATCCTTGTGCTTGAACACACTGCCTCACCTCCAATCACCAAATCGTTGAATGCACAGAATTCTGCAAACAATTCTCCATTCTCGTTCATCACCTCACCGAGTGCTTCTCGACCCATGATCACTTCTCTTGCTGTGTTGTCCCCTCCCAGTTTGGCATTCATATCGCTCATTAGAAATGTGATATCGCCAACTGCGATGGGGTCTTGTCCAGTGTTGATCACAGTTGTGTGTAGAATTCCTCCCTTTTCTCTTGCTCAGCACTATTTGTAGGTGCGTAAAATTGTATGATTGTGACATTCCTGCCTTCTCAGTTGAATCTTGCTGTCATGATGCTTATCCTGCATGAGGAGATTGGTTTCCACTGCATGAGGGTCTTCGATGCTCTTTAAAGGGAAATCATGACAGCCACTCCAAAACTCAGTGTGTTCGTGGTTGTCATCTGGGTGACAATATCGGAGTAGATTATTGACTATCCAGTCGACAGTTTGGAGAGTCCACTCCCATTCCATCTACTTTCGCAAATCCCTACCACTTCGATGTAAATTAAATTATTGAAGTGAGATTTTTAACTGTTACAAGGTTGATATGTGATTTCTGTTCTAACATTTTCTTCCTCACAAAATATGCATGCCAGGTAAGGTACAGTCCAATTCTCATACTCAGCTGTACCACCATACATCCTTATGTAGTTTATTCTTGTCCTTCGTGAGGAGATACATGAGTAGAGCTGTGATTGATGAATTGGATGCTCAGTGTCAGTTAACATTTCTGTAGCTAGTTGTTTGCTGCAATTCAAACGTCTGTCAGCCACAGTGTTAATCAGTTGAACCAGAGACACACCACTCACCCTACTCGCTGACGACTTTCAAACACCTACACAACATAAGATAGTCGTTTTTCAGAATTTCAGAGGAGATCAATGGGGAACAATATAGAAGAATAGGCAAAATGCAGGAATTGATAAATTGTAAATGTAAACACATTGAATTATGCCAGACAGCCTCAGTTTCTTTATATAATAAGTTGAATGAGAGATGTTTTCCAAGTCAACAAGGTATGAGACAACCAACAAAGTTCGGAAGTAAAACGCAACACAAGATAGTTCACACTCGATTTACTTTCTGCACAAATACCATTGATGCAGCAGGCGTCATGAGGTTTAATCAGTTCACACAAGTCCGTCTTGTTTACGCCTGAGGCTAAAATTAATGGTCTGACATTTAGACGAGTTTAGTTTGAGACCATTTGAGAGAGACCATTTACCAACTTCAGACAAGAATTCATTTAACTTCGAGCAATCCAAAGAAGAGTTTACTGGAATGGAAATCGTCAGGTAGTCAGCATACTTGATAAAAATAGTTTCAACAGAATAAGGCGAATCGTGCAAACAAAAGGAAAACAGAAAAGGAGAAAGTACGGCATGTTGAGGCACACCAGCTTCAGTAAGCAATGGAGTCGAGCGCATTCCTTTATGAATAGTGTACTGTTTCCTTTCAGAAAAATAAGAATGCAGACATTTTGTAACCCATGGATCAGTGTGAGCTATGGCAAGCTTATTTAACAACAGTGGTCTAGGAACAGAGTCAAGGCTGATGAGTAATCGAAAAGGGCACAACGGACATACTTAGCACCTTTGTCGAGACTAGAAACAGTATTATGATGCAAGAGAGTAGCTGCATCTAAAGTACTCCTCCGGTGTTTGTAAGCAAACTGTGTGGGATCTCTGAAAACCATCAATGAAGGCTCAATCACAAGGAGAAGTAATTTCTCCATTGTCTTCAGAAAAGGGGAAGTTGTAGTGATGGGTGGAAAAGTAACATCTGATCCAGAGATGACTTAGACTTAGGCACAGGTACAATTTTTATCTGCTTCCAAGCAGTGGGTATTATGTTTTCAGAAAACGATGCATTGAAGATATCTGTAAGTGGATGACACAAAATATCTGCACATTCTCTTCGCAATAGGTTGTCATTTATGACAAAGCTCAACTCATTCTTTAACGTTTTAAACGCTCAAGGCTTATTCAACAGGTTACTAAGTTTCAGTAGTGATTATGTCGCAAAAAGCGTATACTTCGATACCTTAACTTGGAGGCGACTGAATAGAAATCATCGGTCACGAATAACAAATGCCCTGTTTATGCAGATTCTCGACCACGACTATTATTCTGCTCAACTGGTGAGTATTAAAATGGCATTCATGAGAAGGCTTATAAGAGTTACTCAGAATCACATATTTCTAGGTTGAATTTCTCCTCAGTGTCGAAATATGCACTGCAAATCACTACAAGCATTAGCATCTCAACAAGTTGACAAATATAATAATATATTACTTGTCCTTTGAGTTTCCTTCTCCACGGTCACTCAGTACCTCTCATTTCTTCCTCACACAATCTCCTCCATGTCACCCTCGGACACACAACTCATCGTTCCCCATTTGGATTCCACTCGATGGCCTGGCCTGGCGCGTGATGTCGCTGAATGGTCTTCTCAGAGTATGCCATCTCCAATCCATCTCCACTTTCTTCCACATATTTGTTGGGCGATAAGTTCTTTATTGGTTCGTTGCCAGACCAGAGTTCCTCCATGCTTATTCTTTCTGGCCATCTGATCTTCCGTATCGAGCCAGTGTAGGAAGCTGTTGATGAACGTCTGTAGTTTGTTGGAAGTGCTTTTCGTAACGCGCCATGTTTCTGAACCATACAGAAACACTGAATTGACGTTAGCGTTAAAAATCCTAATCTTCTTCTCTATGCTGAGTGCAGTGCAGTATAGAAGATGTCCACACTGGTTTCCGGTTAACGAAGGTGTGTCTTGCTATCTTTGCTATCCTGGCTTTGACGTCCTCATCTGTGCCTGTGCTGCCTGTAGTTGAAACGATGCTGCATAGATAGGAAGGTAGGTAGGTGAAAGAGACGACTTCCTTCACACTTCGCCTGTAGATGGTGATTGGTGCTTGTTGTTGTTGGTGGTGGTGGTGTTAATGTCGGTGGTTGTGTTTGGGTATCTTCATTATCTCAGTTTCTCTAGGTTCACCTGAAGGAAGTGCACTCTTCGCTGCCTAGCCTCTTCTGTCAACTTGTTGATTTTTGCCTGCACATCTTCGAGTTTGTGCGACATTAAACGTAAATCATCATGGGCGAAATTCAAGTCTTCCAGACTCTTTTCACCGGTCAAACTGCGTATGCTCATCTTCTCGCTCCTCATAGTTTCTTGCATCATCCAGTGCAGTGCAGTGCAGTGCAGTCGACCACAATCAGGAAGATATTCAGTGATAATAGGTGGCAGCCTTGTCTTGTCTTACTCCCGTCTTCACTTCAAAGGCATCACTGAGATTTCCATTGTGAATCACTCGGCATGTGACATCTTCATATAGCTGTTGAATGAGGTTGATATTGGTTTGTGACATTAAAACCGGAGTGTTGAAGCAACTACCTGCTAAATCACTTCTCGGTCAACTATGTCGAAGGCTTTTCAAAGTGGATGAGGTTGAGGTACAGATGCAATTGATTGTCATCCTATGCTCTCTTCTACGATGATGTGTAGCGTAGCATTGCAAATTGATCTGCACATGATTTGTTCTTCCTGAAGCCAAACATCCAACCTGTTCCGGTCATAATTTTCAATGCAGAGCGTATTCTACTCTCTCCAGGATGATGCGGCATAATATGTTGCTTGCTTTGGGTGGACAAGGGTGCAGCATGATTCCGCGTCAGTTTTTACAAAGACCTAGGTCACCCTAAATTGAGAGTTTGACAAGGTAGCCCTTCTTACAATCGGTGGGTAATTGTCCGTCCTTCCTCCCTTCCTTCCTTCCTTCCTTCCTTCCAAACCTTGTGCAACAGTGGTGTGAGTGTATCCGCTGTTGTCTTTGAGTCTGTTCTCATTGATTCTCAAGGAATTACACCTGTCCTGCTGCAATACTTTCCTTTAAACGATGAGCTTTAGAAAGCGATTTTCCTGTTGGCGTATTCAATTTTCAAACAATTACACTGTATTCACACAAAATCGCTAGACCTAATCGATAAAATATACTGCCAGACTGGCGATACTCCTGTTATTTCAATAGATCAGTTGACAGATTGTTGGTACTTTCCTTTAGATACTATAGCTTTTAATTTTCAGTCGTCTATGAGACCGAATTCGTCGGTTACGACTGGTATATGGGTGGTTGTGCAGAGGTCTGGATATTGCCAGTATGACCGGGGAATTGCAGTCTAGTTTATCAAAACTATTCTATACCGTCACATCAGCAGTGACGCAGTGACCTAGTGCATAAAGCTGTGACGTTTGATGCGGTTCGT
This sequence comes from Heterobilharzia americana, assembly GCA_944470555.2. Lineage (NCBI taxonomy): Eukaryota > Metazoa > Platyhelminthes > Trematoda > Strigeidida > Schistosomatidae > Heterobilharzia > Heterobilharzia americana. The sequence goes on along the minus strand of OX104133.1, from coordinate 17,391,375 downwards.
TCTTGCTTCTAGTGTAATTGGGGATAACATCACTGACAGGTAGACAGATGTACACTCAACTGATGAGTCTCAAATAGGAAGAAGCGCGCGTTTTGGATTCAAGTTTTTGCCACTGTCCATCCTTAATATGGTTACCAGTAGCCTTTACTTGTACAGCCTGGATGGCCAGTGGAATCCTACTGTGATTGATAAATTGTAAAAACTGTACATTTCATTCACGTCACAAAACCATCCTTAAACTGAAGATGGAAACAGGTGGAAACAACATTGATCTTTCTCAATTTTGTTTGATAAAGCACTCTGGGTATCCATTTTCTCGAAACCATTTTGTTATTATGTGTGTGAGTGTTCGCAGATGGTTGTTTCTGAGCACAGTTCCCTAATTCTCCCCAACAAACATATCAAAGTGAAGAAGAGAGCAGTATAGGACACATGATGTAAGGAAGCCAAGCCTCTTTTGCGGAGACAGAAATTCATCTGATACTCAATCACCGTAAGGGAATTGAGATGACGGGTCTTAGTGGAGAGTTTCTTCGTCGACCAGAAAATTGAAGAAATCAATCTCTTCCAGAAAGTTGTTACAAACGTCTTGAGGAAAGTAGAAATTATCCCTAATTTTACCACGGGAAATCCGCCAGGTTTACCATTGATATTAGTGTTACTACCACTACTTCCACTGCTACTACTACTCATACTAATGGTAATGGTAATAATACCTATACTACTGAAGGAAACGAGAAGACAGAGATGCAGAAAGTAATGTCCATTATTAACTTGTGTTTTAGTAGTCCTTAAATATGGTACACCTTGAACTAAGACAGTCCTTTGCATAATGTGCTTCATTTCCTCTTCTGCTTCTCTCTCTTGATTTGCTCTTAATACGCCCTCGCTGTATGTTGCTTTCCTCTGGGCAAAATTCTTATACACCTCTGGTAATTCTCTATGATTTCTGACGCCCTGTCAACATATACTACTTACTTATTTCCATTCTTATCAGCAATGCCCACTACACTTATACTACTATTACTACTAATACTCACATCACTACTTTTCACGCCACCATTACTACTACTGGTACCACACAAGGTGAGTAGTAATATCGTGTAGTACTAAACACGTACCTTCATCATAACATTTGTCTTAATTACATACCTCATTTCACTTACTCGTCAGTGGGAAGGCGTCAAAATTCTATTCATCCTTAATTGGAATATGAAGTGATTGAGTGAATTTTGTGATGTATATAGATGTGTGATAAGCACTCACTCAAAGTGTATAGGAATGGTGATTACTCCTTCGATTATCTTATTCTTCACTGACCCAGAAACAGGGTGAGAGGCTAATGACTGGTGTGTAACCATTAAACAATTTTTCGTGTTAGAGAGAATCCAATAATGCACGTAAAAACAGTGAAAAGAAGGCTAAATAACTTGTGCTGAGGGAGTCTTCTTCTTAAAAATTTGAAGCAACTGGTCCCTTTGATAAATTTGAACAGCGTAATGAGAAGATGAAGCTTATCTGATTGTCTTCGTCTTCTCATTACGCTGTTTAAATAACTCATGCTGATTGATTCAACAAAACACCCATCTGTTTCGTTACGACCATCCTACACTAAACAGGAGTACCAGTCAAAAATTGGAACGTGGAATTTTTATTTTATGATCGATTCGCATTGTAACATTTCAGGGTACATCTTTCCTTAATTTATCTGTGAGAGTTGAACTCACCTTCAGAAAAATGTTACCAAACAAAATCAACTGCTGAAATAATTCTCAAGTAGTTAAATTATGAGGGCTATTTTATAAACTATTTTATAGGGCTAGCAACCCTTCACCGTAAAACAAATCTAACTGCTAAAGAAACTTCAAAGCACAAACGAAATATAAAAAATAAATACAAAATTATCCCTTGCTGGAATCGGAGAGGCGAAATGACGCCAATTGGTGAAAGCCTGCCTTCGGGAAGCCAATTGGTTGATGTGTCTTCTCTCTCTCTCTCTCTCTCTCCTCTCTCTCTCTCGATGAAAGCGAAAGTAAACGTGGGGACATGGAATGTCCACACGATGTTTGAACCCAGTAAAGCAGCCCAGATTTCAAACGAGATGAGGAAGTATCACATCGAAGTGCTTGGAATTTGTGAAAGCAGATGGAATGGGAGTGGACTCTCCAAACTGTCAACTGGAGAATCAATAATCTACTCCGATATTGTCACCCAGATGACAACCACGAACACACTGAGTTTTGGAGTGGCTGTCATGATTTCCATTTGAAGAGCATCGAAGACCCTCATGCAGTGGAAACCAATCTCCTCATGCAGGATAAGCATCATGGCAGCAAGATTCAACTGAGAAGGCAGGAATGTCACAATCATACAATTTTACGCACCTACAAATAGTGCTGAGCAAGAGAAAAGGGAGGAATTCTACACACAACTGCAATCAACACTGGACAAGACCCCATCGCAGTTGGCGATGTCAAATTTCTAATGAGCGACATGAATGCCAAACTGGGAGGGGACAACACAGCAAGAGAAGTGATCATGGGTCGAGAAGCACTCGGTGAGGTGATGAACGAGAATGGAGAATTGTTTGCAAAATTCTGTGCATTCAACGATTTGGTGATTGGAGGTGAGGCAGTGTGTTCAAGCACAAGGATATCCACAAAGCCAGCGACATGCATGTGATTTCACCAGACACCAGGACACACTACACTCAATATCAGATCGACTTTATCTCAATGTGAAGAAAATGGAGACGCAGTCAGCCTACTTGACACAAGGGCAGGAAGAGGAGCAGATGTAGGTTCACACCACTCACTATCTAGTGCAAGGAACCTTCCAAATCAAGTTGAAAGCCTTCAAACAACCTGGTGGTGATAGACCACAGTTCAAGTATAACACTCGGAAACTGAAGGATGAAACTACAAAGGAAATCTTCACGGCAGCCAGCCATCAAGACAAAATGGGAGATGTCGAGGAACCCTGAAAAAGCTGTGTGGAAGAACACTGGAAGTCTTTGAAAGCTATGTGGAAAGAAACCTGCACAGCCGTATTAGGAAGGAAGAAGAAAGGAGATAAGTAGTGGATCTTGACGGATACATGGAAGCTGATAGAGCAGGGAGAGGAAGATGGTGATGGTGAAGCAGAAGATGAACCAGTGCAAGGATGCTCAATGACAAGAGGAACTGAGTACAACGTATAAAACACCACACTGGACAAAGAAGTGAAGAGAGTGGACGGAAGGACAAAAGACACTTCTACGACACACTGGCAAGTGAAGCAGAACAGGCTGTCGACTGGTAGGAGAGACAGAGACCTGACAACATTGTATCAAATAACTAGGTTACTATCTGGGAAGTGATCAACGCAGACGAAACCAATAAAAGATGATGTTGTTTGTTACCGACGATAGACAAAATTCATACTTGTCTCATTCACGTAACCTCTAGCTTGTTTGTTACTGTTACACATACTGGAATTGTGAAGTGGTGATGAATCAAGTAATATCGAGCTGAACCAATGTAGCTTGTTAGGCATAATCTAATCTACGGACCACACAACTATTATCATGCTCAAATGGTGCGGTAAATATTTTTTAATTCCACAGCGTTTACTGAATCAGAATATGAAATAACTTGGGCTGTCACACCATCGAAGCACAAGCAGGATGTGTGGGTATATAGATCATTTGATGTACATTCCTTACAAACGGGTTAGAAAACTTCACTTCGCCTTGCTGTAAAGAGGTACAAGTGGACCAACCAGAAGTGCAGTAGTTCAATACCTTGTCAACATTATTCACAGCACTGCAACTACTCAGTGTTCAAAGTCATATACCAAGGCATTGAGGCATCTGCATCGGAGCCCATCTGCTAAAACAGAGGTCGTGTTTAACCATGTAATATTACGAGTATGAGACACCAACTGAAACCTGTTGGAGAAAAGATGGATATCGTGCCTCAGTGGATAACGCTTTGTTACTTGAAGTAGCAGATAGTCGGTTTGAGTGCCAGTGGGAGCAACATCACTCACGGAGGTGGGTGTAGAAACATCCAGCTGACGAGTCCCTAATAGGACGAAATATGCATTGCGAATTCCACTGCAAGCCACTAAGGTGATCACAAGGTGAAAAGAAATTCACTGAGAGCAGTGCATTGCTGCCTTCTTTGTACTGGAGAAGCTTTTGCCACATGCATTGAAAACCGAAATTGGGTGTACAGAAGAAACTTGTTCATTCTTTCTTACTTTCTTTAACGTAGTAAATTGGTAAAGATACATCGATCTCTATCTGTCTCTCTCATCTTTCAAAATGATGCCACTGGACAAACGGAACGAAACTTCAACTAGACTCGAAAGAAAATGAAGAGTGAGTCTATCATCATCAGCTCCAAACTATTTGAGCAATTTCAATCCTCCTTTATACAGTCTCCTGTGTGTACGCAGAGAAGATATTCCCCTGCATTCAGTTTCGGACAGGACCAACTTACCATACCATGCTATCATCAAACGGCTGTTGAACAACCTACAAACAGTCAGAAAACAGCCGAATGCGCATAGCCTATTGAATTCTTTCGAGGTTTTCGATCCAATTAATGTCCATGTATTCGGTGAGTGATTGATTTCTCTTGGTGTGATTTCTTTATTTACCAATGTCAATCCCAAGGAAGCTATCTGTTTTCTGTGCGACTTCATTAAAGATAATAGTTTTCATAGACGAATAGGGATATCAATTTTCACATGGGTATCGCGAGTACAATTGAAGGGAATCACTCTCAACATGTACTTTCAACATGCAGCTCGAATTTTACAACGAGCTATATAGATAAAAGCATGGGGCCGTTAGGGGTTCATCACTTAGACGGCCTCTGGCTGACTGCTTTATGGCAAAGCCAAAAATGCACAAAACCTAGGTCCAGGGCTTCCTGCCGATTGCCTCCAACTAACAATTAAAAGGATTAGGCGAAAAGTCTTAGTTTCAGAACAATACCATAGGCAAAGCAACTAACTAACAAGGCCTAATAGGAATCAGTTTGTTGATTAGTTAATCATGCTAAAGTTTTCCCAATTGAGAAATGATAAAGTATACTGAAAATTATTACTATTATTAAAGGTAATTACGAAAAATATTCTAATGTTAAGGTTGTTATTGATACAGAGCTCATTCATCAGAATAATTATTTCTAGGATAATTTAGGGAAGAAAAAAAGAAGGATTGAAGAAAGGGAGAAAAGTTAAGAAGGGAAGATACAAACAGTTGAATACAGAGACGATGAGATAATCCTACAAGATGAGATGTGCGTAGGTTAAATGAACCCTATAAATGGCAATATATATTTCATCACTAACCAGTATTATTATCATGCTTACAGACAAGAAGAAATGATTTTACCACTTCCTCCCCTATTATTCAACAACACCACCATCTCTAATGTCACTATCATGAGTGCCAAGATTACCTCTATCACCACCATACTGACGAGTAATTATCTAAAAGAGAGAAGAGAAAGTGGAAAAGAAATGAATAACTTTCCCCTACCCCTTATACACACATGCATATTGATTAACATACCAAAATTAGAATAAACTCTTAAAGTTAGAACTGAAGATAAGAAATACTTTGATGTTGATGAACAATTCAGCTTGTATGTATGTGTTTCTGTATGTGTCTGTGTGCATGAGTACACAATGATCTTTAAGTTTATCCGCTGATTGCTTGAGGGAATTTCATTTCTGCTTAATTATGCAGTTTAGTTAAGCTTGAGAGTAATTGAAGGAATAATTAGGCCTTAACAATTAACCATTTAATCAACAGAATAACAGCCTAACCAACCAACCAACTAATTCACAAGGACTAAATTACTTTCTTATTGCGTTGTTGACTAGATTTATTCTCTAGTTGTTGTTTTTCTTTGGTGTTGTTATTGTTGTATCAATTATTTCAATCTTCCTTTCTGTATATTTGTTAATTTACTGTCTCATATATATATATATATATATATATATATATATATATATATATATATATATATATATACTATATATACTATATATATATATATATATATATATATTGCTTGTCCGCGTATTTATCCATCTGACTAGAAGCAACTTCTTCCCTGCTTCCCTCCCTGTATGCCACATATACATACACACACACACACACAAACATTCAGTAAAGAATAATCTTACGCTTTTTCTGTGATTCCATGCAAACGAAGACAAGGAGTGTAATTAACACTGAATGTCTGAATTCTGTATACATAAATGAATGAATGCCAATAAAAATGTCTTGTTAACTTCTGCGATGAAGGGGAGAAGAAATTCAAAAAATCCTAGAAAATAATACTTGAAAGCATAATTAACAGAAAAGACTTAATTTTTTTCTAAAGAAAAAAGGTGATACTATTAGCAATTTAGCTGATTCAAAGGTGATATTTATCGAAGACTGGTAACAAATGTAGAACCAATGAAAATTGAGAAATACTCTACAGTTGTTTACTTTTACTTAGTAATTGTCGATTTCATGCGGATCTTATGCTAAAATTTTCAAATTTCCTACTGAGATGCAAGAAGACAGTTGAAATGCAGTCGGCAACCACATGGACACCCGTTCTGTAGGTAGGGACCCAAACCTGTTGTATAAGGACTGCTCAAACCGTGGTAGGTAGAACGGTATTCGAAAGTACTACCCGCTGGTTGATTACCGACTGCCTAGTCTAACGAGGCACAACCTCTTTAGTAAGAGGGTTCATAAAAACACTTCACTGATCTGCCATTTAAATCTTATTACATTCTCTTCAACGTAACTGAATGACTTGACTATTGAACCGGGTGGTAACCAGTATAACCGTCAATTCTGATGTACTGACACCTATCGATCACAGCTGTAATAGGTTCATGAAGCAAGATGACACGATACTACTATAAGGTAAAGTCCTGAAGAGCTGGAAGTTGACATTTGAACGGTAAGAAGCATCAATGAGAACCTCTTGCCGATAGTTGTGAAGCCATAGGACTCACTGTTAGGTTAATAAGACATGACCTACTTCTTTCATGTGTTGGAAGCAGTAGACCAGTAATAGGCTGACTGAGTACTCATCTTTTGATTCTGATATTGTCCAATCAGTCAGATTTTCAGCCTGGAAAATTATTAATTAGGCCGATTTTGAAGATTTTTGGGGATTGATAAGTTTCAGGGGGACATTCATCACAGACCGACATCAATTGGAGAACCAGCAAAAACCCAAGAGTACCAGACAGGTGTTTCGTTTTAGTGCGAAACTCCTCGGCAGTCTTCAGCTACAACTGTATGAGGAACAAGATACCTTCTTTGTTCGTGGCCGCAATTTTAATTCTGATTTTCGTCTTCAAGGACACTGGATACACTTTTAAGACTCTCTATAAATGCGAAGGCAAGAGTTTTGTAAATGGAACCATCGCAGGGGAAATAATCTCAGTTTGTTAAAAGTTATAGTTTTCCGTTGTTATACAGGATCAAAATGATAGACTTCTCTTGATTTATGGACTGCCATGCGGATACCTCTTTATGCCTAAACATTTGTAATGGTTTATAATTTCATCTGACGACAGCTAGAATTGGAATCTAAAACAGGCCTTTCATCCTATTTAGGATGCCTCGTCAAGCGGACGAGTCTGTGCTCCAGTAAATGATTGTGTCCTTACTAAGACTGGAACCCGGCAATCATTTATTCAGATGCCAAAGTATAATCCATTAGATTACTGAGCCACGACAGCCATCTCTTGTACAGCGAGTATCATTTGTTACTGTTTGACACCTTCAACTTCTTGCTGTTCTACTGAATTGCTGTTTGACCGATGAAAAGATCTTAGAAGATTTGGACTTTGCTGATGATATATATCTAATGTTACATAAACTCAAAGGTCTACATCCGAAAGCTAACAAGTTGGTAGGACAGACGAAGCAGTGAGGACGGCGCTTCCTCATGTTATGAAGATACCTAACCAACAACAAGCACCAATCGCGATAAACGGGAAAAATATAAAGGAAGTTGTCTCTTTCACCTGCCCACCTACCTACCTAGGTAGCATCGTTTCAACTACAGTCGACACAGGCACAGATGACGAAGTCAAAGCCAGGATCGGAAAGACAGCAAGACACGTCTTCACTAATCTAAAATCAGTGTGGAGACCTACTGCACTGCACTCAGCATAAAGCATGAACAAGATCTGGATTTTCAACACTAATTCAGTCAAGTCACTGTTTCTATGTGATGGTTGCGAGACTTCCCTCATTATGAAAAGCATTTCCTCCCGAAAAACCGCAGACACATGAACAGCTGCCACCTAGGCTCCCTTCATGCTGAATATGAGATCAGATGAGAAAGTGAGAAAGAATAAGCAGGGAGGAACTGCGGCTTGGCAAAGAACCAACGAAGCAAGATGCTATCACCCAACAAACATGCACTGGAAGAGAGATGGGTTGGATTGGACTGAATAGGATTGGAAATAGAGTGAGAAGACGGTTTGGTGACATCATGTGCTAGGCCGGGCGGGTGAGTAGAACTGAAATAGGAAATGACAAGTTGGCCGTCTGAGCTGAGGCTGATATTGAAGAGATGGTGTGAGGAAGAAATGAAAGGTTGTGGGCAGTGGTGGAGCTACGTTGAGAAGACTGGAGCGAAGAGAGTGAAACTGCGACGTGTTACTGAAGCCTTATGCTCCACTAGGAATCGGAGGGACAAATAATGATAATATTAATTTATGTTATACTGAATGGAATTGCTAGACTTCTGTAGATACGTGGGTTCCTAAAGATCCTCTTGATAACACCTATGAAGAGTAGTATAATATAAGGAAAATTACATATATTATTTAACATGAAATGGAGATATTGCATTCGTTAAATATCAAGTTTGATTATGCCGTGTTATGTGGTTCGAATATTAAGATTTTTAAGTAGTTATTACTGTTCCCAAGGTCTAGAACAGTTTACGAGCACTGTTTATTAATGCAGCACTAAATTACATTGGTTCATACCTATAAACCGACATCTTCTTATGAATCTTTTTATTTGATAAATGTCCTTCAAAATGAATTTTTGAACAAAACATTACTAATTTGAGGTCCGTATTCATCATGGACTGACATCAATCGTAGAAATACTGGAAACCTGGAAGCACTGGAAAGCTGTGCAGACCCATGACCTTGCCCCACCAGAGATAGGAACAAGGACCTTCAAGATCCCACAAACCAGCAAGTTACCATTGAACGACTAAGTATGAATCCATTGCTCCATATTTTGTACTTCTGCCAGTCCATGATATAGTGCTACCTGCATCCAATGTTATTGCGATGACTAGCTTCGAGAGATAGTTTTAGAAGTGCCAATGAGAAGTCGTGAACTATGGAGCCAACCAAGTCGAACACGAGTATATTTACTCAACGATGGCACTGGATGGAAGTCACGTTTTATCACGAATTGACAGGAGTTGGTGATATAGACTATCGGATACCTGACTTGCTCAGTGGTAATGTGTAGGCATCCACGGATCCTGGGTGTCCTCAGTTTGATCCCTGGCGGGATGGGGGCGGAATCATGTGTGTACACTGCTAAGAAGTCTCATGCTAAGACGAAAAAGCTGTCCAGAGCTCCAGTGTTTCTCCAACCGAAGTCAGTCCTTGAAATCAAAAACAGTATTAGTCATGTTTCCTCGAAAATGTAGAAATTTTATGCTGATGAGTATCGACTAGTCAAAAATGCATGTTCAAACGTTTTGCTCATTGATTTCACCTGTATAATATTAGTTGTTATTTCATTTAACTTAGAATAAAAGGAGAAATTGTTTTTCTATGCTTTTGTCTACGTCTGATGGTGGACTATTCTCATTTAAATGCAAACTAAATTACAGAAGTAATGATGGATGGTAGCTAGCAGTGAGATCCAGAAGTGATGAAACTATAGTCTGTTGATTTTCTTATTTCAAAGACGAAGCTTGCTTACTGTTACTGCATATCTGGCAGTTGAGTTCGTCAAAGGGAACCCAACTACGACAACTGGAGTACAGAATGACACTGAATGCAACCAGTTACATCTTTCTCTATGAAAATGTACAAACACAGATGTACTAATCTGTTTGTCACTGCTTCCCTTTGTTGACAACGATTACGAATCATGACTGAATAGACATCACTCAAATGCGTAAAACATTTTGGAATTAACAGCTTAATCAAATCTTCAGGACAAAAGGTTAACTGCACAACTGTTACTTTAAGCAATAAATAACTTTGTCGAATACAATATCTTTAATTGAAAACACTTTGCAGCGACAAATGTATCTGGTATACATACTCCAGTTTTGAATTCTTTTTCATCAAATTAATTTTTCTTATTCTCTGATAGATTGGTTGACGTAGACATTCAACCCACTTGATTCATGGATTACTTAGGAGCTTCAGATTCTCCTTGAACTACTTCATACTACTGAATAGATTGGTTTGAGTTAGCACATATTCCTTGATATCAATGTTCGACTGTCTAAGATATTTAATGAATAATGCACAAGCTTGCACTGAAAAAGCGTAGTGTGTTCAACTTTCAAATGTTAACATAACTCACTATTACCTTTATCAATGTTATTATAAATACTAGTTAAAACCTCAATACTATCAGATAAATGAAGCAAGGTCGTTAGTATTTCCGAGACATGTTTACTACCATCTGAAGCCAATGAGCTGCATGTTGTATAGGATATGGTCTAATGACCAGTCAGGTAATTACGGATGGTGACGAAACACAACTATGTTTCTTTGCATTGCGCCACACACAGTAAACGTCACGCACCGCTTTATTTCTGTCAGTCAGTATCACGGAAACCCGAACAGTGATTTGCTTTAAGGCAGGTTTGATGAAATGTGTAACAAGCGTTCGAGCAACAGAAGCATGTGTTTGAAAAGATGGCGATATTCAAGGAGTGAAGAATACAGTTACGTCAAAGACCAGACTTCCAACACAGGACTGCTTACATTGTTTTTCACCCGAGGTGACAAATCGTGCAGAGACAACAGTGATGAGAACGCAGAGTATGTGAAAATTCCTTGCTCGTGGAGACGGGGTATCTCAGTCGTAAAGTGAAGACACGAGCACCTAACAGATGTAAGTAAAGATTTTTGCAGCAAGCTGGAGAGCCTGCTGACACGAAAAAATGTCATGATTGATATATGTCTCTTTTGCGTATCCGTAAACCGTTGAAAATATCACCAATTTCACTTACACCACTATTCACACAACTACTCACAATCACAGGCTTACGCCTTAATCCGACGATCTACAGAAAACCAAGATTGGAGGTAGATGCATTCTCTTAACTATCTTTTATGAGCACCTCACACTTCGATTGTACAGAGAATATACCTTAACCACTGACTCTGACCATAAGGTTATTGAGTGGGATTTAAGCAGCCTGTTTATTGTCAGCGAGAAATAATGGCATCTGGATACTCGATGGCAAGAGTTCTTTCGCTTGGGAGATTATCTCTGGCACCATTACGCAATACTTCAGGGGTGCTTCTTGAATCTCAATGATAACAGTGCAAGAAGAATAAGAAAACCGGCTAATCCCACCTCCATCCATCACATGAATACAACTAAATATTTTGGTGTGTGTGTGTGTGTGTGTGCATATTCGTTTACACTACTTGAGGTGTTGATGTATGGGGTTTTCTAGAGGAAAAAAGACAACCCTTCCTCTTGAATGCCAGCTCGGTTTTTAGAAAAAAATTTCATGTCTGTCAAGAGGCTGTGATTCTGACTGAGAATGGTCGGCGTGGAAGACACCAGTAATTATCACTGAGCAGAAAGTTGAAAGATGTGTGATGACTCAAATGAAATCAGTTTTGTTTGAAGTTTCCACTAACTGTTTTACACTGGACCTATCAAATTTCGATCCCGATGCTGAGGATACTACAATCACTTGGTAGTAGATTACTAGGTATGTAAAATACAATGTTACCACATTTTCCCCGATTCAATCTAGACGAAATGAAAACTAGTCGGAATCAGGTTTGCGAGTGATCTGTCATTCTCTAATACTGACAATGTTTGTTGTCAGGAGATTTTCCAAGTTCTTCATCGTTGTTTGGGAGTTATTCACCACGGTAAATTTCAGTATTAGAATTCACTAGTTTTAACTTCGAATTTGTGCGTGATTTCCACCTCAATTCTGCTGGACAGTTGGAATAGCTTCGTTTGTCCCACTGAATGCAATTGATGATCGACAGAGAAGTGAAAGTTAGTCTCTCTGTTCTGCCCTTCTGATTTTCAGTTTCAGACGCAACACAACGGGGCGATCGGTAGAAGACACAAAGGTTTATTGGGTGAACATTTCTTCAAAATGCCCCTAAAATTATGAGAAGCACTACGGTGCCAGTAGCAATGCAATGCCGGGTTCAGCTCTGAGTAGAATACATGTCATGGATAAGATCACCAGAAATTGAAAAATCACATCAAATCTGCTCATTTAACTGAAGGCGTATTCAAAACCTACTACATATAAATCAAGCAAGTTCATCAATTCTAAGAGAGATAAGATATGCACACAGAATGGTAAATCACATTAACACATTATTTTGCAACAAATTCTACTATATCAACAAAGTACACTACCTTCCAACCCACATTATTTAATATACTGTTGGGTAGAGAGACAAATATAAGTTTAATTACTGCCAGCATTCCTGACCATAAAGTGACTAAGTATAGGTAGGTATTACAGGTTAAAAGTCCAACAATCGTAAGATAACTGAGTGTCTCTGCTGCCTGAAATATCGATGCAAATGAGCGGAGGCGGAGTAATCGTAAGACAGAGAGCATTCAGATGAAAAACAAAAGTGAGTGGCCTCATCAGCTCATTTCAATGAGAGAAGTCAAGGCTGATAACAACAACATGAGATATTCTGACGTGCTCCTCATTATTCACAGAAATCTTCTGCATGAGAATGGAAAGGAACTATCGACATTTGTCATCGTGTTCGGTGAATATAACATAGACAGGACAGTTTCATTTGGCGAAGCCCATCATCTGGTGTCAGTTCCAATGTCACTGTTTCCTAACATCGCAGCACCACACATCCAGCCGTTTCTGTTGGCCACTGACTTGACAAATTCTGTGACAATTTCCATCCTGAAAACACAGAAGTACGTAACGCACACTGTAGCAGGAATCAATTCGTAGGTATATAACACTGTGTTTGCCTTGTTGACTGATCACTCCGTGAACTGTATTGTAACTCAGTCATATATAAAGTCCGTTGACTTCAATCAATTGCTGACTGTCTTTGTCAAGGTGAATGACAGCGAAAAGTCAAGTAGTAAGCACAAAGGAAATTATCTCACAAGCGAAGTGTTCAAACTTCTAGCTTCTCAATTCGTTACAGGATTAGTGAAGCCTTTCCCGTCATCAACGGATATCTAATTTATTCGAAGCCTTGTCAGCAGTGATCTTAAGCGTCAAGACTGCACTTCAGCATCCCTGCAGCTAGCATTTTAACAGATAAGAAATTGATAGTCATTTACAGGACTGTAGGTTACACTGCAAATGGAATGGAAACGTTTGAGGTCATAGAGGAGGTGTCTGCGACCATATAAGCCATTGTATCGAAACGATGACAGATGAATGCCAATGGTGTGACACTGAAATCAGGTTTGCTGAATAACAAGTGTGATACTGTAGGAGGCCTGCGTGATTGTGGAAGAAGGCAAAGTATTTAAGCAACTGTGATCGACAGATTTCGATGAACTGCGGTGTGCTGCATTGCGCATTTACTCGAAATAGATTAGTTTCAACATGATGCCACTATGACTTATTATGAAGTGCTCACTAGCTACATGGTCGAGATGTATTTACAAGCGTTTTTATGCGAAAGGATAATCGCCGCTCCATTAACATAGCACCGCTGGATAAATATTACCCATGCTATTGAGTCACACTTCGTCTTTTCATTTCCTGACAGATGATTTGACCATGATTTTCGTGGTCATGCTAAATCAGGCATACGAACATACATAGACATCCTTGCTTTTTCTCGCTTATGTGGTGTGCTATATGCCTGACTCGACAGTATTTCGATGAGATGAAATCGGGAGGTCAGATCTCAAGGGGAAATATGCTCACCATTGTATTATGCTGTAACAGAATCGAAAATGTTCGACTGCCACACCTGAAAGCAGAGTAATCAACACGTCTTCCCAGCACATTTTACTAAGAACTACCTAAATCGATCCGAAGTGTTTATTGTTCGATGAGGCAGATTGTCATTCAATGTATTTTTCTGCTTGTATCTGTCTTACAAACTTGAAGCGTATCGGACAGCAATGGTCTCTCCATCCCCTATTTAGTCGAGGAATTTTCGCGCATATATCATAAATTCCTCTTCTTCTAGACAACGTTCCTCGCATCAGAGAAGCTGTAAATTACTACTTCGAGCCTTTCCACCGGTCTCTTAGCAACTTGAGTGGTGATGAAATTCACCACATAGTCTATTTTCGTTGGTGTTTCAATATATTATTAGTTGCAAGTCAAGATTCCTGGTGGCAGAAAATTGAAAAACTGTGCTTTCATTTCGTCCATGAAGGATGATAAATTGGATGCCGTTATTACATTTACTCGTGATGCCTTGTTCTTCACGTGACCCTTATGTTCACGCATTTCTGACATTCACTGACACATGTTTGCAATGTTGCTGACTTCGAGTAATTTCAATCAGATATGGAGTGTCAGGTTTCTATTTACCAGCAGTTCATCAGCATGTTCATACACGCTGCATCTTTTCCTATCATATATTCACTTGTAATGCATGAGAAAGTTAAACATTTTCTCATTCAAATCAAAAAGTTATGAATGACAAACTAAGCATGTTGAACGAACAGAGGCAAAGAATAAGTGCTGTTGAGCACATGAATGTTAGACCCGATGACTAGGACTGAGGACAAATTAATTTAGCCGATGACAACTCAGCAAGCGAGAATGCAATGACGGAAGCACGAGGTAGTTGGCACAAGTTCAACGAGTAGGTAAAATATTATTCATCATAAAATAGAAGTCAATGGGGAATACAAATTTCACAACAGACAGAAATTCATAACAAGGTATACCGGGCACTGAAGCACCTCCACAACAGTTCAATTCTCGTCGTGGTTATTCTCAGAAAGAAAGGGTGTTTTTTTGGGGGAACGTTTCAAAGAGTAAGTTTTTGTATCTTCTGTCAGCTTCACCACCGTGATGCGCTTGAAACTGAGAATCTGGAGTGCTCAACATCGCAGTCGATTCCCACTTCTCTGTCGACCACAAAGTATAATTCAGTGATATCAACAGAGCGTATTCTAACTGCTCAGCATAAGGAACTGGGGAACCGGTCACACATTCAAAGTTTTAACAAATGAATTCTAATGCTGAAGTTCACCGTGATGAGTGAAACTTATGAGAAGGTGACTGGCTTTCCACGTTCATCTATATTCTTGGCATTTCACGTGTTTATACATTTGAAGCAGTCGTGCCACTGCTCTAATCAAAACATTATTTGGTTAAGGTGAGATGGTTACGCTTCTGTGTGAATTAATCCAGTGTATGCCACATGGTGAACCAAGACGTTCGTGAAATGCTTGAGTTGAAGCCTGGTGCCACTTCACATTGGCCTCTGGTATGCAGTGTACCGAATGTAAGAGTTTGTTCCACTACAATTGAACAAGACATAAGGCCTCAGCATACAAGAATTACAGTAACGCAGGGAGTCTCCGCCTTTGCATGTTGTGCTGCTCGGGTATTCATACGCTGGTAGAAGAGGCAAAAGCACCTCCACGCATGATAATGAAGAAACAACCATCTAAAGGGAAAGCTGATAACTGTGACAGTGTTGACAACACGGCATCCATTATCACACAGATCACTGTCCGAAATTGTAAGAACATCCTGTAGTGCACCTTCCTGGCACCAAAATATAACTAGGGCTAAAACAAATAGTTTAAATTAAATTAACTAGATAAATCTCTAGCTTGCCTTCGGATGCTTAGGGTGTTTTAAGTTTTGTTTTAACGAGCATGCATCCGAGCAGGCTTGGACGCCATTTTTGCGCTCCATTGTGCTGATCACCACGCACGTACTCCGAGTCCCTAGTTCAGCCTTACAAGCCAGATAAGTTGATTAAACTATTCCCTCATTCATTATTATTATATTTGCCTTAAATACATAGCTCCTTTAAATACATTGCGTATCAGTTCTTTTGATTTGTGTTTTGTTATCAGTACTTACACGTTAGGTAAAGTACTGGTTAAGCAGGTACTAGAGCACATCAAGTTAAGTAGGGTTGATCAAACGTTGCGGAATTGTAACACGCATCTTTACAATACAATGACAAGCTGTAAGTCGATCGGATAGACTACGTAGTAGGTCTGCCGACAGTAACTTAGAAAAAGCTAAGCAAATCAGGGTGAATCGATCATCTTCAGGTCATCGCCTCTCTCGAGCTGATAGACGAAACTTGAGAACTACCGACCATAAGACTGGGTCAACTCCTATTGGAAGAGACGGGAGTGAAGCATCCCCAGTGCCTACCACGGAACCATGTGGGTCATAGGTCCTACCTAGCTCGACGGCCCATAAGTGTCGAAAGGTACACAAAATAGGGTGCTGGTCCGTTGTGAGGTTGTCAATGCTAAGATCACTGAACAAGGCTTTATTAAGCCCTGCATGCTCAGCTCTGATGGCTGGCACGTAATCGAGTGCAACCGGCATGTCAAGTAGCTAGTGACGGCAATCAAACCAACTGTCATCACTCCACAGAGCGTGGGAGGATACAGTGGATTTCCTTGGTAGGTCTGTAATCTTCCACAGAGCGAAAGAAATTAGAGATCCAGAACCACCGCTTAGAGCATGATCTAGACAGGGGACATAGTTTGATAGACCAGCCTTTCCGGAGAACTTACCATGAGTCACCCTACTCAAGATATATAGAGTAGACACAAAGGAGACAGTCCCTACTGAAAACTGATTTCTGCTACTTAAAGACGTGTTCAAGTCAACAGATGAGAGGGATCAGATTCTGAAGAACACCCATTGACTTTCGAAATCTGGAGCGCTTGTGGGTCAGGATATGGCTCTTGCTGATAAAACCAAAAAGCCAGAAGCAGAAGCAGGAGCAGGAGTGGAACTCTAATCCAGATTAGCAGCAGGAGAGCGAGATCTAGAAGTGGTCGGTTTACGGGTTGGGGTTCAGGCAATAAATGATCCTGGAGACCCTGAGGATGGGATGGAAACTCATTTAGGTGGTTTTATCGTCTTGTACACAGAAACACGTAGTTTGTTAAGAAAATAGACTGAGCTAAGTAGTTTGGTAAGCATAGAAAGTCCCGACATCATAGCTATCTCAAAATCGTGGCACTCTTCTGGGATCAGTGACAGTGAGACAAATTCGTGGGGATTCGTTCGTCCTAGAAGTGATGGTTTGGCACGCAAAGTGGTTGTGTCATGCCTGGGAATACCTTAAATATAAGTGTTATAGAAACGGGTTCACATGCGAATAGGACATGTAAGATGATGCTGTGATGACTAAAGTGCAAGGCATAACATGTTAACGTAACCGTAGTATGCCTTAGCAATAAATGTGGGGCAACGGAATGCTTCAGAATAAGCTAACTCTTTGGACAGTTAACCACCGATCACTCGTTATTTGTGACTCCAACTTACCATCAGCTGACTGGGATAGACTAACAACAGGTGCCTCACGTAACCCGTTTGATCACAGGTTAGTGCAGACATCTGATTCCCCAGCCCCCAAACATCACATTGAGAGAGCAGCTAGATATGATCAGAGGTATGCTTCACCAACTCTAGACTCCGTATTATCACACAAAGTTGATGTGCCTCATCCAGCAACTTGTACCCCATGATGAACGCAATCGTTTTCAAATTCACAGCAATCGCCTTGTATCGGGCCGATGCCCTACCTAGACCCAGCGTATGGAAAGCGCAAAATGAGGTTATCAACTAAGCAGACTCTTCGGAGGACTGGAATTCAATCTTGAAGACCCAGTTCAAGCTGCATGGTGATCCTTCAAACAGTTATATGTATGACTGGCCCAACCGTCCATTTCTGGGATTGTTCTGAATGGACAAAAACATTATTTCCCGTTGATGACCTAAGGAATCCGGGTCTTCCCACGACATAAGGAAAAGTCCTGAAATCTTGCCACCCATCTCGGTACTCCCAAGGTTCTAAAGCACTGCAAAGAACCCTGAAATAAGTGTATCACTATCATCCACTAGTCTCGAATATGCTTCAAAACACGTCTTGTCCGGGCGGCTTTGCAACATCCAAGGCAGTTATTTTCATGCATAAACTATATAGACAAGATGCATGGTCGTATACCCGTTTTAATTAAGGGGACAGAAACTGACTATTGGATTGAAGACGATGAGAAAAAAGTTGAAGCAATGGCTGGATATTTCCCCTGGTTTCGTTTTACAGAGACGTTCTGTGTGCACTTATTCGACAGCAGAAACGTTGACATCCAATAGAATAAACTCAGTGGATATCGATCGCAATGATGTTCTTCGGATATTAGGATGCAGAAAAATCAACGGGGCCGGACTTGCTTCGTCAGAGCAGCTCAGAGGGCTGGCACGCTTTATAGCCGACCAGTTCACTACTATATTTCAACAGTTCCTCAGCGAAGACAAACGTCCTTATGATTGGAAGGATGTCATAGTCATACCTATCTACAAAGCATTTTCGTGGCAACACCCATGAAATTACAGACCGACAAAATTGACTGGTACCGTCTGCATCATTGGCTGACCCGTTTGAAAAAGGATTCGATAAACAACAAGGCTAAATCCGAAATGCTGCACTCTTCATTGTGAAATCCACAGTTTTACACTTGTGTAAAATCCACCAACGGCGGACGACAGTTCTTTCAAAAGTTATTTCTTCGCACCACAACACCACTTTCTAACGTAATTACTCTACAAAGATGGGAACGGCAACACCTTAAGGCCGTGAATGCTTGAGCTCAGACATTCATCTGCATTACATGATCGTGTGGACACTTGCTGATACCTTAAATCGTTGAAGTGTGTTCTTGTTGGCCAGTGGAGTGATAAACACAGGGATTGCTGTCACAATGAGTGTTCATCTGACGAAACGCTGGACTATACAGGTGGGTCAAACATACTGACTGCCTGTAACGAAAACATCGAAGGTTGCACAAACTTGGTGTTCGGTGCACACAATAACTAATTTTATTTCATTTGCTAGTGCAACGAATTGATTCCCTACTCTCACCTCTAGGTCTCACGAATCGGCTAACCCACCTGCTGCAATTCTGGTCAGCCCAAGTGGCGGTTGGGTATTGGTTAGGATTGTGTGAGTCTTTCGGGGAGTGTGGTGCAGATAAGTTCCTCAAGTGTCGTGCCACCAGACAGTTGATAGTACTGGATCGAAAAAGAAATTAGGAAAGATGTCTAGCGAAACCAATTGAGAGTCAGTCCTTTAGGAGAAGGACAAGGCGAAAGGTAAGGAGAGCCCTAGTTAGATCCATCGGAGATCAGTGATTGAGAGCCTGAACAAATAGTGTGAGATCACAGAGTCAGAAGAAGGAGGAGGAACGAGTAAGGGACTAGGATGGGTTGTGGGAACAGAGATAGTAATACTTTGAGTAGAGGATGGTGACTGGAGGAGACGTTTGGAGGGGAGCATTAGTTTGAGTCGAGTTTGTGATGATAGCAGCGGTGCGAATGATTCAATTTATAACCTACTGCGCTGGGTTGCGCGGAGTTAGCAGGTTGCGTCCACCTAATCCATATCTAAGCTGTATGAGTGCAGACTGTGCGTGGCTGTCTAGGCTCATGTTGAAGTGGTCAACGGATGGAGCAGTAGCGATCTTGACAGGCAGTGCGTCGCAGTGCCCGTAAAATGGCACAAAAGACGTGGGAATGCCCACGGGCCTTAGTCCTTCAGTATGCTCTTCTCCTCTTTTTGTCACGATGATTGCCTGAGTGGCTGTTTATTCCGATTCCCCTGCTCTGTTGACTTGGATTGCTTTGTAGTTTGCAAGCTTTTTTCAAGTATTCACACGACATCGCGCAAAATGGCCAGGATGATTGACCTGGCGACTCCAGCCCAGCGGGCCCGGTCAAACTGTGAAGGTCAGCATCAATGTCGAATCCCATCAAACCCTAGCCTATTAATTCCGGATAAGTGTGTGACGCTACGGATCACTCCCCACCCCTAGTGGGTTTGTGAGGACTCTAAAACAATACCAGGCGGAAGTAAACATCCAGTGTTTTCTCCACTGGTAAAACTCTTCCGGTGGACTGACTGCGAGAAGTGGTCCCCTTTTGTTTCTACTTATTCTAGGGTGTCATGGCGAAATAATAATAAGATACAATAAATCGGATCGTACGTCGATCGCCGTCCTCAGTGTCCTCTGATGCTCTGTTCAGTGCTGGTTGCGGCTGGAACATAAATCAAAGTCTTTAACAGCGCGAAAAAGATTCGTTAAAATGGAAAACATTTATATATTTGTATACAAAAAATAGATTTTATTCTTATTTCTTTTCTGTCTTTTTGGAAAGGTTTCATCACGTGGTAGTAAAAAGTTGATAGAAAAGGTAAAGTGTAGGAGAATTTTCGCATTCCCAGTCGATAGAAAACGATGCCTCGAGAAAAATTTGAATTTAAGAATGAACGGCACCTTTTAAGTAAAACTACTTTACTGAGTGTCTTTATATACTCTGAGAACCTGACGGTTCGAGCTGATGCTGTTTTTTAGTGCCTGTGGTCTTTGTAACTGTGCATTACCAGGCATATCGTCAGAAATTTTGATAATTGGGCTAACGTTTTTGTAAATGACATCCCCTGGAGATGCTCAAGGACTGTTTGGCGGATTTATAGTGCCCAGTTCGAGCACGTGGTCGAACTCACTTTTCGGCTTATAAGTGGCTGGATGGTGTGCTTTGGATGCCACATGTGGACATGTGATTGTGCTGTGGTGCATAACGCTGCTGGTTATGCACGAAAGAGTATGCTTCGGTCATTAAAACTAGATTTTTCTCCAACATTGCCCGATAGGATGCGTCGTCTGTTTGTGTAGTGCTAACGATGGCTAAACTCGGGCCTACTTAGGTGGTGCCGCCAATAGATGACTTTGTTTAGTTATCCCTCAGCCGTCGACGATGATCATCTACGAGTAGATTGAAATGGTCCAGTAAATCTATGCTAATGATGGGCATAGAGACGTCAGCCAGGAGGAAAACACAGTGAATAGGCTTGCGAGGGCCTAAGTTGAGGTAGGCATACCGTCTCCCAAATGTTGCGGTCACCTCGCCGTTAGCTGCCTGAAGATTGAAGGATGGATCATCATGACGCTCCTTTATCGGTGCCGTGAGAATGCTCACCTCTGCGCTGGTTACAGCGAGGTAGCGGAATTTCGTTTACATACCCCTGGGGCAAAGCGAGTGGCTGTTTCCATGACCCCGAGTTTATGTCCATGTAGAAACTCCATGGCTTCCTGCATTTTCTGGCTTCGTCCCGTAAATACTGTGAACCAGCTCAATTAAAACTTTTTCACCTTGTTAGGTTTAGTTTTCTGATAACCACGCGAAAAAAGATCCTGGTGTTATCGATATTGATTTCTTTGGTTTCAATGTGAATTGATTCCAGAGAGCTAATGAGGCAACTCACTTTCCTTTATCTGAAGGCTCTCATTTTTATGATTATTCCGCCTCCGCCCCATCAGCGTGTCAAGCAGCAAAGACGCCTGTTTATCTCACGGTCGTTGGCCTTTTAACTTGCTACTTCTCACTGTCTTATCATTGCTTTAAGGAATGCTAGTAGTATTAAGACATATTTGTCTCTCCAGTCAACAGTATATAAAGAATAATCCTGCTCACGTGGCAGTAAACTTAATTGCTATTGTGTAGTTTTTTTGAAAAACAGTGTGTGTTTTTCTATTCTGTGTGTATATCTTATCTCTCTCAGGAGCGATGAACCTGGTTCAGTGCTGCGCGTTGGCCGACTGATGAAGCAGTCACTTCATTGCACAGATTTGATGCATATTTCGCATTCTAAGGCCTTAACAATGACTGTTGTTTCAAACTATGGGCTCAACAAGGAATTGCATCCACTCTTTGTCATCAACCAATCTGTTGCGCTGAGTCAGAGACTTGGAATCCGAAGTGCGGAAGAGTAAATCAATTAACACTTCTTTGTCAATCACAAAAAGGAATTAAGTGAAATCGAGAAAGATCGTTCCAAAGGCTCAGCATGAGGAACACGGGAACCGGCCACAAATTCGAAGTTTCAACGAGCGAATTCTAATATTGAAATTCACCTTGATGAACGGAATGACCCTCAAACACTAATGAAGTATTTGGAAAATCTCTTGACAACAAACATTGTCAGTATTAGAGAATGACAGATCACTCGCAAACCTGATTCCGACTAGTTTTCATTTCGTCTAGATTGAATCGGGGAAAATGTGGTAACATTGTATTTTACATACCTAGTAATCTACTACCAAGTGATTGTAGTATCCTCAGCATCGGGATCGAAATTTGATAGGTCCAGTGTAAAACAGTTAGTGGAAACTTCAAACGAGACTGATTACATTTGAGCGACAGTTATTGGTGTCTTCCACACCGACTGTTTTTAGTCAGCATGTTATCGAGGCCTCTTGACAGACCATGAAATGCGTTTTGAAAACTAAACATCCCGCTGTTTGATCAGCATGAGCTGCGTGATCTCCTATTACTGTGGCATACTTTTTACTCCTCAGGTTATGTGCAAAACTTTTATGATGATATTCTGCATCATAGATCTCTTTGTACATCTTATTAGGAAGTCTACCTCTGTGCTGAACCTTGCAATCTAAACCATGTTACACGGATTATTTTTCTTCTTGTAGTTAACAAATATGCATTTCTCAACCTCACCGAGGTGTCAGAGAAGGATTGCAGAATATTGTGGTTGTAAAACGCGTGCAAGGATGGCAAAGCGACGAAAGAGAAGATTACGTGTTAAGTGCACACGCACAGCAAACTTCTTGTTGAAAGTCTTTGGCGGTTTCTGTGCTTGGAACTGCCTCGCACTGTCGTTGAACTGCAAACGCTTCCTCCTCGTATGGTGGCCCGGTTGAAATTGGGAACAAATTTTCGAATGGACCGGAATTTTTCTCAACTTAAAAGTTATAGGTGGAAGCGTCACCACAGTCACACTAGTTAGCTGAATAGTACAGCGGCTGATAATACCCTCTGGAATACAACCTATAAAACGAAACTTGAAATTTGTTATGTAATCCAACAGTAGACGGTTGTCCCCAGTAGCGAGGTGGTCATGGCGCAAGGAAACATAACACAAGATATTCTGAACGTGCAGTTGGTGCGTTAGAACAAACCTTTATTATTAGGTTGCAACGTTAATGTTCAACCGAATATTTGATGACGGATGTGTAAGCAGGGGAAAACATGGGAAGAAGGATGCATCACGAACAACAAGTACACATACATCCTAGAAACTTTCACCAATATCATTCATCAAAACAAGAGAGTCGTAACAATTAAGGTATTAGCATCAAGCTTTATTCTTCTCCAGGCCAAAACTATAATGCTTAAATGCAAACTATGGTTCCGATTCAAAGTAAAGGCGATAATCACACTTGTCTCTAGCGTAACTCGGTAATTGCGTTTTCTGCTACCATGCGTCAGCCTTCACCATGCAAGGCCTATCTCTTCCACTGACGGAAACGTTGAAGAAGAAGATTTATCCATACCCGTGAACTTGGTTGGTGTCTACATATTCAGAAATGAATATTACTATTATCCTTTATCGTTATCACAAGTCACTGACAGACATAATTCTCATCGGTTCGTCTAATAAGCTGGAACAAATAGCGTGACCACAGGCATTAGATGCTGTGACGCAAACAAAACCATTATCATGTCAGAACTATGTTTTAGACCTTTGTTTTTGCTTAGCCCAGCTGATTTTATGGAACGCTTCCTATCATAATTATTTCCGGAGAGGAATAATACGTCCAGATGTCTACACTTGAATACAGTATACTGTGTCTTTACTATTGCTACGATATTTTTCCTGTCACCACCACCTATGTTGGTGGTGAATTCTCCAACACTAACGAGAGAATTGCTTCATGTTACCTGCTGGTCCTTCATCCGAATGATGTAACATGCATAAAAGTACTGTTATATTACATTTAACGTGAGTTACATGAAGGCAGACCGGTTTACATTTTTGGTCAGTTTGGTCAAGCGAACTGATCGTTTTGTACGATATCAAGATATACATTAGATACCGTTGTTCACACCATATAATATGTGCATCTGGGGAATGAATTTTAATGCCTAGCAGATAGCAGAGAATATAAAAGACAAACAGCAACGTAATTGTTCATCATACTGATACACGCTCAGATCAGAAACAGGAATTGGTTGGCTGTTGTCTGGGTCTTCCAACATTCTTGAATGTAGGACAGGTAGAACAGCCGTGGACTTGGATTGTGTGCGCTTGTCATAATGTTTTCACAGCGTGGTGCACGCTGACAAATGCGATTACTAGGATTACATGCGGATGAAGGACTGGTTAGGTTAGCCTGTAAATGAATAACAAGAGCAAACGGTAGGTGTAATTCGAAATAGGAGCGCAAAAATACTACGCTGTAGTACACCAACCATAATTTCATCGAGCTGACTACGAACGTTGCTTGAAGAAGTATGAAAGAAGACTGTTTAGAGGTAAAATTGTGGGGAAGAAAATGAATGTGCATGCGGAAGTGGCGGAAACTGAGCTGAAGCAGAGGACATCACCATAGAATAGGGAATTTTGGACCAACCATTCTCTCATGTGCAGAAAAACAGCACACAAACGTTGAGTGAAGTTTTAGGATTTGTCCTGGTGCGAACTTGACAGGCACAAAAACCAATCACTAATTGTTCGGACTTGTTATATACCCACGAATGCGAGAACAAGGAAGAACACGATAGCGTAGTCGGATAGAATAGTATATTTGGGTGGTTGGGGAAGATACTGATGCGTTCCAACTAACTGGCTAGGGTGTCGAATACGAGCAGTGCGACGTAACACGACGGCGTGCCGAATGGCGAGGATGATTGACCGGGTGCCTTCAGCTTAGCGAGTCCAGTTAAACTATGAAGGTCAGCATCAATGTCGAAAGTCGTCAAACCCTAGCCTATTGATTTTGGGGAAGTGTGCGACGCCACAGATCACCCCCCCTAGTGGGTTTGTGAGGACCCTAAGACAATACCGGTTGGAAGTAAAACCCCAGTGCTTTCCCCAATGGTAAAACTTCCGATGGGCTCACTGCGTGAAGTGGCCGCTGAACTTATTCTAGAGTGTCGTGGCAATTAAAAAATAAAATACAATGAATCAAATTGTACGTCAATCGCGGTCCCTGGTTCCTTTTGACGTTCCGTCCAGTGCTCGCTGCATCTGAAATATGAATAAAAGTCTTTAATACCAGGAAAACGTTTCTTGAAAATGGGACATATTTATGTATAAAAGTATCGAAAAATAAAAATTTACGCTTATTTTCACCGTCTTTTTAAATGTTTCATTACATTGCAATAAGAATTGATATAAAAAGGCGAAGTGTACGAGGGTTTGTGCACTGCCTCGGAAAAATAATTTGCAATTAAAAAACAATGGTTGGGACATTTTATTTCACACCACTAAGTTGAATACGATTTCAAATACTCCGGAAATCTGACGGTTCAACCTGATCGTGTTTTCTGTTTCGCCGATGGTTGCTGCAGCTGTGCATTACCAGGCACGTCGTCAAGAACCTCGATAATTGGGCTATCCGTCAGTTGGCTATAACGAGCTGAAACGTCACTTATAATGGGGTTGCCTTCAAAATAAGCTGGTTTCAAACGGTCGATACTAACAGTATCCTCACGTCCGTTTCGCTCATTTATATAGAACTTCTCTTGACGCTTGGTCACCTCGAATTGCCCATCGTGGGATGGGTCAAGTGGTTGACGAACGGCGTCATGGAGGATGAACACGTGAGATGTCTTTTGTAAACTGAGGTGAATAAAGACATCAGTTGTTTCAGGTCTACCCGGAGTAGGCCTAACTGAATGCACTGCGTTAGTAAGCCTAGTCACGTAAGATGCCCCGTCGGAAACGTGTTTGAAAATTGAAGGGGAGACAAATTCACCTGGTGGGCAAAGAGTGGTCCCGTAGACCAGGTCTGTGGGAGTGCATCCAGCATCAACTTTCAACGCGTTACGAATAGGTAGTAGGGCTAAGGGTGGAGCCTTAGTCCACTGAGGTATGTTTGCAGCTGAAAGGGAAGCTTTTGGCTGTCGATGGAAACGCCCTACCGTGCCACTTGCTTGTGGATGGTAGGCTGTCGTTCGGAACCGGGTGCAACCTGAAGGTGCCGTTAGAGCGTGAAATAATCTACACTCAAATTGGCGCCCACGGTCGGTTGTGACGTAAGATGGACATCCGAAGTTCGCGATCCATCTTTCGACGAAAACACAAGCTACTGTTTCAGCAGTAATATCCTCAGTAGGTACTGCTTCCAGCCATCGTGTGAAACGATCGACACAAGTGAAAAGGTAGGTACATCCATTAGATTCTGGTAGGGGTCCTACAATATCTATACGGACGTGGTCAAAACGCATGTCTGGGCCTAGAAAAAAGCCCAAAGGCCTTTCGTTTGCCGCTTGACTTTGCACTTCCGACGAGCTAAGCACGACTGAGCCCACACCTTTACGTCTCTTTTCATCCCAGGCTAGGAGAAACGTTGTGCGATAAGCTTGATGGTGGCTCGTACACCTGGATCGGACAGTTTGTGCAACGCATCGAAGACGTTGCGTTGACAACTCTTCTGAACTATAAGGCGTGGTTGACTAGCAGATACATCGCACAAAATTGTGTTCTCGTCTGATCCTACCGAACACAGTCGCAGCCTGAGAGATGTCGACGACAACTCATGACGCAGCTCAAGGTCTTCCATTTGACATCGAGCCAGTTCAACAACTTCAGCGCCCTCGATATGGCTTATCGAAGCTATTCGAGATAGTGCATCGGCTACGGAAGTGTGGAGGACGTCTGAAGTGGACTGGGAAATGTAATCTAGCTGTCGTGACTCACGCGGGAGGTATTTGTCAGACGCCGAGTTGAGGGAAAAGGTTAACGGTTTATGGTCTATAAAAATAATGAAATCACGACCTTCCACCGAATGTCGAAAATAGCCTACAAAACAGTACATAGCTAGGAGTTCCCTACCAAATGTACTGTATCTTGTTTCCGCGTCTCGCAGCTGTTTGCAGAAAAAGGCTAACGGTTGCCACTGGTTGTCAGCCAACTGTTGCAAAACTGCTCCAATTGCTGAGTCAGACGCATCAACAGAAACACTCAAAGGGGCATTGGGGTCGTGATGCATAAACATGGCTTCGTTTGAGATGGCTTCCTTGACTTTAGAGAAAGCAAGCCTAGCCACGTTGTCCAGAGTCACGAACTTCGTGGTCCCTGGAAGTAGATCTGTTAGTGATCTCACGACGGAGGCACAGTTGGGGATAAACCTTTGGTAACAACTTACCAGGCCATTGAAAGTGCGGAGACGTTTCACAGTGGTCGGCTCTGGATAGTTCATGATGGCCGCCACTTTATCTCTCAATGGGCGTATACCTTTGTTGTAAATGGTATGCTCAAGGAAGCTGAGTGATTCAACTCCTATTTCACACTTCTGCAAGTTGACTGTAGTGCCATGTTTTTTAGTACGAGGTCTTAATGTTTAAGATGAGTTTCCTTATCTAGACTCGCAATGAGACAGTTATCGATGTAGACTTGGACAAAATTCAAACCACGGAAGGCATCATCCATAAAGAGTTGGAATGTTTGTGCTGCATTCCGAAGGCCAAATTGCATGCGCAGGAATTCAAACGGGCCAAAGGGAGTGAGGATGGCTGTTTTCGCGACATCTGCTGCCATAGTTATCTGGTTGTACATTTTGACCAAATCGATTTTGGAGAAAATGTTCACTCCGCATAAGGTTTCAGTCAAATCGTAAACGTGAGGTATCGGGTAGCAATCCGGAGTTGTTTTGGCGTTAAGCCTTCGGTAATCACCGACTGGACACCAGTCGTTGCCATC
Source organism: Heterobilharzia americana (assembly GCA_944470555.2). Lineage (NCBI taxonomy): Eukaryota > Metazoa > Platyhelminthes > Trematoda > Strigeidida > Schistosomatidae > Heterobilharzia > Heterobilharzia americana. Next base: position 17,363,205 of record OX104133.1, on the reverse strand, counting down.
CTTTTTGGGAACCATGTGCAGTGGTGATGCCCAAGGACTGTTTGACGGTTTGATAATGCCTAGTTTGAGCATGCGGTTGAATTCGCTTTTCGCCGTTTTGAGTTTATCGGGGGCTAGATGGCGCGCTTTGGATGCCACAGGTGGACCTGTGGTTGTGACGTGATGCCTAACATTGCGGGGTATGCACAGAAGTGTGCTTCAGTTGTCGCAACTCCGGATATCTCCCCTAAACTGCTTGGTAGGGCGCGTCGCCTGATTGTTTGGTTCTGACGAGGGCTAAACTAGGACCTACTTAGGTGGTGCCGCCAATAGATGACTTTGTGTCGTTATCTATCAGTCGTTGACGGCGAGCGTCTACGAGTAGATCGTAATGGTTTGGCAAATCTATGCCAATGATGGGCATAGAGACGTCAGCCAGGATGAAAATTCAGTGGAGAGGCTTACGTAAATCCAAGTTGAGGTAGGCGTGCCGTCTTGGCAAATGTCGCGATTGCCCTGCCGTTGGCTGCTTGAAGATTGAAGGGTGGGTCGTGATGACGCTCCTCTTTCGGTGCTGGAAGAACGCTAACTTCTGCGCCGGTGTCGACGAGGTAGCGAACTTTCGTTTTAATATCCGTGACGTAGAGGAAACGGCTGTTTCCGCCGGCTTCGGTTGCCGTGAACATGCGCCGGCGTGACCGTTTCTCGAGTTTGTGTCCTTGTTCAAACTGCATGGTTTCCGACATTTTCTGGCTTCGTCTCCGTAAGTATTATGAAATCAGCACCATTCAGTGTCTTCCACCCTGTCAGGTCTAGTTTCGGGGCAACCACGAGAGTTGCCGCGATGCGCTAGGGTACGTTTCTGTGGAGTTCTACGTGAACTAGTACTTCGAGATCGTGGCAACTGTTTAACAGAGTTGCACAGCTTGGTCACCTCAGAATCCCGGCACTCTAGTTTGTCGCAGACAGAATGTACATTGTAGAGGGGTCTGCTAGAAATCTCCAGTATTTAATCTGCCGAGGCTGCCAGGTCATCTAGTGGGGCTGGCTGCAGTGTCACAAACACGGTTTGCACCGGTTGTGGTAGTTCTGAGGACCCATGAACCCATAGCTTCTCGCATGCTTGCGAGGACTTCAGTAGCTGAGTGGCTGCCTAGTTCGATGTTACGAAGTAATTCGTCTAGGCGCTGGCGATCTGTCAGATAGCTTTTCTTCAAGAGTGCGGCCTTAAGAAGTGCATAAGGATCACTTGCTTCAGGATTAAGCATGCGTGCCATAACATGCCTGTTTAATTCCCGCGGTAGTGAACGTATGACGGCAAGAAATCTAGAATGAGGATCTGAGATGCCCTGTTCTCGAAAATCTGCCTCGGCATACAGAAAAAGTGTTTCCGCATTGTCTGGCCAATATGGCACTAGTTGGATCTTGTTCGTAGTCGGCTTAATACGAATAAGCTTGAGAGTGTGGTCGGACATGAGAAAATGTAGTAAATGGATATATAAATGTTACCGAATTAAAAAAAACAAATATAAAATGGAACAGGCCCATTAATTCAATATTTGTTTTTGGTCAGGATATGTGATCACGTCGGGCTCACCAATTTAGGATTTGTCCTGGTGCGAACTTGACAGGCACAAAAACCAATCACTAATTGTTCGGACTTGTTATATACCCACGAATGCGAGAACAAGGAAGAACACGATAACGTAGTCGGATGGAATAGTATATTTGGGTGGTTGGGCGAAGATACTGATGCGTTCCAACTAACTGGCTAGGGTGTCGAATACGAGCAGTGCGACGTAACACGACGGCGTGCCGAATGGCGAGGATGATTGACCGGGTGCCTTCAGCTTAGCGAGTCCAGTTAAACTATGAAGGTCAGCATCAATGTCGAAAGTCGTCAAACCCTAGCCTATTGATTTTGGGGAAGTGTGTGACGCTACGAATTTATAAACATTTCGCTAAATATAATAGTTTTGGTTGCAGTGGTAACCATAATTTAATATAAATAGATAAATAAACAAGTAATTCTCAAATTAAGAGTTTAACAAGAGAGAAGCCAGTTTGCAGGCATCATCAAATTGATATTGGTTAAGAAATCTCCAACAGTTGAGCTGTCCTGAATGGTGCGAAGGTGTTGTGTCACGGCTTATAACAATATCAAAAATGACAGCAGGCTATAAAAACAACAGAAAAGCATCACTTCATTTCATAGATTGCTTATGAGTTTCAGTTGTCTCCACTCACCATTCTTTTTTCACAACTGAGTGATACCGAAATTCTACAATATTCGACGAATGCGTTACATGCGAGTAGATGGTTAACCCGGTGCTATAGTTTCGCATTTCGAAAGGTAGGCGTTTATTTCAACATCACTTCATGTGTTTATATCATCTTCGGCCAACGAAAACTCACTTCATCAGTTTCAGGTAACAGTGAGTGTTAGCATCACCACATAATCCATGTGAATATTTAAGTCCTCTCATTTCCTACTCGTAGCCTGATCTTAGACAGCTGTACAAATGTAACCACCAGAATCAGTTGTTCTGGTACAAGGAAGTAAACGTCTGAAGGAATACTATCCAGTGGTGATGCATTTTAGCACACAGAATTCAATCGAAAAATACAGCATTATCAAGGAGGTACGCTAACTGTAAATTGTCTTCTTTCAGATGGAGTCAAAAGAGGTGAAGTCCTCAAGAAGTTTCTCCGCGAACATGCCTCACTTTAAGCTACCAGGTGAGTTTATTTCTTACACTTAGGGGTTTGTCAAAATTTTTGCTGCCATTTTGCCACCATCATCGTCGCGCGCTCCCTGATTAGTGACGTGTTTTCGCTCGTCTCTCAGCTTTTGGATTTTTCCGCATGGAAAAACTCCCACTTGCAATACTCAGTCTAAAGGGATCGAACGTTTGCAGCACTTCTGTCCGTCCACGCACCTCACCCCTGCGTATTCGTCAGCTCACTTCTCCACAGTTGAAAATTGGCATCATTATTCCTTTGAACCAACCGGTCTACCTCCTGTCAGTGGTTCTTGGGCGTTTCAACTGCGAAACTGCCTTAGCTCTCGGTTCTCCTCGGAGGTCATTCCCCAGGAAATATCCTTCCTGGTTATACACACATCTGGAGCTTGCAGTTAAACTCGTTGGTCAAGAGCAGAGGGTCAAGTGACAAGTGTCTGAAGATGAGCCAACATAAATTGTCTTCCCTTATCTATCCTGTCCTTTTGCTGCGTTCAGTCTTCAACCCTCTTATTGTTGTTAACTACTTGTTTTCCCAAGAATCTTATATCACAGCGACATGTCTGTCCAAAACGCTAGATCCGAAGCTTTGACACGGATAACGCAGTCGAGCACAGAAAGGGACAATAACACCCGAAACAACACACTAGTCCGTACTAGAAGACAAACAGAGGTAGGGCAGAACACCGAACTTCTAAAGAAGTGGCCAACCCATGTTTCTAGAATTCCAGTCGCCATCAGACAGGTGACACAGAGTAGCACTAGCCCGTCACAAACTAGTCCTATCTTGAGCAAGGATCGTACCATGTCTGAAAATAGAAGACGACGTAAAAGGCTTCAAAACGAGGCAGTAGCAAGTGGTTCGCCACAGTCCGCAGCACTTTCCGTATGGAAAGAAGGCTATATTACGACACCCGATGGCTGCAGTGTTTGCACCAAAGTTGTTTCGGTAGTCGATGAGGCATTTGCATGCAACCTGTGTCACCAATGGGCATATTGCCACTGCGACACCAAAGTCCCCGACAATACTATAAGCTGATGAAGAGACAACCATGCAAGTGGTTCTGGTACATCTGTCCAGAGTGCAAAAAAATGCCAGCGCTCCTCACAAAAAGCCTGAAGGAGATGCTCTCCGCCATGCAAAAGCTACCAGTATCCTCGAATAAAATAGGGTTAACACCAAAGGATAACATAGAGAGACCTGGAAACAGACCTAGAGCTCCAGCTGCGGGCACGCCACCTCGCGTGGGGACCACATTGGGTCAAGTCTCCACACCTCCTACCGTGCCTCAGGGAACATCAGGCGCGTGGCCAAAGACATCGACCGCGGAATCTTCTACGAAACCCACTCCAAACACTCCACACACCGTGACTGAGAAAAAACCAGTGGAATCACTCAAACCCATTGGGAAGTCGGGCGTGCCACCCACAACGAACCCAGCTCACAGGAGGACCAACTCGATCATTTTGTTCAACGTCGATGTATCGACAGACACCTTGTTGATCGAGAGGGAATGGCTTGACAGCCGAATGTGGACCGACTGCTGTCAGATGCTGAGATTCCCTCCCCTCCCTGCAACTTTGTGTCGCCTTTCTCGAAGAAGCCGTGCATTAAGAAACAAGCCACCCCCTTTGCGTGTGTCCCTGAATACTGCCAAAGAGGCTGAAGACACCCTCCTTCTCTCGCGACAACCGGATGTTGTTAATGCCTGTAGAATTCAGGCCAGGCCTGACAAGCCATGGTCAATAAGTGAGGACGAGAGGAAGTCAGCGGTTGAAAATCCCAACAGAAACAACACTGTAGTTGTACATGGGATTCCAGAATTGCCAAGTGACCACTCGGTTAAGTATCGGTACTTTCACGACGTCCAACAATGGCAATGGCTCTCAGCCAAAGTTGGTCTCGACAGTATACCGGCCAACAGCGTCAGTAGACTACCGAGGCCAGCGCATCTGAAGTCCATACCCAATCCCAGACTACTCGCCGTCCAGTTCGACTCATATGCCTCCCTCCCAGACGTTCTGCACGCATGGTATAATGCGAAAGATCGCATGGGTGGCTCAGTATGTATGTGTGAAAGTAAGCCTAGACCCACAAGGCAAGAGGAGAGACGGCAACCACCAAGACCTCTGAAGTTAATGGTCGTTACGCAGGCACTCACCAGTGAGTTAGATACATCAAGTAAAGAAGCCACCACTGCAACAGCCCCCACCCAAGTCGAAAGCAAAACACAAAAATGGAACGATGCCAGTCCTGTGTGGACTGGCGACGCTGCAGCCAACCGCGTAAGCGCTTCCCCTGCGAAACTACACAACCAGATCTCCCCTCCCACCAGGCACACTCTAATATGTATGTAAAGCAATGTTAGGGGGCTAATAGGGAAGGTAGCAGAAATGAGGACGCTGCGTGAACATCAGCACTCCGACATCATATTCATCACCGAATCCTGGCTCTCGTCGGACATCTCCGACGAAGAGACGCATGTTATTGGCATGGAACTCTTCCGCAGGGACAGGGAACATAGAGCAGGAGGGAGAGTGGCTATCTACGTAAACTCCCGTTTAAAGGCAAGGATGGTTAGCGATACGGCCTTAACCCAGCTCTCAGAGTCTCTATGGTGCTACTTCACTCTACACCGTACCAAATACCTGCTCGGAGTCATATATCGGTCCCCCACACATAGGGAAATGGTCATCAAGGCGATCTTAACGACTTCCTCTGCAAATTACGATTCTGTAGTCATTGTCGGAGACTTCAACACCCCTTCCATCCTCTTCGAGAGGGAAGGGAGACGCATCAGATCCTTCAATCAGAAGCTGAAGGATACAATTAAGACTGCTGGCCTCTCAGAGAACGTTGGTGATGCCACACGTTGGGAACCTGCCGGGAACGCATCGCGCCTTGACTACTTTCTGACGAACAGTGAACTTCTCATTGAGGATGTTTGCATCCAACCTCCCCTTGGCCTCAGTGACCACGCTGTAATCACCTTCTCCATGAAGGCTCTGCAACTGGAGACGCTCAACACCTTCCCTTGCTACAGCAAGGCCGACTTTGAGACCATGAGGGGCTATCTCATGAATGCATCATGGCCGGTAGACTGGGCTCATCTCACAATAGATGAACACTGGTTGGAGGTGAAGAAAATAATCACTGGGGCCATCAGTCACAGTGTACCAGAAGTAACACACAGACAATCAGTGAGAACTTCGTGGTTAAAGCGTTGGACAGAGAGGCTTGTCCAGAGCAAGAAGCAGGCTTGGTTCAAGTGGCGTACATCACACAGGGGGTCTGACTTCTTGAACTACAAAAGGATTCGCAATCTCTGTAACATTAGAGTGCGTAACGACAGATTTTCCTACCAAACAAACTTGGCAGCGAGGTTACAAAGCAATCCCAAAAACCTGTACCGCTTCATGTCGAAGGAAGTCGACCAGTAAGGGAGTGAATCTTGTCACAGGCCATGACGGGAGTGTACTAAGCAGTCTAGAGATTGCCGAGCTTTTGAGCTCACACTTCCAAGCCCAACTCAGCACTGACACAAGATCCACACCGGCCAGGTCGTAAATAACGAATACCTCTGTCACGTCTCTATTACAGAGAAAAAGGTGTTCGAGAAGCTATCTAGGCTACGTCCGGGCAAGTCCCCTGGCTGCGATAACCTGAAACCAGTGGTTCTGAAAAACTGCGCCGAGGTGCTTACTAAACCACTTCGCAACCTTTCTGAGCACTCAATAGACTCGTGCAAACTCCCTAAAGAATGGAAGAGCGCCATCTTGTCACCCATCTTCAAAGGAGGAGACAGAAACAGTCCTGGCAGCTACAGGCCAATTGCCCTACTCCCTATTGTGTCGAAAGTGTTGGAAAGCCTGGTAGCTGACACCATCTGGGAATTCCTCAATAAGAAAAACACTGTGCATACTGCTCAGCGGCTTTCGAGTGGTCGCTCATGTGCCACCAACTTACTAACCGCCTGGGACGACTGGACACAAAGCTGGGATAATAGAAAACCTGTACATGTTGTATTTCTCGACCTAGCCAAAGCATTTGACAGTGTCCCACCCACAGTACTGCTTCACAAGATCATGTCAGCTGGTATAAGTGGACCCCTACTCTCTTGGTTCAAGGAGTACCTGGAAGGGAGGCAGTTCTGCACTAAAGTGAACAGAATAAGGTCGGAGTGGAGGTCCTCGACGTCAGGAGTATCCCAAGGAGCAATCCTAGGACCGCTTCTGTTCCTCCTGTTTGTCAACGATCTGCCAGACAAAATATCCTCACCCATCCTCCTCTTCGCTGACGACATAAAATTTGGAGGGTGGTAAACGAAGAAGCTGATTCTACAGCACTACAAAAGGACTTGCAGCAACTCGAGCTCTGGTCGTCGGAAAATGGCCTGAGCTTCAACCTGGAAAAGTGCAAAGTAATGCACATCAGTAAAAATGAAGCAAGTACGACCGACTTCCAGTACATGTTGAGCAACCGTGCTATCACCAGAGTGTCCATGGAGAAAGATTTGGGGCTCAACTTCTCCGACACCTTGGACACCAGCTCCAACTACAAAGGTATGACAACCAGAGCGAACGCCATTCTACACTTTCTGCGTAGACAGCTTGGCGCCCTCACTCCCGAACTCTTCCTCACCATTTTCAAATCCTACGTGCGGCCGCACCTAGAGGTCTTCAATACGGTGGCTCCCCCAACACTCAAGAGAGACTCTAATCTCCTTGAAAGAATACAAAGAACTGCAACAAAATCAGTTGTGGGGCTAAGGGGAAAGACGTATCCTGAAAGACTTAAACACCTCAACCTATTTACCTTGGGTTATCGCAGGAAAGGGGTGACCTCATTATGGCATACAAGATCGCCCATCAGGCAGACCATGCAAACAAATCAATTTTGCCTGCAACCGAACGATCTTCACGAGGAAACCCCATTAAGATAGCACACCAGAGAGCCAACACCATACTCAGGTCCAAATTTTTCTCCCCAAGAGTAAGTGCTTTATGGAATGCCTTACCCCGACATATCGTTACAGCTCCCTCAGTCGATTCATCCAAGAGACGATTAGACAGTTATGTCACCTCGTATGGACTACCACGAACGTTATCAGGTAGTCACCAACCTCACTGGCCATCAACTCCCTCCTAACTACCCTTCACTATCTCCCTCCTTAATACACCCACATTACCTACTAATTATTCTGTAGGAATGAAACGCACGCGACCATTCGCGCAATTCCCAAATACTTTTCTCTCGTCCTTATTTCTCTTCTCACCCCTCCTTTTCTTCTCCTTCCCTTTTCTCTTCCCTACACTATTATTATTCTTTTCCCTTATTCTCCTTTTTTCTCTCTTCATTCCTTTACCACTACCTTACTATTCTCTTTCAGGTACCTATACAGACAGGAGTCATGGCAGTTCTCTAAACTTCCCAGCAACCCGCAGCTCCTCAACCACTCCACAAATTACAACTTACTGACCCACAAAACATCCACCTCACCGAAGCTAAAAGCAAGAAAGCAGAGGGGATTTCCTCGTCCACTGCATGAGCGGACCGAACACCTCGAACCAAGTTCTAAGAACTAGACGCGAGAGATCAAAAATTGTCAGTTTTCTACGCTTGCACCATGAATATTGGATGCCAAAAATCGTACAATATTCGCTTTTTACCTGACATTTGGCCCAGATGTTTAACCTGGCGATATAGTTCCGCATTTCGTAAGGTGAACCTTTATTTTAACATCAGTTCACATGTTTGCATTATTATTGGCCAACGAAAACTCACTTCATCGATTCCAGTTAATAGCAAACATTAGCATGACCATATAATCCATGCGAATATATAAGTCCTTGCATCTCCCACTCGTAACCTCGCCTGGTTTACTAGTTCACTAGTTACTAACGGGTCCTAGGCCCGGGCAAAGGGAAAGTTTGAAAGTAGGGCTAGTAACCCTACCTCAAAAACAAATCCAGTCGCTAAAGAAACCCAGAAGCACAAAGAAAATATTAAAATGAAAGCGAATTCATTCCTCGCGAGAAGTGAAGAGACGGAATGACACCGGTTGGTGGACGCCTTCGGGAAGCCAGTCGGCCGATGTGTCTTCTGTTCCCTCGATGCGAGCGAAAGTAAGCATGGGGACATGGAATTTCTGCACCATCCATGAACCCACCAAGGCCGCGTAGATTGCAAGAGGGATGAGGAGGTATTGCACAGAAGTGCTCGTAATCTGCGAATGCAGACGGAATAGAGGCGAACTCTCCAAACTGTCCACTAGAGAGTCAGTAATCTTACCTGCTCCGATCTTGTCACTTTGAATACAACCACCAGCCCACCTAGTTTTGGAATGGCTTTCATGGTGCCCCCTTCAAGGGCACTGAAGGCTGTCATGCAGTGGAAACCAATCTTCTCAACGATCAGGATCATGACAGCAATATTCAACTCAACACAAAGGAAATTCACAATTATTCAGTGCTACGCTACGCATCTACAAATAATGCAGATCGAGAGAAGAGGGAAGAATTCTACAGAAAACTGCTATCAGCACTGGACAAGACCCCAGCCCAGTTTGCGATATGAATGCCGAACTGGGAGCGGACAACACAGGAAGAGAACCAATCATGGGTCCAGAAGCACTAGGTGAAGTGGACGAGAATGAAGAAGTGCTTGCAGACATCTGCGCATTCATCGATTTGGTGATTGGAGGAAGTATGTACGAAAACATCGACATTCACAAAGTGACGTGGATTTGATTTCACCATATGGACACACTACACGAAAAATCACATCGACTTCATCTCAATCTAAAGAAAGTGGAGATGCAGACAACTGGACACAAGATCAGATCAAGGAGGGGAGCGGATATAGGTTTGCACCACCCACTTTCTGGTGCAAGGAACATTCAAAATTAGGTTGAAAACCTTCAAAGAAGTTGGTGGTAGGCCACAGTTCAAGTTCAGTACCCAGAAACTGAAAGACAAAACTACAGACCGCATGCTCACGTCGGCCATCAGAACAAGATGGGAGACAGTAAGCAGCATCCCTGAAGGATCGGGAGTGGTAGAACACTTGATCTATCAGTGAATGCAAGCCCCCGACATAAGTCGAATTCTTGAACCCCATAAAGCTGCTAAAATATGGGAAAGCAGTAGGACGAGATGAAATTCTGCCAGGACCTCGGAAAACAGATGCTGAGACAACAGCGGACATACTCACGCCACTACTGCAGAAGGTTTGAAATGTGGGAAAGGTACCTGCAGATCGGAAGAAGGGCTGACTTGTCAACCTCCCAGGGAAGGGCGACCTAAGACTTTGCAAGAACTCGCGCGGAATCATGCCCCACCCCCTTTTCACCCCTAGCGAAATATTAAGCCACATCATCCTGGAGTGATTGAAAGATGCTCTGGGTTCAAAATTATGACCCAAACAGGTCGGGTTGATTGAGGAAGGACAAATTATGTGCGGTGGCGTTTACAGTAAGTGCTACTGCTTCAATGAGTGATATTTCTGCGGCATATGGGTGGAATGCATTCTGAGTGGCGATATAGTTTCACTGTTTTAACAGGAGCAGCAGTATCCAGACAGGACTTGACATTCGTGCAATAAAAGGAGACAGTGAATGTTGGTGAGTCAGTAGCAAAATGGTCGTCTCACGGGGATAAACTAAGAAGCTCCATAAGCAAGTACCAGCCCGTACCATTACCAATGAGAAATTGAAAAACTTGAAAAATTGAAAAAAAAGCTTGCATACCGCCCACATTTAGTCTTCGGATACGTAGACAACAGAATAGCATTCTGTGATTGTTATTGGAGAATTCGCCACTAATATGGATCGTTACCGGGGTGATACGGTGGTAAGATGCTAAGTCCGACACGTCACCGCGAATAGGTGCGTGGACATGTCGCCTCCAACCATAGAGATCTATCACAGCAAGTGTCTCAGCGAAGCTCTGCGGACAACAACCAGCTATCCAGTCAACTTCGGGAAGATTGAAGTCACCAGCAATCAATTTAAAATTGGCACTACATGAGGAAGCATGAGTAAATGCTTTCGCTAGGAGTTTATCAGTTTTCGCTGTTGAACATAGCGCTTGATATGCGCAACCGGTGAGCGTTTCGTGCTTGTCACTATGTACGGTGACCCACAGTGATTCAGGCACTGCATTTAGTATATTGTCTACAACCTTATTTGCCGTAACTTGGCTATGTGTATAAATGAGACAGCAACCCTTACACTTATGATCTCAATTAGTGCGATGGAGATTGTATTCATCTATGGATAAGTCTGCATCCAGGATGCAAGGTGGATAGCATGATTCAGTTGTAAGTATTATCGTCGGTTTAGTGATTAGAACCGTTGTTCTAAGGGCAGATATTTTTTTAGGTAGGGAGCGTGCGTTAATAAGTAGCAATATAAATAGGTTTCTATGACTAATGAACTTACCCACAATATCAGTTATACCTATCTCATTGCGTTCATTTCCATGTAGTGTGCCTATAGGTAATGTGTGTTAGAAGCTAACTGAAACTCCTCATTGGTTTGTGTTGATAAGGCAGTGGGTGGATTTGCGACATCTAAGTCAGTTGGGTGGGACGGCCCGCCTACCAACATGTCTTTGCTCCCTTCTGATATCGCGTGTTGAAGTTCGTTGTCGGTGGGTACCAGTTTGGACGATCCTAACTTTGGGCCTGTGAATTGCGGGCTGGATACCAAAGGTCGCACATAACGTTTGGTGACCCTAAAAAATCTCGAGGTCCATGTATGTTAACATAATTGGCTGGTGGGGTGATGTATCTAGTCCCAGGGACATGACCATATACAGGTTGCACCCCTGTCCATTGTTTTGGTAGGGATGATTAGACCCCACAGGATTAGTCCTAATGCGGGATGGTGGCATGTTGTGGTTCATCGGTTCACCGAAGCGATAAGTGGTAGCATATTACCCGCCATTAAAATCCGAATTGTGACCATGAGAATGGTTAAGAGCTTTTTATTCCAAGGCAATGGTTTATGTTGCTTGGTGGTGGGTATGTGTTGAAGTTCTTTTGACAACAGAATATTCTTTCCCGTTGTTAGACGAAATACGCTTACAATTGCTATGTCTAATGTTAGTATTGGGCTTAAGTCCCTGAGTTTTATCTGAGGTCTTCTGGTCCTGAGCCTATCCTTTGATTGGATGCTCACTATACTTTGACAAGAGTGGTTAGTCTTGGGGGTCGGATTCTCAGGAACTGTCAAGTTCAATGGAGGAGTCGCATCTAGGTCCACAAGTCCCTGTTACCCAGGTGATGCTGGAGGACAACCACACAATTTTTTGCAGTCATGTTTTCTTTCTATGCTTTCAGGTGCCTCTAAAATGGTAGGACGAAAGGCTGAATCATTCTTAAAATGCTTTCTAAGTTGACAGGGTGTTCTATCTTGCACAACAGTAATTTCTTTGAAATGACAGTTAGCTCTATTGGTGTTCTGCAGCCTAATAAATGTTTTAGCGTCAAATGGAGTTAGAAACTGCTCTGTGAAGGTCTCTTGCGTAAACGTTTACGCTCACAGGGTATATTTACCATACCGCAAGCTCGAAGGATCTTTCCCTAAGCTGTTTCTAAGCGCACGTTATCAGGTACATTGTACACTACAGCTTGCTGAGATGATGATAATCGCTTTATTACCTCAGTAGCAATGAAATCTACCAAGCTGTCAGCCTTCTGCAAGTTGTCAGTTGATGGGATGTTAGTTTGGCCAAACAAACAAACTAACGGAGAGAATTTCTCCAGCGTCCCCTGAATTTCATCTAAGATAATCCTAATATTGGCAGTGTCATTTTGGTTTTTCTCGAGTCTTGCATCCATTCCGGAGACAATTTCTGGGGCCCTGATAGTCGGTGTGCGTAAAATAGTCTCTCCTGCATCTAAACTACAGGTTGAGGCACCTATTTAGTTGCATTAAGAGACGGATCCTGGAGTACTCGTCTGAGAATTATCACTAAGACAGCCTGTTTTCGATCGATTAGCTTTATTTATTCCCATAGTTAAGGAATGGATCTCGGTTTTTCCTACGCTACGTCAACGAATTCGCTTGCCAAATATGACATACGTGTGTACTGCTATTTTTTAAATGGTACTAGACATCACAGTGCATAGAATAACCGATTCAGAGCAAATGACAAAAGTCGCGTTAAACTGTAACACGGTTCCAATATCCAATATTGATAGTGCAAGCGTAGAAAACTGACAATTTTTGATCTCTCGCGTCTAGTTCTTAGAACTTGGTTCGAGGTGTTCGGTCCGCTCATGCAGTGGACGAGGAAATCCCCTCTGCTTTCTTGCTTTTAGCTTCGGTGAGGTGGATGTTTTGTGGGTCAGTAAGTTGTAATTTGTGGAGTGGTTGAGGAGCTGCGGGTTGCTGGGAAGTTTAGAGAACTGCCATGACTCCTGTCTGTATAGGTACCTGAAAGAGAATAGTAAGGTAGTGGTAAAGGAATGAAGAGAGAAAAAAGGAGAATAAGGGAAAAGAATAATAATAGTGTAGGGAAGAGAAAAGGGAAGGAGAAGAAAAGGAGGGGTGAGAAGAGAAATAAGGACGAGAGAAAAGTATTTGGGAATTGCGCGAATGGTCGCGTGCGTTTCATTCCTACAGAATAATTAGTAGGTAATGTGGGTGTATTAAGGAGGGAGATAGTGAAGGGTAGTTAGGAGGGAGTTGATGGCCAGTGAGGTTGGTGACTACCTGATAACGTTCGTGGTAGTCCATACGAGGTGACATAACTGTCTAATCGTCTCTTGGATGAATCGACTGAGGGAGCTGTACCGATATGTCGGGGTAAGGCATTCCATAAAGCACTTACTCTTGGGGAGAAAAATTTGGACCTGAGTATGGTGTTGGCTCTCTGGTGTGCTATCTTAATGGGGTTTCCTCGTGAAGATCGTTCGGTTGCAGGCAAAATTGATTTGTTTGCATGGTCTGCCTGATGGGCGATCTTGTTTGCCATAATGAGGTCACCCCCTTTCCTGCGATAACCCAAGGTAAATAGGTTGAGGTGTTTAAGTCTTTCAGGATACGTCTTTCCCCTTAGCCCCACAACTGATTTTGTTGCAGTTCTTTGTATTCTTTCAAGGAGATTAGAGTCTCTCTTGAGTGTTGGGGGAGCCACAGTATTGAAGACCTCTAGGTGTGGCCGCACGTAGGATTCGAAAATGGTGAGGAAGAGTTTGGGAGTGAGGACGCCAAGCTGTCTACGCAGAAAGTGTAGAATGATGTTCGCTCTGGTTGTCATACCTTTGTAGTTGGAACTGGTGTCCAAGGTGTCGGAGATGTTCAGCCCCAAATCTTTCTCCATAGACACTCTGGTGATAGCATGGTCGCTCAACATGTACTGGAAGTCGGTCGTACTTGCTTCATTTTTACTGATGTGCATTACTTTGCACTTTTCCAGGTTGAAGCTCAGGCCATTTTCCGACGACCAGAGCTCGAGTTGCTGCAAGTCCTTTTGTAGTGCTGTAGAATCAGCTTCTTCGTTTACCACTCTCCAAATTTTTATGTCGTCAGTGAAGAGGAGGATGGGTGAGGATATTTTATCCGACGGATAGTTGACAAACAAGAGGAACAGAAGCGGTCCTAGGATTGCTCCTTGGGATACTCCTGACGTTGAGGACCTCCACTCCGACCTCATTCTGTTAACTCTGGTGCAGAACTGCCTCCCTTCCAGGTACTCCTTGAACCAAGAGAGTAGGGGTCCACTTATACCAACTGACATGATCTTGTGAAGCAGTACTGTGGGTGGGACACTGTCAAATGCTTTGGCTAGGTCGAGAAATACAACATGTACAGGTTTTCTATTATCCCAGCTTAGTGTCCAGTCGTCCCAGGCGGTTAGTAAGTTGGTGGCACATGAGTGACCGCCTCGAAAGCCACGCTGAGCATTATGCACAGTATTTTTCTTATTGAGGAATTCCCAGATGGTGTCAGCTACCAGGCTTTCCAACACTTTCGACACAATAGGGAGTAGAGCAATTGGCCTGTAGCTGCCAGGACTGTTTCTGTCTCCTCCTTTGAAGATGGGTGACAAGATGGCGCTCTTCCATTCTTTAGGGAGTTTGCACGAGTCTGTTGAGTGCTCAGAAAGGTTGCGAAGTGGTTTAGTAAGCACCTTGGCGCAGGTTTTTAGAACCACTGGTTTTAGGCTGTCGCAGCCAGGGGACTTGCCTGGACGTAGCCTAGATAGTTTCTCGAACACCTTTTTCTCTGTAATAGAGACGTGACAGAGGTATTCGTTGTTTACGACCTGGCCGGTGTGGATCTTGTGTCAGTGCCATGTTGGGCTTGGAAGTGTGAGCTCAAAAGCTCGGCAATCTCTAGACTGCCTAGTACACTCCCGTCATGGCCTGTGACAAGATTCACTCCCTTACTGGTCGACTTCCTTCGACATGAAGCGGTAAGAGTTTTTGGGATTGCTTTGTAACCTCGCTGCCAAGTTTGTTTGGTAGGAAAATCTGTCGTTACGCACTCTAATGTTACAGAGATTGCGAATCCTTTTGTAGTTCAAGAAGTCAGACTCCCTGCGTGATGTACGCCACTTGAACCAAGCCTGCTTCTTGCTCTGGATAAGCCTCTCTGTCCCACGCTTTAACCATGAGGTTCTCACTGATTGTCTGTGTGTTACTTCTGGTACACTGTGACTGATGGCCCCAGTGATTATTTTCTTCACCTCCAACCAGTGTTCATCTATTGTGAGATGAGTCCAGTCCACTGGCCATGATGCATTCATGAGGTAGTCCCTCATGGTCTCAAAGTTGGCCTTGCTGTAGCAAGGGAAGGTGTTGGGCGTCTCCAGTTGCAGAGCCTTCATGGAGAAGGTGATTACAGCGTGGTCACTGAGGCCAAGGGGAGGTTGGATGCAAACATCCTCAATGAGAAGTTCATCGTTCGTCAGAACGTAGTCAAGGCGCGATGCGTTTCCGTTAGGTTCCCAGCGTGTAGCATCACCCACTTTCTCTGAGAGGCCAGCAGTCTTAATTGCATCCTTCAGCTTCTGATTGAAGGATCTGATGCGTCTCCCTTCCGTCTCGAAGAGGATGGACGGGGTGTTGAAGTCGCCGGCAATGACTACGGAATCGTAATTTGCAGAGGAAGTCGTTAAGATCGCCTTGATGACCATTTCCTTATGTGTGGGGGACCGATATATGACTCCGAGCAGGTATTTGGTACGGTGTAGAGTGAAGTAGCACCATAGAGACTCTGAGAGCTGGGTTAAGGCCGTATCGCTAACCATCCTTGCCTTTAAACGGGAGTTTACGTAGATAGCCACTCTCCCTCCTGCTCTATGTTCCCTGTCCCTGCGGAAGAGTTCCATGCCAATAACATGCGTCTCTTCGTCGGAGATGTCCGACGAGAGCCAGGATTCGGTGATGAATATGATGTCGGAGTGCTGATGTTCACGCAGCGTCCTCATTTCTGCTACCTTCCCTATTAGCCCCCTAACATTGCTTTACATACATATTAGAGTGTGCCTGGTGGGAGGGGAGATCTGGTTGTGTAGTTTCGCAGGGGAAGCGCTTACGCGGTTGGCTGCAGCGTCGCCAGTCCACACAGGACTGGCATCGTTCCATTTTTGTGTTTTGCTTTCGACTTGGGTGGGGGCTGTTGCAGTGGTGGCTTCTTTACTTGATGTATCTAACTCACTGGTGAGTGCCTGCGTAACGACCATTAACTTCAGAGGTCTTGGTGGTTGCCGTCTCTCCTCTTGCCTTGTGGGTCTAGGCTTACTTTCACACATACATACTGAGCCACCCATGCGATCTTTCGCATTATACCATGCGTGCAGAACGTCTGTGAGGGAGGCATATGAGTCGAACTGGACGGCGAGTAGTCTGGGATTGGGTATGGTCTTCAGATGCGCTGGCCTCGGTAGTCTACTGACGCTGTTGGCCGGTATACTGTCGAGACCAACTTTGGTTGAGAGCCATTGCCATTGTTGGACGTCGTGAAAGTACCGATACTTGACCGAGTGGTCACTTGGCAATTCTGGAATCCCATGTACAACTACAGTGTTGTTTCTGTTGGGATTTTCAACCGCTGACTTCCTCTCGTCCTCACTTATTGACCATGGCTTGTCAGGCCTGGCCTGAATTTTACAGGCATTAACAACGTCCGGTTGTCGCGAGAGAAGGAGGGTGTCTTCAGCCTCTTTGGCAGTATTTAGGGACACACGTAAAGGGGGTGGCTTGTTTCTTAATGCACGGCTTCTTCGAGAAAGGCGACACAAAGTTGCAGGGAGGGGAGGGAATCTCAGCATCTGACAGTAGTCGGTCCACATTCGGCTGTCAAGCCATTCCCTCTCGATCAACAAGGTGTCTGTCGATACATCGACGTTGAACAAAATGATCGAGTTGGTCCTCCTGTGAGCTGGGTTCGTTGTGGGTGGCACGCCCGACTTCCCAATGGGTTTGAGTGATTCCACTGGTTTTTTCTCAGTCACGGTGTGTGGAGTGTTTGGAGTGGGTTTCGTAGAAGATTCCGCGGTCGATGTCTTTGGCCACGCGCCTGACGTTCCCTGAGGCACGGTAGGAGGTGTGGAGACTTGACCCAATGTGGTCCCCACGCGAGGTGGCGTGCCCGCAGCTGGAGCTCTAGGTCTGTTTCCAGGTCTCTCTATGTTATCCTTTGGTGTTAACCCTATTTTATTCGAGGATACTGGTAGCTTTTGCATGGCGGAGAGCATCTCCTTCAGGCTTTTTGTGAGGAGCGCGGCATTTTTTTGCACTCTGGACAGATGTACCAGAACCACTTGCATGGTTGTCTCTTCATCAGCTTATAGTATTGTCGGGGACTTTGGTGTCGCAGTGGCAATATGCCCATTGGTGACACAGGTTGCATGCAAATGCCTCATCGACTACCGAAACAACTTTGGTGCAAACACTGCAGCCATCGGGTGTCGTAATATAGCCTTCTTTCCATAGGAAAGTGCTACGGACTGTGGCGAACCACTTGCTACTGCCTCGTTTTGAAGCCTTTTACGTCGTCTTCTATTTCAGACATGGTACGATTCTTGCTCAAGATAGGACTAGTTTGTGACGGGCTAGTGCTACTCTGTGTCACCTGTCTGATGGCGACTGGAATTCTAGAAACATGGGTTGGCCACTTCTTTAGAAGTTCGGTGTTCTGCCCTACCTCTGTTTGTCTTCTAGTACGGACTAGTGTGTTGTTTCGGGTGTTATTGTCCCTTTCTGTGCTCGACTGCGTAATCCGTGTCAAAGCTTCGGATCTAGCGTTTTGGACAGACATGTCGCTGTGATATAAATTCTTGGGAAAACAAGTAGTTAACAACAATAAGAGGGTTGAAGACTGAACGCAGCAAAAGGACAGGATAGATAAGGGAAGACAATTTATGTTGGCTCATCTTCAGACACTTGTCACTTGACCCTCTGCTCTTGACCAACGAGTTTAACTGCAAGCTCCAGATGTGTGTATAACCAGGAAGGATATTTCCTGGGGAATGACCTCCGAGGAGAACCGAGAGCTAAGGCAGTTTCGCAGTTGAAACGCCCAAGAACCACTGACAGGAGGTAGACCGGTTGGTTCAAAGGAATAATGATGCCAATTTTCAACTGTGGAGAAGTGAGCTGACGAATACGCAGGGGTGAGGTGCGTGGACGGACAGAAGTGCTGCAAACGTTCGATCCCTTTAGACTGAGTATTGCAAGTGGGAGTTTTTCCATGCGGAAAAATCCAAAAGCTGAGAGACGAGCGAAAGCACATCACTCATAAGTGGTCACTGTGTGTTTTGTCGTCAAGTGAGCAATCTGACCAACTTACCACTTTATTATGAAAAAAGAATGGCGAATGGAGAGAGGTGAAACTCATGAACAATCTGTATATGCTGTGAAGTGGTAGTTTTCTGCTTCGTTTATAACCTGCAGTTCCTTTTGATATCATGATGAACCCTGATGAGATACTCCCCATATCATTTAGGACAGCTCAACTACTGAAGATTTATTTACCATTATCAATTTATGACGCCTGTAAACTGGCTTCTGTCTTGTTAAATTCTTAATATGAGGATAAAGTATTTGTTTATTTGTGAAGATGGTGGACTTGTAATGATGCGGGACTTTGGTCGATTCCAAGCAGTTACCACCTAAGCGCATAAGTGGCATTAACACTAAGCCAACAAAACTCAATTTAGCGGAATTCCCTGCGTTTGTAAAGCATTGAAGCTGAAACTCAATCGAAGAACATAAACTGTCCTTGATGAATAGATTTGTAATCCTGAATCATTTTCATTTGCAGCACACATGCTCTTCTGAAAGGCAAAAATAAGTTTTAAATAAATAATCACAGTCATATCTTCGCACAGTTTCACTTCAGTATGCATGTTCATATATATTTTTGAGTGAGACATTTAGTGACTTCATCAACATATAAACGATTTGATATGGGCGGTGCTTCTTTTGTGAGCGTCCCATGTGTAGCGATTAGAAATGCGAAGCGTGGTATGACAGTGCGCTTATAAGGTGAAGAGTTCAGGCAGCGCGACGTCGGAGTTCAGAAAGTGAACGGTGTGGTAGGATATAGATGGCTGTTCAGGCAGACACACGACAAAACTGCATTTTATGCGCCAATTAACGGCTCAAGACAGGATGTTATTAGAAAAATAAAGATAGTGATAATGATTTACCCCTTTAAGTGCAAGCACGTACTGACTGAAAGGTTAGATTACGTAACCGTACCATCTAAATGTCTATGCTGGGACAGCACTGCTGATATGGTATGGTGTACTTAATGCGCAACCGTAAGTGTAAACAAAATAATAAGTTCCGGTGACCAAAAGATAATATATAGACACATAATATAAAAGATAATATAACTTTCATCTATTGAAGTATTTCAATCAAATTTGAGAAAGGAAGAAGCCATGTAACCTGCGCTTTAGATAAATGATGAACATTGGTGGAGCCGAAATCGACATCATTCCTCTAACTTCCTCTGCTCAAGTAGCTTCATCCTAAAGTTCCAACCAGTGCCCGTCTACCATCTGATGAAACTACTACCTTTGCCTTTTACATTGATTTAACGGACGAATATTCGCGAGAATAATGTTACAGGGAAAGCTGCCAAAGCGTCTGATGCTAAACACAAATGCACCACCCTGTTCCACAGACACAGCACCTCTCAGAGATTTAGAATTTGATTCTCGGAGTTTCGAGAGATACATAGGAATTGTCGTGGTGCGAACTTGACAAACGCAAAGGCCAATCACTAATTATTCTTACTTGTTATATACCCACGAATACGAGACCAAGGAAAAACACGATAGCGTAGTCAGATGGAATAGTATATTTGGATGGTTGCGCCAAGATGCTGATGCGTTACAACCAACCAGCTGGAAAGTCGAATACGAGCAGATCAACGAAACATGACAGCATGCCAAATGGCGAGGATGCTTGACCGGATGCCTTCGGCTTAGCGGGTCTAGCCAAGCTGTAAAGGTCAGCATCAATGTCGAAAGTCGTCAAACCCTAGCCCATTGATTTTGGGAAAGTGTGCGACGCTACAGATCACTCCGCCTTAGTGGGTTGGTGAAGACTCTAAGACGATACCAGCCGGAAGTAAAAACCCGGTGGTTCCTCCGGTGGTAAAACTCTTCCGATGTGCTTACTGCGTGAAGTGGCCTCTGGTTGTCTAAACTTAATCCAGGGTGTCGTGGCAATTGAAAAATAAAAAGCAATAAATCGAATTGTACGTCAATCGCCGTCCTCATTTTCCCTGACGTTCCGTCTAGTGCTCGTTGCACCTGGAATATAGATAAAAGTCTTTAATACCACGAAAACGTTTAGTAAAAATGGGGATTATTTTCATATGAATATATATTTCGAAAATGAAGTTTATGCCTATTTCTTTTTTTAAATGCCTCCATACGTAACAGTAGTAAAACGTTGACACAAAAAATCAAAATGTAATAGGATTTTCGCATTGCCGGTAAATAAGAAAAATAGCCCCACGAAAAAATGTCGAGTTGAAAGAAATATGGTTGGGACATTTTATTTCACACCACTAAGTTGAATACGATTTCAAATACTCCGGAAATCTGACGGTTCAACCTGATCGTGTTTTCTGTTTCGCCGATGGTTGCTGCAGCTGTGCATTACCAGGCACGTCGTCAAGAACCTCGATAATTGGGCTATCCGTCAGTTGGCTATAACGAGCTGAAAAGTCACTTATAATGGGGTTGCCTTCAAAATAAGCTGGTTTCAAACGGTCGATACTAACAGTATCCTCACGTCCGTTTCGCTCATTTATATAGAACTTCTCTTGACGCTTGGTCACCTCGAATTGCCCATCGTGGGATGGGTCAAGTGGTTGACGAACGGCGTCATGGAGGATGAACACGTGAGATGTCTTTTGTAAACTGAGGTGAATAAAGACATCAGTTGTTTCAGGTCTACCCGGAGTAGGCCTAACTGAATGCACTGCGTTAGTAAGCCTAGTCACGTAAGATGCCCCGTCGGAAACGTGTTTGAAAATTGAAGGGGAGACAAATTCACCTGGTGGGCAAAGAGTGGTCCCGTAGACCAGGTCTGTGGGAGTGCATCCAGCATCAACTTTCAACGCGTTACGAATAGGTAGTAGGGCTAAGGGTGGAGCCTTAGTCCACTGAGGTATGTTTGCAGCTGAAAGGGAAGCTTTTGGCTGTCGATGGAAACGCCCTACCGTGCCACTTGCTTGTGGATGGTAGGCTGTCGTTCGGAACCGGGTGCAACCTGAAGGTGCCGTTAGAGCGTGAAATAATCTACACTCAAATTGGCGCCCACGGTCGGTTGTGACGTAAGATGGACATCCGAAGTTCGCGATCCATCTTTCGACGAAAACACAAGCTACTGTTTCAGCAGTAATATCCTCAGTAGGTACTGCTTCCAGCCATCGTGTGAAACGATCGACACAAGTGAAAAGGTAGGTACATCCATTAGATTCTGGTAGGGGTCCTACAATATCTATACGGACGTGGTCAAAACGCATGTCTGGGCCTAGAAAAAAGCCCAAAGGCCTTTCGTTTGCCGCTTGACTTTGCACTTCCGACGAGCTAAGCACGACTGAGCCCACACCTTTACGTCTCTTTTCATCCCAGGCTAGGAGAAACGTTGTGCGATAAGCTTGATGGTGGCTCGTACACCTGGATCGGACAGTTTGTGCAACGCATCGAAGACGTTGCGTTGACAACTCTTCTGAACTATAAGGCGTGGTTGACTAGCAGATACATCGCACAAAATTGTGTTCTCGTCTGATCCTACCGAACACAGTCGCAGCCTGAGAGATGTCGACGACAACTCATGACGCAGCTCAAGGTCTTCCATTTGACATCGAGCCAGTTCAACAACTTCAGCGCCCTCGATATGGCTTATCGAAGCTATTCGAGATAGTGCATCGGCTACGGAAGTGTGGAGGACGTCTGAAGTGGACTGGGAAATGTAATCTAGCTGTCGTGACTCACGCGGGAGGTATTTGTCAGACGCCGAGTTGAGGGAAAAGGTTAACGGTTTATGGTCTATAAAAATAATGAAATCACGACCTTCCACCGAATGTCGAAAATAGCCTACAAAACAGTACATAGCTAGGAGTTCCCTACCAAATGTACTGTATCTTGTTTCCGCGTCTCGCAGCTGTTTGCAGAAAAAGGCTAACGGTTGCCACTGGTTGTCAGCCAACTGTTGCAAAACTGCTCCAATTGCTGAGTCAGACGCATCAACAGAAACACTCAAAGGGGCATTGGGGTCGTGATGCATAAACATGGCTTCGTTTGAGATGGCTTCCTTGACTTTAGAGAAAGCAAGCCTAGCCACGTTGTCCAGAGTCACGAACTTCGTGGTCCCTGGAAGTAGATCTGTTAGTGATCTCACGACGGAGGCACAGTTGGGGATAAACCTTTGGTAACAACTTACCAGGCCATTGAAAGTGCGGAGACGTTTCACAGTGGTCGGCTCTGGATAGTTCATGATGGCCGCCACTTTATCTCTCAATGGGCGTATACCTTTGTTGTAAATGGTATGCTCAAGGAAGCTGAGTGATTCAACTCCTATTTCACACTTCTGCAAGTTGACTGTAGTGCCATGTTTTTTAGTACGAGGTCTTAATGTTTAAGATGAGTTTCCTTATCTAGACTCGCAATGAGACAGTTATCGATGTAGACTTGGACAAAATTCAAACCACGGAAGGCATCATCCATAAAGAGTTGGAATGTTTGTGCTGCATTCCGAAGGCCAAATTGCATGCGCAGGAATTCAAACGGGCCAAAGGGAGTGAGGATGGCTGTTTTCGCGACATCTGCTGCCATAGTTATCTGGTTGTACATTTTGACCAAATCGATTTTGGAGAAAATGTTCACTCCGCATAAGGTTTCAGTCAAATCGTAAACGTGAGGTATCGGGTAGCAATCCGGAGTTGTTTTGGCGCTAAGCCTTCGGAAATCACCGACTGGACACCAGTCGTTGCCATCCTTTTTGGGAACCATGTGCAGTGGTGATGCCCAAGGACTGTTTGACGGTTTGATAATGCCTAGTTTGAGCATGTGGTCGAATTTACTGCTTGCCGTTTTGAGCTCATCGCGGGGTATTGATTTTGGGGAAGTGTGTGACGCTACAGATATTGCTTATCGGCCTTCCATCGTATGGCTCAAATGCTGTCTACTGTACAGCTTGAAAACTGGCCTTTGATACAATAGAGGAAAATTCATTCCACCCAGGTTCTGCGCAAAGCGATTTTCAGCTAAATGGGTAAATGTTGTAAGACTCTAAATGAATACGAATCCCGTCGGACCCGCGGTTAAAACACAAGGCATGTCTTCACCTGATGCACGAACACTTATCGAGTTTGCGGAGACGACGTCACTCCACTAACGTTTGTAAATGTGTGTGTGAAGCAACATGTTTTTCCGCGCAAAGTGTGTATTGTATGTAGGAGCTGAACAAGAAGGTGCAACTATTTTCAGCAGGAGTTGAATGGATAATCGACGGCGAGGGATATATCGTGGAAAGAATGTCAAAGCTCAGAAGATTTCTGTGAAAAGAGGCTTGATCAGTTTCAGTGCATACAATGAGCAGCAATTTGTCCGAAAACCATAAAATCTGATATCAAAACGTTAAACTGATCTCATCACCTTAAATTCTCCATTGTTCCTAGTGGACGACACTGATGAGAAGGAAACGTTTGCCATACAGTCTGTAAGAAACCGGTGTGGTGTACAAACAAAAATTCACTCAAATAACTAAACATATCATACTGAACCTATACATCAGAGAAATGTTGAAGGTAGCGATGCCAGAGGTTTATCTTTCAATGGTCTGAAGTCGGAATCGTGATGCTGGAAACCTTAGTTTGCATGATTAAGACTGCTTTAGGGAACCGCAGGCGAAATCCAGAAGTTATTGAGGGCAACAAGAAATCGGACGAGCTCTGGTATCGGTGCCAAGACGTCTGCTTAATGCACACGAAAAAGTGTTCCGAACAGTGTGCAGAAATATGTACCGATCTTCATAATAATGTAGAACTGTGCGCCGGCGAAGATTCAGTTTATGAGAACCCAATCCTTGATTCCACATGTTAATAGCAGGTTTTCTCAAAATGCTGAAGCATTTCTCTGTGAAAACTAGTCGGGAACCCAACTGTATAACACGAGTCTTTTCTTTCAATTTAAGATAAGTAGTATTATGAAATTCATCATATGCGACTCATAAACATGCAGAGGGTAAGTCAAATACCCTACAGATTATAGTATTGATTGTATTGCTGACAATATTTTGAGTAAGTCCTTCAACAACTCTCTTTGGTAAAGCAAACTACAGCCAGCTTCTAGTCAAAAAAAGAAGTGCATGAGCGGACGTCCTAAACGCGTAATAATGACTACATCAGGGATAGCAAGAGCTTTATCAGCGAGTGAATTGACTTCATCGCTCGAAATTGAGCTGTATGTTGATTCTGGACATTCTGCGGAACCAACATGCACAGTTTATGGAATACAATACACGCAGTGATTTGACTCTCAGTATCTCGAAATGATCTAAAGGATAAGCAATACATATCAATCTGTCATTCGAGACAATAACAAAATTTGGATCACAGAAAGCAACACTGACTCCTCTCCGACGTCCTTCCACAGGCTATTATCATCAATTTGTCATCCTCAGACATCTTCAAGGCGAAAAATAATGTCGAACAGCTAGTCAGTCGCTCTGATGATTGATACTTGCAGTATCACACAGCACACATTTCTGTGACACATCACAGTTGTTGGATCTGTCCAGCTGTATCTGACCTGAATACAACCTTTCGACGCTCAAAATGCGTGTGCCAAATACCTAGTAATTATTCTCAGATACAGGAAATTAACGCGTAGTGAATTTGTGTAGAATTTAAAATAGGATGTATCCACCCATGCTCAGTTAAATATCCTTCGTAGGCGGAAGCACTACATATATAGGAGAACCGAAGTGATGTTCTCTTCTATCTTGAAGGTTCTCAGCAGTGTAAAACGACACTTTGCACTCCAGATCTGGCAGCAGACATGTTAATTGTAAGTCACTGGACTCCAATCAAGTGATGCACATTGGCTTACCCCACCGAATTCATGGTTTCAAGTGACCGAACAATGATAATCGTGTGCATTTCGTTGCATTGACCGAGTGACAATGCGCTTGTTTGGAAGATTGTGGTAACTGAGGTCGGGTGACTACGTAGCTCTGGTTTCCACTACGCAGTTGTCTCCAGGGTGGATGAAGCATGTGCTCGATGCTGGTAGATGGTGGCCAGGCCTGCTTGACACACTGACCAGTCAAAATTTGCAGGCTGAAAGGATTGTTTTCTGAATTTCGTTCACAAAAAGATAATCAAATGGGTATTCAAGGAAAGAGTAACAGCCACTGTTGACACGTAATATGTCGCCGAATAATGATGGTCTGAATGTCATGTCGAGATTTTAATCGGATGGTTGTGTGGCGTTAGTCCACTGATGACCGGCGTTAGCATGCTGGAACAGCTAGCCTAATGAGATATTCAAGTTAGGAAGGGTAAGCCCACAAATGACCACGCTTTCTTCTTTGGCCACTTCTGGTTAACTTCTTTTCCAGGTGATTGATTTTCAGTAGTTAAGGAACTTGCGAACAGCATTTA
This sequence comes from Heterobilharzia americana, assembly GCA_944470555.2. NCBI lineage: Eukaryota > Metazoa > Platyhelminthes > Trematoda > Strigeidida > Schistosomatidae > Heterobilharzia > Heterobilharzia americana. The sequence continues at coordinate 17,337,335 of OX104133.1, read as the reverse complement.
TTACCAACTTTCTAGTTGCGTTCCCATTTGCAGCTTTTAATTTAAGAGAGGTTGTGGTCTAGAATGGTTGTCTAGCGCCTAGTGATTTTGTATCTGTAAGTGGTAAAAAGTGATAGTTCTCGTGTGTTAAATAGAAGTTCGAAGTGTATCTCGATGCTTGGTGCGCGCTGCTATGGTCCACTATCATAATCTGCATGTCCAGTGAGTGAGAGAAACATAGAGGTTTGAGAAGTGAGGTTAGTTGTCCTGGAATTTAGGGAAACAATATTGAAGACTGGAGTATCTAAAGAGAACACAAGGAATAAAGGGATGCATAGTTATGTATTCTACTTAAAGGATACCTATGAAGTTTTACATAGTACACTTCTCACGTCCTGGTTTAAGCTGTGTTACAAATGCTCGTAGACGGTGACTTTGTTTTGTATTTGAGTACCACTAAGACTTTTGATATGCACATACAGATAGTTGCTACAGTCTTGATCGGCTTTATGTTTTTAGAATGAGATAATAATAATAATAGTAGTATTTATTTCCGAACATACAAGCACACACCATTTTTACAGGTAGGAATAAGTTTATATATAAATTACGTTCGTCTTCATGGAAGGTAATCTGAATCCCTACCCATTGTTACCATAAGATATAAGTGCGGCATGTTCATATAATGGAACATCTTGGCAGAAGAGGCATGCAGAAAATTTACAAGTTGGACAAGTGGAAGTATTGTCCTCGCATTACCAAAAAAACCAGGCTTATGTCTAGATGGTACAGGTAATACCTGGAGGAAAATAAAGCTTGAAGCTAATACTTCCATTGTAACAGTTCGTACTTTTTGCTTGAGAAAATGGTAAAAAGTATATGAAGGAGTGTATGCACGAATTGTTTACATATTGTATTTCATTGATGATTCCAGGACTGTATAATTCATGCATGTTGATACCATTCCACAACAAAGATTCACAATCTTGGTGAATACTATGACTGAAAGCCAAATGTCTTCGCTTTTCCAACTCCAACATCCGGAAGCAATAGACTTGATGGAATGCACCAAATGGACTTCCATGGCATCTTGCTCACGGGTTGCGACAGCCTTGCAGTTGGTAAGTGTTGGACTTCGCTGGTCAATTTTATAATGAGTAAATCCTAGACTTTGATGTTCATGAAGTTATAGTTCAGTGAACATTTTTTATTTCTGCTTGTTGTAGTTAGGTATTCTGAATGTGGTAAAGCTGGTTACCTTCCATGAATGGTAGTTTCAGCGACGGCCTGTTCTTTAAGTAACTTATTATCGACGGCGACCAATCCAATGCTTTGAAGTGAATTATTTTTCTACAACGAGAAAAGAAACAGACAAAGCAGCAGGCGGAGAAAATAAGAATTCCAGCAAGGAGAGTGTTTTCTGCGTTCATATTTCTCCTTACTTAACTTCTCTTGCTATGGCTTTCATTGTATGTCCTTTTTCTATGGAGTGTCTAGAAATATAAATTTCATGCTGTCATGCGGTGTAGGATTTCTGTTTTTGATTACCGTGTTGGATGGGGCAGAATTTGCCGTATGAATGAGGTTAACTTCTGAAGACGTTTCAAATGCATTCATTCCACCTCCCCTTACTTGTTGGTGTAACTCGTGTCAACTTGTCTGTCTGAATTTAAATTTACAATTGGATGGAAAAGGCATTTTGTCCAAAAATCCTGTGGAAGAAAACAAAATCTATCCTCAGTCGTCCATTCAAGTTGGTCGGAGGCTAAGGCTAGTACATTTGGACATTTATACTCATTCACACCTGTATCCGAGTGGGCTGGATGTAGGATACCTCCCAATACTTTTATTTTCCAACCCGCCACTTCTGGAGATGCTACAAAAAGTGATTGAAGAGTATTGCAGCAGCAGCAGTTTAAAAACCTTTTGGTAAGTGGTAGTCTTGCTCTGCGGACGCAGAAGTTGTGGATTGTACACCCTGAAAGATTTATTGACTTTGAATCTGCACTGCAACTTCTTTGGAGAACTTTGAACCACCGATTCGCCTTGAACGCAAGCTGACGACACCACGAAGGCTAATTGCCTTCATAGACTGCAGAACTAAATGAATGTTCACTTTGGGCATACCGAAGCGTATGCAAATACACTTCTCTGAGTTGATGCAGTGTCCTGTCTTGACGAGAATAGGGGGTTTACAGCTAGAATTCGCAAACCAGTGGTCTGACAGTTGGCGAATAATTCAAATATTCATCCAAATATGAACTATATGCTTGAAAACCATCAGCCGATAGTCTAATGACATGTCTGCCAGTGACTGCGTATACGATGTACCTTCTCTGTAATGAGACTGGTACTGTTTTGCTGCTTGGGAGATTTTTTATTCTAAAAAACACGTTTTGCAAGTTTCGCAGTCCTTAGTCTAATATGCAATCCTAAGTGTTCGTCCCATTCATTTGTCCTTCTGTAAAACTAGTGGTGATTCTCGCGCGCTAGATTGCCCACTGCCTCCTCCAATTTTTCAATCACATTTGTTTACTGTCCCATGAGTAAAATTTGACGAATTTCTACCTACTACAAAGTTTATCCGAATCACTGTCGCGATAAAAATATCCTATCACTTTCAGCTTACAGTACACAACGAATCAGACGATTTCAGGTGTTGCCGGAATACATGGTGTGAATGTCATCATCTGTCTCCATATTTTAAGATAATTAATCCCAACAGCAGGTGAAACATTTTTCTTACAATTCTTACTTTTGAGAAACACGAATGAGTTTCATCCCCATGAGAAACAGGCATTTACGGAAACTCTAGATACTAATTGCTTGAGCGTATTCTGCAAATTAATTCTACTTACATGAGCCTGTTGGTTACCTGTTAGCAATGAAGCTGTATTAACCAGAATTAAGGAGCTGGTATGAGCCTACGGTCTCTCATGTAAACTGATCTGTACCTGTATTTGCAAAAATAAGTTATTATTAAATTATTATCTGAAGTTTCTGGTAGTTATCATTATCGAATGTGTTTAAAACCACGAGATCATCGGAAAACAGAATTGTTTCACCATATGGGGGACGCCTACAAAAATCAATGGCGAAAATTCGAAAACAGCAGTACCTAGAAATTACCCTGAACCTCAACGTTAGTATTCTTTGTATCGAACAGTAAAACTTTATTTTTCCTACTTGCTAACGGTTTCCAGGGTGGGATTGGATCTAACCCGCAACAAATATTGAAATCCGAGGGTTTGAAGTAGTTTTATTGAGAAGGAGTGGTCGACTCGGTCAAACGCTTTGGCGAACGGGACTAGCAGATGTTAAGCCACGGAGTTATCCATAAACGTGAATCCAAGATGTACATACCGAGAGGGACAACACTGCCTCCGAGCATAGGTTGCTGAACGTTTACCCCAGTCATTTCCTCATCAGTTGCAGAGGCAACCGCTGCAATCTATACCTGCCTCTAGTTATTTATCTCAGTTTTTGCACCGGATTTATATTGGGGTGCGACAAAATATGTTTTCCACGTATCAGGGTGAACAGAAACTTAAGCATCATTGAAATAACACTATGGACAAACTGTAAGAAATACTACGCTGGTCCCTCAACCTCTAAATTACCAGGGTTTTGAAGTTTTCCAATGGTTTGCTTTATGCTATCACACAAAAACGCAATGGTATAAGTGGATTACAGTGCATGAAAGAGTGGCGATCGGTACTGCACGTTGAATTTGCACTATTGGAGAGGTTTGCTCACGGCTGATAACTAGCAGGAAGCATGATGCTGAAGGGCTGGCACATTACTGAAGAGTTATTATAACTCCCCCCTACCATGGATAAGAAAGTGAATATTGTGATTCCCTCGGTTTCTCCCTTTCCTTATGAGCTATTTAAGTGCATTAAGTTTACTGCAGCTACCTAGCGCAACCCTACATGTGGATGCTCAACCTCACGTTGGTTTTCAAGTGCAAAGAAAGGTTATCAACCTTAGATATTCGTGATACGGTTTGAGGTCAAACATGAGAAGTACACGATGTGAAGCTACACACGCAAAATAATCGACGATGTAGCCGCATATTCCCCGTATCGTTCCAATGCACTTTAGTCTTTAATGTTTTTTCCAAATTTTAAGGTAATTAATCCTACCTATTTACCCTCTATGTTTCCCTGCTTCATGTGACCAGGAGATTATGACCGTAAGTTATACCAACACACACTCAGAAATGAAATAAACTTCAAATTTATACACAGGGTCTGCGAACCACTGTTTCTTACCACCCAGAGGCAAAATGTCAAAAAACAACTGATGGTTTACAGTCCTTTCTAATACTGTCTCTCTACTTCTTAGTTCACTGGTGCGAGTGATACTATCACGAGAGTCGGTGAACTTGGTAGATATTTGCCAACCGCTGAAATGAATCGCCAGCGCATCGCACTATTTTCGATGTTCATTTGGAGTCCAGAGCACCTTATGGAAAATTTGACACATCAGCAGTTTCGAGAAACGCCTTCCTCGGCGCTCCATTCAGGATTTTGTCCGAGACACTGTGCGCAGCCGTCCTCTGATTGGCTACAATGCTTTTTGTAACTTTGGAAATATAACTGACCACGTTCTTCAGCTGCTGCGGGGTGCCAGCTTAGTCTTAATTTTTTTTAGAGTACCTACAGAATTCATTCTAACCGCAGTAATCAATAGTTTCACATCCGCCGTTCCCCGCATGTCCTGCATGATATCCATTTTGCCGGCAGGAATTACAACAAATAACAGGATATGAGAGCGTAGCTTGTCCACTTGTGTCTGCGCACCTTCAGTTATGCCCCTGAGACGTGAAACAATTACGGTTGTTTTTAAACAACTATAGTCCTGAGTTCTTGGGCCCCTCATGAGGAAGCCTATCAGCACGTCCTTCAGCCCTGTCATCCGTGTAGTGATACGTTTTGTAGTGCTATCAGCAAAGTCAGGGCTCACATTTGTTTCATTAGGTTTCCTAAGCAGTTTTGGAGCAACAACTTGCTCACTATGAATCTATCTTGGGTGTTCGCCAGCAGGCCTGTTTGAGTTCTGACCCTATGGTTGTGAGTATTTCGGCGATTTGAGGAGAGATCCAAGGGCAGCGATCATCTGAGTAGTTTTAACGTCACAAGAAAAACTGTGCCGAATGCCACTGGCCAGGGCCGCAGAAATTTTTGAGCTTCACAAAGCTAAGAATTTTAGTGGGTTATATGGACACATGCAGCGGAAAAATTTGAGGTAATATCTCGCAAGTCGACAAGCCAAAAGAAGGCGCAATATACAAAGATATTAGGCTTCTTCTTTACAAAATAAAAGGTTGGTGTTATTGCAAATCCACTGAGTAGCGCCCAATGAAGAAACGAATCCCCAGAGTTCCAGAACCCAAAGCGAAACCAACCAAGCCGAGAATACTTGGTGGCAAAATAGTGCATACGTGTCCAAACTGTAAAGGGACAGGGCAGAAACAGCAAAATATATGCACAAAAGTTGGAAACAAACCTCCTATTTTGGCGGCCGCTGTAGTTTCTATCCAAAACGAAATACACTGGTGACACCAATAAAAACGGGAGGTTCAGTGTGGTTGTACAAGCAAATTGAATGAAGTCAAATAAAATGATTAGGCAATGGTTTTGAATCGCTACAAGAACAGAATAGAAACACATGCAACAGTTGGCTCACAGTCATGTGTCCAGTCAGAGTTTTCCGGAGTTATCTATGGTAGTTAGCCTATTGCCTTCACTTCTACTTCGTTTTCATAGCTTCAAATCTTCGGCAAACAAAAGAATTTTTAAAGACGCCTGTAAAAACAAACTGTTCATGCAAGATATAAGCAAAGCATGTCCTAATAATGGACATGGAAGCACCCCCAATTGGATGTCTCTTTTTCTTGAAACCAGCAGCACCGGCCTGTACTGAAAGATGCCACGTAATGACTGGCACCCATGTGCAGCCAATCGATTCATAGTCAGCTTCATTGTAAAGCAGTCATGCCTTACCACGTTACAAGCTCCCTAGAAACTAAAATGACACTTTTTCTTTCAGTCGACCAAAAATCTCGGTTCAGCCATATGCTGTGGTGACCAGATTACTGAGACATTATCCATGCTTTTGAGATGGCAAGGTGCGGCTGATACAGCACATTTATCGGAGATATCGCAGATTAACACTTTTCCGCCTCGTTCAGTATAGTCAAGAGAATGAAGAGTGCATGGATGTCACATTACTTCAGTTACCATCGTGAAACGGATGCGCAGTATTCTCAGTTTTCTAATTTTAGGCACGGGAGCGTAGTTGGGAGGATGGCTGCACAGTCTTTGTAGGAGTTCAGCACAAAGTGAGATCCTACTCCTAAAGACAAAAATTTTGTTTTGACGGCTTCCGATGCGCTTCTTTTTGCACCGGAATAGACCAGCGAAATAATAGTCAGGTAGTCGGGTCAGTCGCTGAGAGTCTAACCACTAAAACATGGGGTCCGTAGATGCCTTGAGATAAAAAATAGACGGTTGTGGAGACTATCTAGCACAACTTTTAGTGAATTCACCATGACTCTCCATGCAGTGAGGATCTGTGCATTTCGGCAGGGCTGAAAACGTTTTTGCAATACGAGTGCTTGCAATGAACACGAGGATGTTTGATAACAGTTATAGACATCCTCGCCTATTAAATCCGCCGGATTTACTGGGAATTTTATTCTCCCGCCAGATCTGTTTGCCAGTAGACTAATAACCGGTGGTAGTTTGGTGTTCTCTGGGCTTTGACACTGTGGCGATCATTTCATCACCAGTCTTCGTGATACCGTCAGCAATAAGACACATAACTGTTTTACCTGCTCTCATCACGAAGGTGTGGTTTCAACCTCAGAGGCTTTAGGTCCTGAGTATGTGTTCTCCTGAGTTGTTTCTCACACTCCGGGGCTGGAAGTGGAGCAGATAACTGATAGCAAGGATGACCTTAAGTTTCGCAGGCGTATTTGCATCCTTTGAATCCCCAGTGGCTTTCTGGTCCATTAGGCCCGTGGTAACTTGAAACATCGAAACATTAATTGTGCAGAAGTTTCGTTGAGGTCAAGCACCATGTCGGGCTTCTGTAGGGGACCTAGGATTGTTCCCTGAGGAATTTCACTTATCACAAGTATCCACTCGGACTGTAAACTGTTAACCCCCACTCTTTGCCTTTCATCGTACAGAAAGTCCCCTAACCAAAGCTTGCAGTGCAGCACCGGAAGCGAAGGAAGTGATCTTTGTTGGTAACTTTGCATGAGACACTTTGTCGGATGCCCAGCAGAGGTTTATAAACACTGCACCAACCGGCAGCTTGCGACCACAGGCTGCAACCCACTTTTCGCTAGAGATATGACGCTTGTTAAACACGGGTTTCCAGTCGAAAAATTGTGATGCTGTTGTGCCGAAAAATTATTTGGTTTAGCATGCCTTAGTAACTTATCACTAATTATTTTTCCTGGAACCTAACTAACCATTCCAGTTAGACCCACAGGACGCTGGTTGGGCACCAACTAGCGGCTGTCTATCTTGAAAATGCTGATTGAAGCATCTCTGCAGTCTTCTGGAGGGGAAGTTCAAGTTAGGGATATATTGTAAGGATCAGTGACTAGCTTGGGAACACGGCGACTAAAGCAGTCTGAGGTGCAACTCGATAGGACCTTGGAGTTTACAGGTTGGGGGTCTGTTTGCTTCGTTATGAACAATGCATCCGTTGGTGAGGCGCTGCTGACAACTCTATGGAGCGCGTCACCATCATGATCTACAGAGAAGACTTCACCAAATTAGTCCGATAGCCATTCAGCTTTGGAAAAATTGGATTCCCCCTGACCATCAGGCTTTTTATCTGTCGATGGAAGGAGTCTCACTTTTTCTTCTAGTGAATGCGAACGGCCTTTCCAAAAAGCTTTGGCAATCATTTACAAGCTGTTACTCATAAGAAATTCAAGATTGCAAACGAAGTTTTCCACCGATTGATAACTTTGCTGTATCCCAGCGCAGTCTCTATAATCAAGTTCCATAAACGTCTCCTCTGTCTTTTTTAGTTCTTGAGCATTCTTACTTCATCACGAAAGTCGATGTGAGGATCTGTGTGTGGTCAGCTATGAAATAAACGGAGTCTTTACGTCTCCAAATGTAGTTCTCACCCTCTCCCATGGACTCTCAGTTGATAAATCCTTGTTGGCAGCCCAATTCTCACAGATTTTGCAGTCTTTTATGCCTCAAATATATTGTTGGTACACATTAGGCCTAGGGAAAGCAGCCTCCTAATCAAACTGACTTTCGGAAACCAGAAATTAGCATTGTATGATGTCTGTTAGCCGACGGAGAGAAGCGTCGCGTATTCATAATATATTCACATTAGTGGGTTAAACCATACCTAACCATGTTGGCTTGCGTTCATAATCGTACCATGATGTACAAGTTACTTTTTGAAACAAATCAGGCTCCAGTACTGTTAAAAGCAGATCATTTTCGAAGCAACAGAATGTCGGCTCCGTTCGCTTTATGCATGGAAATGGTACAATCCACTTCAAGGCAGAAGATCAGCATCAGCAAAATCGAGTACACCGCATCGAATTTCAAAATTACGGACTTGGGATTGGCCTAGGTGAAAACCAAAGTTAAGTAGGTCTTCAAACCATTTGGTTGGTCAAAAAAGTAAGCGTTCCACCGATTCTTCATTACTTGGGATTCTTTATAAGCAACCATTTTTAAATCACTAGGGTGGACGTAAACTTCAAGTGACAGATGATGCCTGTCGCCTTAATTGTGTTCCAGATAACTGCCATCGTGGTAGAAGAAATGCTTGTTTAATTAACCCAAGACAGAAAGCCTCAACCTTTTCAGCCGCCTGGTGCCTATTCATCGTGAATATGCATGACACGTTCGTGCTTTTCAAGAATTTTTATGAGGGTTCTTTAGGTCATGAGTCTTCCAAAGGCCCTTGAATTACCACTTTTGGAATCAGAAATTGGGCTTCATCATTCTAGCTTAACGGGTTCTTAACTTTCGTGAGTTCAGACCATAAAATACCCCGTACCACATGTTTTTCAATTAGCAACAGTTGAGTGAAGTTACGAAAAACCATCCTCGATGTCAACAGATTTGAAGAGTTTATTGTTGGTTCCTCAGGTTGATTCTGTCTCGACAACAAGCTTCTGAGTGCATGTTATCCGTCAAGTTGTAGGTGAAAAGTGATTATTTCTCAAAGCAACGCGCCATTTTTATCTTGAAGGCTGTACGAGAGACCAAAAAGATCCAACAATTCACAATAATTACCCAGAGTCATGTGTTTTCCCACCTCTCAAGGATGTTTAGATACATGTTTTGTGCCCCTTCAACTGGTCGTCTGCTATTTTCTAGGACCACTTTCCTGACAGGTCTATGGATGATCTTAAATCAATTGCACTATAATAAGACTCAGCTCCATAAAATCAGTCTTTCAGCCACCAAGTTTTCACACATCTTTTCACACCTTCAAAGCATTCCTCGTTTGCGAATGTTTTGTCTACTGCTGCATTACCAGGTGACTGCAACTTGTTACGCTATCTGAATGCTTTTGTCACGCTTTGTTTGTCTCCAATCTAGAGGCATTACAACGGTGTTTATTACTGAAAGGCAGCTGTCAGTCATACCGTGCTGGTGAACGAAATTCAGCTAATCAACTGGACGCCAGAATAGCTACGCAGAAAAAGCAGTTATCTTCTCTACTCGCAAATACTTCCTGCTTGTGATTCGTAGCCATCTGAACCATTCAACAGCTGTTGCTTTTGACTGTCTTCTGGGACCATTCACGGAGAAATATCTCTCTTGGTCTTTACACTTGAAGTGTTCGGTCAGTCGCTGATACAGTGAGAGAAACCGATCACCAAGTTCATGTTGGTAAACTACCTGTTTTATGCCTTACCCTCCTCTTCACTCACATGCTTTATGTACTAAATTACCTAACCATGATGGTACAGAGTACCAGATCGCTAGCCCTCAAGCGTATAACGAGGGCTGCAGCCGGACAGAATCTAGTCTGTGCAGAAAAGATGGGCGCGGCAACACCCCTACCGTCTGAGATCCTCATAGCGCGGTCACACCAGGCACAGCGTCTGTCGAAAACGGCAAACCCCTGTAGTCGGTGCGACAGTAGCTAGTCCCAAGTCATACTGTTAGTGGAAAATAAAGCATGAGGGAGACGCGCCACATCCAACATCACCTTACAGAAGGCAATCCACTCAGTCGTCAACAAAGGGAAAACATCTGATGACTGTGGTGTCTGCAAAGAATCGGTGTTAGAGGCTCAAAAATCCTTTACGTGCAACGGCTGTCTTAGGTGGGCACATTGTAGCTGTAATAATGGTTTACCGAGGCAGCACTACAGCTTTATGGGGAAGTACATAGGTAAACGGATGTGAAATATGGGCCCCAAACGTCGGAAATCATCTGCTATCACCATCGGCAAACTTGCAAAACCCGGTACGGCCATACACGTTACAAAGCACGAGATCCAATAATCTTCCCTCGGAAACTAGTCAAGCTTCACAGATATGCAAACGTCCCACCCCTAGAGATAGGAATAAATTAGCTCACACTCCAAGTTAGGCAACAAAATGGTCGTTACTTGCATCGCTGCAACCCGGACGATCCAATGAAAATTCACAACCTGGGGAAATAGGTTGCGCCGGGAACTAATGGACGGAAGTGAATGGGGTAAAAGCCAGACCGAAACCTCTGGCTACCAAGCCAAATATTCTGCATCCACAGGACAAAAGAACGGATTCTACCATTCTGTTCAACATTCTTATACTAGAAGACTCACTTTTAGAAATAAATGAACATTCTGATATGAAGAAATGGAAGAAATCCTGAGCAAAGTTGCGAATAGAAACCATCGCAGTCAACTTTTGCCGACTCTCCCGAGGAAGCAGAGCACCTTGAGACAAGCCGCCACCTCTCAGGGTATCAGTGATGACGTCATAACAGCCCGGAAGCATACTGCTGTTGTGGTGCTGGCCGAACAGTGCGGGCTTCTGCCCCATAGGGGTGAAACTAGACAAACCTTGGGTCACCAGAGCGGCGGAAAGAAGGTCCTAACTCAGCGGTCTGCACAAAGCTGTGTGAAATACTCGAACTGGTGGATGGATCCACAAATTGTGATAACTACCTCCATGATGTCGAGCAGTGGAGGCGGCTAAAGGCAAAAATGGGACTTAGAAGTTTGCCTGCTTGCGCAATTGCAAAGCATTTCCTCACCAAGATTGCCAGCTGTACGCTTTGACTGCAAGTCATCACTAACAGGAGCTCTCACAATGTGGTACCGTGTAAAAGACCACACTGGAGGTGATATACAATGCTGTGAGAGAACCACCAGTTGCCAGACTGGAAGGTAGGGGGCGACCTCCGAGAATACTACAGACAGTACTGGTCAGAAAAGAACTAGCTAGTGAACTACCTGTAGGCCAGATAAAGAATACCGCCACCCAAGCAGCAGGATGCCGAGAGGGACCAAAAAGCGGAAGACCTGTCCAGTCACACTACCAAATGCTTCCAAACAGCTCAAGTCTTCATATTTCACAGCTGGTTACGCTAACATTTGGAGCAGACTGCTGCATGATGTCCGATGCTGGAAGACCATATCTCAACTTCAGTCGACCCTGAGCCACCACCCCAATGAGCTTGGAGTGTGCGGGATTCTTAATGTACCCTACATAGACGACACCATGTTCCTTATTGGCCCACCAAATATCTAGAGTCAATTGCGCAATAATCCAGTGCAACCACCAAAATATTTATCAAACGGTGTTGTTTTTGTTGACCTACATAATATTCTATGCGAATATGTGTCATTATTTTTGATGCTAGCTGCTGTTCCTAATCTCGATGCTGCCTTAGTTTGGCTACCCTTAACCCCTCCTACAACTAAACATTCCACCCACCGTTCCCTTTTTTCTTTGTAATAAGCTAGAAGTCTGTGCTGTACAGTAATGGTCAGTCCTGCGTGATAGATCAATCCTGATTATTGCATGAGTGGAGGTATAATGGTGATAAGCGTTGCCTGACGTATGGTACATACCAAGGGGCGATTGAGTCAATGTTGTATGCACGGTCTTAGACAGGTGGCAGTAAGCTGGAAATATTCTCGTTACCGTCTACTTTGTTGAACGTGGCACAAAAATATTAAAAAATGACGTGAAAGTATGCGAAAATGGGGATAACTGAGGCATGATAGTAGGGAGATAGACTTGAACTACCCTTGCCTTTATGGCGGTATCTTTACAAAACCTAGGGCTCTTGTACTTATGACGACAAAATAATAGTAAAAAGAATGAGCTTACCAAAAATAGTCCTCCAGGTCTACTAGCTCAGCTCACTATGCACCACCATATTGTTTCTATAGTCCTGATAGGGTAACACTCAACAGGCAACACCATGATCTTCCCTCCCTCATGACTATATAAAGTGTGGTTACCATCGCAGCTTAAAGCATGAGTTCTATTTAAATGTTTATAACTTCATTGAAATCTTCTGTTCTCCCTGTTCCATAGTGATATCTCCGGCTTCAGTTTAGTTTCCACTACTTTTGTATGCACCTTCACCTTCTTCCCCACGAGCTTATCTATAAACAGTAGGTTTTGGATACCTCTTCAAGTAACTTTTGCAGTCAGTACAATGAATTCATCTACATGTATCATGGTCGACGTACTTCTGTGCTCCTGTTTTGAATTTCCTCCGCCGATCGCTTTTGTTATTCGTTTTTCGGGTTTACGCAGCCAGTCCTTCATCCATATGGAATCCCAGTAGTTTAATTTGTCAGCGCGCACAATGCCATCTAGACTCTATGACGAACACATAAAGACCAAGTTCACAGCTGCGCTACCAGCCCTACCTTCAAGAATATTGAAGGATTCAAACCAAAGCCGAATATTTCCTACTTTCGAAGTAAGCTGGCTTCAGTGTGGTGAACAATTATGCTGGTGTTTATCAGTTTCATTCTTTGTTGTCCGCAAAGCATTAACGCTCTTACTCTAGACTCATCTTTTATGTACCGGAAAGAACGGTGTCTATTGTATAGCTTTACATCGTACATTGCAGCTTGTTCACGTTACCAGAATGGTCAAACCTGTAAACTGGCCTGTTTTTATGTAACTTATGTTGTATGAAATATATTATAATTAGTGGTAGTAGGAATTGGCAATCAGAATCTGATGCAACGGCACATCAGCCTCTAAACAAGTCTCCATATCTCATTGGGCCCAGAACGTAGCTTCTTGACATGCTTCTCTGCAATGTAAGAGGCCTTAGGAGTAAAATACTGGAGCCTAAAGCAATGTGTCATAACCTGCTAGCAGATATGATTCTCATCACAGAGACATAACCGTCAGCAGACATCGTGGGTAGGGAAGTGCCTTTGCCTGACGTGACGCTGTTCCGAAAGAACAGGCGGGTCGAAGAAGGCGGGGGGTTGCCGCGTGTGTAAGCACTCATCTAAAATTCGAGGGAGCGGCTGATGGTGTGTTCAGTTTACTACCAGACTCCCCATGGTGCTATTTCACCATAAACCAAAACAAGTACCTAATAGGAGTGGTATATAGGCTCCGCCTTTGTACAACAGAGCACAAGGCACAAGTGCTCAGTGTCATCTCGACAACCGCCTAGGCTGCCCATGACCACGTAGTCCTCGCTGGGGACTTCAATACTATGGCACTAAACCGGGGAGTGAAGTAAGATGTGGGCATAAGTCTTTCGAACATCAGCTTTGAAATGAGTTCATGGCGGCAGGACTGATAGAGAAGGTTGGGGAAAACACCAGATGCGGACCAGGTGTAAAAGGATCACCACTCGACTATGTTCTGACAGACGTTGATCTTTTGGTGGACAATATCTGTGTCCAACCCTCCCTAGGTAAAAGCGGCTACACTTCGATGAGATTCCCTCTGATAACCAGAGAGACACCACCAATGTTTGGGCCGGAAGCGTTTCATCGTCGCCGAAAAGCAGACTACCGTCTCATGAACAACGAATTCGAGAAGGCTAAATGGCCACAAGAATGGCACTCACTATCGATAGACGAACACTGCACCAGCTTAAAGGTGTTATCTGGAGCGCTATCAACAAGCGTCCAGAAATAAACCAGACGGCCACCTCTCAAAGGGTCTTGGCAACTCGCGCAACCCGAAGTTAAATACGGAGGAAAGAGAAAGCATGGTATCGGCGGCGTACGTAACACAAAGAATCAGACTTTCACAGCTACAAGACATCACAAAACTTACGTGATATAAGAATTTGTGATGACAGATATACATGCCAGGGCAACCTGGCTGAGCGGCTAAGTTGCAGCCCGAAAGGGCTTTATCGGTTTATGTCACAACGCAAACCGACGAATAAGGGATTAAACCTGATCACAGGGCCGGGCGGAGAACCTCTGAACTATAGTGAGATAGTAGAACGATTTGGTGAGCAACTCAACCCAGTAATACGTCCACTATCAACATCTTGTAATGTAATGAAGTGCCAGGGTCGAGGTACAAAGCTGATGGAGGTAAATATTTCGTCAATTCAAGTGTTTATGGAACTTTCAACACTGAGAATACGGAAATCACCGGGCTGTGATGATATAAGGACGGTGGTCCCACGATCTGTGCTGAAGTGCTAAGCACACACACACGCAACCTGTTAATGCACTCGTCGGAACTCAGTCAACTCCCCAAAGAATGGCAACACGTCGTCCCTTCACCAATCTTCGAGGGAGGAGACCTAAACAACCCGTGCATTACTCCCCATACTTTCCAGTGTGCTGGAAAGCCTGGTTGCAGATGTTGTTTGGGGCTGCCTGGGGAGAAAACATCGTTCATCCCACCTAGCATGGCTTCAGAACTGGGTGGTCATGAGCCACAAAACTGATGACCGCTTGTGACGACTGAACCACTAGATGAAACAACAAACAACCAGTTCACTATATCTTCTTAAGCTTGACTGAAGCTTTCGATATCATCCCACACCGCACCATGCCTACCACACTTGCAAAAGTGGGTATCACTGAACCACTCTCAGCATGGTTTACAGTACACCTAGAGGACAGAGAATTCTGCACCAAAGCAAACAGAATTCAACCAACCTGGGGGATGCAAGAACAGGAGTTTCTCAAGGAGCGATCTTTGGGCCACTCCTATTTTTACCATTCATAAATTACCTCCCCATTAAAATATCCTCATCTATCCTCGTTTTCTCCAACGACATCAAAATATCGAAGACGATAGGTGACAAAAAGGTTCCTAGGATACTCCAAAACGACCTGTTGCAGCTGGAATCCTGGTCAGCTGCAAACCGTGTAAGCTTTAACTTGAAGGAATGCAAGGTGAAATATTTTCGCATGCGAGGCCATGAAAATCACCTACACACATAACAAGTATGCAATCACCAAGGTATCCACAGGGAAGGATCTAAGACTAAACTTCCCTGACACACTGGCATTTACAAGGGAATGGCAGCTAAGGCGAGCGTCACTGTGCACTTTCTAAGAAGGCAGCTTGCATTGTTAACCCCAGGATTATTATCCTTGTGGTATTCAAAACATATCAGACCACACCCAGAGGTATTTAACGCAGTAGCCCCCCCCCCAACACTAGGGAGGGACGCAAGCACTCTCGAGAAGTTACAGAGAAGAGCAACAAAGTTGGTTGTCGGGCTAACAGGCAAAACATATGCTCAACGCCTCAGAAAACTCAACCTGTTCATACTAAGATATCGAAGGAAACGAGGTGATCTGATAACAGTCTATAGGATCACTCATCAAGTGGACCACCGAAATAGGACAACATAATCAGTTCAAAACCGGCAACCCCGTAGGAAACCCCACTTGCATGCCCCATCATAAGGCAAAGACTAGAGTTAAATCTAACTCCTGTCATTCAGTATGCGCCTTGTAGAACGCTCTGCCGAAAGGAGTGGCCACAGTTACATCAGTCAGCTCCTTCAAACGACTACTAGGTAGGTATGTGAGCGCAAATGGCTTGTCACTAACATTTGTTAGTAGCAGCTGATAATACGCCCTCCCATCCCTGAATTCCTCTAGTATTTCCCAACCCTAGTATCTGCAGTGAGACGCATCTCTCCTCCATATTGTTACTAGTCAAAAGTACTTTCTACATCTTTTTTTCTCATTCCCCACTCACCTCGCTTCTCTCACCTAAGTAACGCTTAACTCTTACTTGCAGGTGCCTACAACAACAGGAATGGCAAACGGTTGATTGATCTTATCAGCAGCTCCATCTCTCCCCTACTAAACAAACCTAGCTACGATTTGCAAATAAAACACCTTCAAATAGACAACCGCTACCTCCAAATCTTTAGGCAGGAAGGCACAAAGACTTTTGTGGCCATCGAAGGAGTACGACCGAACAAAAGAACCAAGCCTCAAGACCTAGAACTGAGAGCCCAAAAACTACACGATTCCTCTACTCGCAATATTGGTGTTGGCTGTTGGATGGGTACCTAAGTGGACCATGTTCCACTAATTTGGAAGTTAAAAATATTCAACGAACATGTGCTACAATTTTGAAAGCGAAAATTCAATGGAAAACGGAATGCCTGCAGTTTGTTTTAACCAACCAGATATTTGGACATTGGTTGTTTTTAGCTTCTACAAATACGAAATTCTACCCATTTCTGGCTTCAATCTGTCTTAGAAATACCATTAAATACTCCCACTACTTACTCGGAACTAATCGAACCTTTTAAAATGCATATGACTCATGCCCATACAGATATACTGAAGGAGTTTTCATCGTTTCCGGTCTCTATCTGGTTATATCCTTACAAGATCTTACTGTTGATTCTGTTTACTGCTTCTTATGGTTCGTTCATTTTGGCTTCATAATAATTTTCAGCGTATTGTGAGCAGGTGGTCACTCCAGAAGTGTCAATTTATGATGAAACGCCTGATGCACACACGGGCAGAGTAGTTTACTTGGAGAACAAAACAGTCCTCATCAATGGTCTAGTTGGAGAAAAGGTTGTCATACAGTGTAACGTTTTCAATATGCCACGTGGTGCGAGGGTAAAGCTTCATGTAGACATAATAGTTTAACGTCCAGATATTTTGGCGACGAGATAGCTTGTCAGGTGATGAAGTTTCCGAAGTGATCAACGACGGCCTTATGTCACGTGATATGTCTAGGTGGAAAGTTGGTCAGGGCAAGCAGCAAGATTCTGTTCGGTGAGTGTCTATCTGACCACATGAATATGGTTCCTCTATGGGGTTTTAGTAATTAATTAAATAAGTTTTTAGCACAGAAGTTTGTTTTAAAATGCCCTCTTCGTATTCCCACCTAATTTAATCTCGTAAATATCTTGTTATGGTGTTAAAGCCACTATTTTACCTATATTATGAAAAGGAGTTAAAAAGGTGGATTAATGATTTCGGAAAATTAGGCGTAAAGCCGTGAACCAACGACGATATAATAGGCGAAGGCAGTTGTGTGGAAAAGTGTAGGAATGTAAGAAATGTTGAAACGCGTCGGGAGAAAGGGTGAGTTGTATGGATTTAAAAGTGAGACAAACTCAAGGAAAAAGCTGAACTTGCAAAGTTTGAATAAGCGTTATAAAGGAGAAAATGTAGAGTTATCCCGTCGTTGTCAACTTATTTCAACACAGCTTTAGCTTTACTTTTACTTTTGGTCGGCTTATGTTCTTATCTCAAATTGGATGATGAGTTTGGCCATTTGAGATGAACGTTTAGATTAAGATAAAGTAGGGAATATCCACTTATGTGGTTCAGGCAATAACTGCTTGTACAAAAGTTTCTCTTTCAGAAGAGGTTCCTTTTTTCCAAAATACTTTGACCTTTACGATTTATACTTACCTAACCAGGAATTCGCTTCCTCGCTTTTGTTATTTCCCATTCAGTGACAATACAAAGTTTTGAAACTAATGATTTCTGCAAGTTATTTCTTTTTCCACTGCGTGTGTAGCTTTTATCTTCGATTAATGAAATCAACTTATCGTCCAGTGAAAGTTATCGGGAAGCATAATAAACTAAGGAACCTGCGGTACAGTATTGCTCTTCTTTTACAACAGAGAAATGCGTTTAAGGTTCTGCTCATGCTCAGTATCCGTTCCACATAAGGTGTTGCCTAGCTTCACTGTAAGGGTTGGTCTCACTATTATGCAGATTTATTGGCAGGTTATTCGAATAACACATTTTTAGGCTAGTAATTTCTTACAAAGTGAGGTTTACGAAGCAGAGAATTAGATTTTAAGCACTAAAAGGATTGGTTTTGCATTGTATATTTAATGCTTTCCGGGTTCATTTTGCGGTCGTAAACAAATTGAGTCACATACTTCACAGTAGTAAACAAAGGAAAAGTGGGTAGGAAAAGGTATCAAAGTTTACAAAGGTGAATGGGAGGAGAAGGAATCGTAAAATTTTGGTTAAAGAGTTTAAGCTATCGAAGACAGTAAAGAATAAATGTGTCTACACTATTGTGATCTATTTTCATTCATTTCACCAAGTCATCAGCTATTGACATCCATCTTCTCGGTTACTTCGTCAGACTCTCTGCCTCTCCGTATACGGCTCAGACCGATAGTCACGAACTTCATGCACTAGTACCACTTAGTTTAGCCACCCTGAACGCTCTTTCAAACTAGCCCAACTTCTAGTGTTACACATCGAGGTAGACGGTCTCTTGGCATATGCAACATGTCCTAGCCACCTCTATCGATGGAAGTTGATAACCTCGTTGATTGACTTAGCTGTTTTCCCTGGTGCCCTTCGTCCACTCTTAAGATTTCCCATATGGTGATCTCACCATACGCAAGACACCTATGGTCAAAGACCTATATCCGCTTCCTATCTAGTTTTAACGGCCATGTCTCAGCCGTATAACAAGACAAAACGGACTGCAGCGCTTTATACTCGTTTTGGATACATAGTAGAATATCTTGTCAGTCAATGCCACAGATGACAGTGTAGCAAATACCAATGGGCCTTCTGTATCTCAGCTGAGATTTCGTCAACAACCAGCCCGTTTGGGCTGATACAATTTCCCAAGCAAGTGAAGTGGTCAACGCTTTCTACTACTTCTTTCTCCTTAAACCA
Organism: Heterobilharzia americana; assembly: GCA_944470555.2. Lineage (NCBI taxonomy): Eukaryota > Metazoa > Platyhelminthes > Trematoda > Strigeidida > Schistosomatidae > Heterobilharzia > Heterobilharzia americana. The sequence continues at coordinate 17,318,255 of OX104133.1, read as the reverse complement.
GGAATGGTTGCAGATAAGTCCTGAATCATCATCTTACATTCTACAGGTGTGAAAGTTCCGGCATGAATACTCAGCGTCTTCACCCGTTAGGACAATATCGTCCTCATAATTCAAGTCAACCAGATGACCTCCAGGGGGTGCGTCAGTCCCTGTGAAGTCTGACACGCGTGATATTATGTCTATAAGTGGTAGACACCACTAGTTGTAGTCAATCCCCATGACAAATCTTCATAAGCCCTAACATTTTTGCTTGAGTTCGAGTAGAGAGCTTTGATTTGTGTTATATACTTGCACGGCACTCCCTTCACGGTCACAGCACCTCATGGTTGGCAGAGTGGAATGACACCTTTGGGTTGAGAAATATGGCAGGTGTTGGCCGCCGGTAAGTTTACCCGTGTTCCGGGATCTGTCGAAGTATGGAAACCTGATCTATGCACTCATGCACATCTGAAGGCCCGAGGTGGCCAGACTAAAACATGGCATCAATGTTTGAAGTCTTTGGCTGTTCCTTTGAGCAGACTAACTGGTTGGGTTCCGCGGGACAAGTGGAACCAGTGGTTGGAGACTCTAGGTAATGTGGCTCAGAACCGATGTCAGTGACGCTGATGTATGCACACATCATCGTCATCTTAACGACACTATGCCGAATCTCACCATTTTCTCATCCTTTCTCTCTTTTCGTACTTTATATTTCTCTTGACCGAATTTTCTTCATCTTCCACTACGCTGCCGTTTTACTTGATGCACTGATATGAGCTGTGGCAACTCGGACCGTTACTCAGTAATGCCTGGTCCTATGTTGATAGATGATGATGATGACGTGCACGTATGAAACGTGGTTGATTTCCTCGAGTTTGTTGTTCTTGAGCTCCATTTAGGTATCGGATTGCCATGAACCGAAGGATCCTGAACATTATTAGTTACAGTAGCAATTCTTTGAAGAAACTGCTGATCAGAAAAAAGTAATCTCTTCAAATCTACTTTCAACGGTCATGTCTCATGGTCGCATGATAGGAAAACAAAATGGACTGCAGGGCTGTATACTTATATTTAAGCAAGCAGTCTGATACCTCGCCAGTCGGAAGGTGATGAATGCCAAATGGTCATTCTGTTTCCAAGGTGAGATTCAGGGTTGATGCTAATCCCTATATAAGTGAAGTCTGACATGCATTTGAGGGCCTGATTAGCGTTACATACTTGCTCTGTATTTCCTTTACAGTTTGATGATGCCACAACACCTATCGATTGGCCAAGTTGAATATCACTTTCAGGCTTTGTGTCAGGTGTTGGAGAACGGTGGGTATAATTGGATTTAGATTTAAACGAGAAAACCTGTATAGACAATGGTTGTGATTACCATGAATGAACAGTGACACATCATGAACTCAAATGGTAATCTGTAAAATCGTCCAATGATTGAAGTGAGTTTAAGACCTGGTTAACCGCTAGTTGTTGTAGCTCATTTGGTTAAACACTGAACATGTAACCCCACTGGAACACTGGTTTGAATCCGACCGTGACTCAGGTTTTCACTTCGCTTTTGATAACCAACTAGTATCAACGTGACACTTTTTTGGTGTGCCCGAAAGTTGAAGCCAAGTCCGAGCAATCTGTAATTCACGTAATCTTTTTTTCCTTCACTTAAAACTGTCTCGATCATACCTCTATATTGATCTTTTCTCTTGAAATATTGTTAATACATTTGATTATCCATGTCCTGTGTATTCATAATATCAGATCAATTATTAAAATACATTTCTGGGAATCCCTACCTGAATATGCTATGCTAGGGGAGGTTGGATAATGCAGATCAAAGGAAAAATGCGAAATTCTACAGACAACTGCAATCAGTAATGGAAAAGACTCCAGTTGGCGACATCAAAATTCTAATGGGCGACATGAATGCCAAACTGGGAGCGGACAACACAGAAAGAGGACTTATCATGGGTCGGGAAGCGCTCAGTAAAATGAGTGAGAATGGAGAACTGTTTGTAGACTTCTGTGCAGTCAACGATTTGGTGATTGAAGTCAGTGTGTACAAACAAGGATATTCACAAAGTGACGGATTTGATTTCACCGGATGGACACACTGAAAATCGCATCGACTTCATCTCAATCTGAAGAAAGTGGAGATGCAGCCTACTGGACACATGATCAGATCAAAAAAAAGGAGTGGATGTAGGTTCACACCACTCGCTATCTAGTGCAAGGAATCTCGAAAATCAATGTGAAAGCCTTCAAAGAAACTGGTGATGATAGGCCACAGTTTGAGTCCAACTGAACTGAAGGAGGAAACTGCAAAAAACTTCTTCACGTTAGCTAGTTATCAGGACAAAATGGGAGACATTAAGCAGGATCCCTGAAGAAACCTGCGTATGAGAACACTGGAATTCTTTGGAAATGTGGAGGGAAACCTGCACAACCATGTTAGGAAAGAAGAGGAAACGGCACAAGGAATGGATTTTGATGGAAAGATGGAAGCTGATAGAGGAGAGGAAGATGGTGAAGCAGAAGATGAACCCGTGCAGTACAGGGACCAGCAACGAAAAGAGGAACTGAATACAACTTATAAGAAACTGAAAAAGAAGTGAAGAGAAGTGCACGAAAAGATAAAAGACATTTCTACGACACACTTGCCAATGAAGCAGAACAAGCTACTGGTAAACGAGACCTGACAACATTATATCGAATAAACAGGTTACTATCAATCTAGGAAGAGATCAGCACAGATGAAACCAGTGAAAGATAGAGAAGGAAACTTAGTTGCCAAAGAGGAGGAACAAAGGAAACAATGGACTGACCACTTCAAAAAACTCTTGAAACGACCACCACCACCACCTGTAACTCGTCGAGAAATACCACCAGCAGCTAATTCACAGAACTGTTAGTGAACACAAGCCCTGAAGTCCTGAATGCCATCAGGTTGCTTACATCCGATAAAGCAGCAGGACAAAAAGGTTGTACGAAGGCATGGGTGGTCAAACACCTGAAGCCTTTTCATGTCTTCTTCCTTTAATGCTCACATTTCACACCCATACAGTAGAACGGAGTGGGCTGAAGCACAGTATACTTGTCCTTTGGTAAACAATGGGATATCGTGGCGGCACCACAGATGGCGTAAGTTGACAAAAGCCAACTGGGCTTTCTGTATGCGTGCAGAGATTTCGTCGGCCACTGCGCAATGCACCGGGTGTGATCCGACTTCGCAGGTGAGTGAAGTGTTCAGAACGTCTCGCCTTTCTTGAAGACTTGGATTATCAGTGATTGAGACCAGTTAGAGGGGATCATATTTGACTTCTACACACTGATTAGGACTTCAGTTAACTTGACTAAAACACTACCATCATTCCTGTATGTATACCTCAGGACCTAGTCCTTCTGACCCAGCTTCCCTACTTCATTACAGGTTACCTACCTGTTTCTCGACTTCTGCAAGTGTCGGGAGACCACTCTGGATTTTCCATTCCGGATCCTACTTGATATTGGAGGTGTAGTGGCAGTTGGAGGCTACTTGGACTGTTCTTCAAAGTGTTCTGCCCTTCGTTCCGGTCACGTCCCCTGGGGGGGGATCGTAGAACCATTCTTCTCCACTATAGGCTCACTAACCGTTGACGTTTTCTCCCCAGTCTAAATAATTGTCACCTGTCGCCGTTGCCTTTCCCCTCTCTTTAGCCTCCGCTGCGTATCACTGTTCGTGGTCATTGGGTAGACTTTTTGTCAGCCTACATTTGAGTTGGATTCGGTGCTCATTGTACTCAGAGTCTGCAGGAATGCTTTCACGTGCATCCGTTAATTCAGAAGAAGCTGGTGATATCCACTGGGTCTTTTTAACCACTCTTTGAAAGTTGGTTACAGTTTTCAAGACTGTTTTTAAAGCAAACTGGAGATGGCGCCAAGCTTCTTCTGGATGAATGGTAGTGTTCTGTTGTGAAAACCGCTTAGCGAATTTCTCACTGAAAGTGCCCTTAGTGTTCTCGTTGTCGATTGGTACTGGTAATGGTCTTGTTGCTGAAATGTTTCTATGTCCATTGAACCAACGCCTGTTCGCTATTGAAATACATGCTCCCGAAGGGACGACAGTCTTATACAGACCCTCTTCAGCGATGACTGATAGGAATGCGGTTTATGTGTGTCCATCACTGAGTTGAAGTCGGTGGATGCCACGTTAGATAATGTCTTTTTGTATGTCTGCAGTTTGTGCTAGGTAGAAATAAACGGTTATCTTAGCATAGTTGTATTAGGCAATCACTGTTATCTGTTTGTTCGGCCGGCATTCGGGAAATGCCAAAATGCCACCTAAGTGCCTTTGTACCTCACTTGGCACACCCACTTGTGCACTGTAATCACCTGCAACAAGAGCCACGTCTGAACATCTGGCTTTCAGGCAGAGTCTAGCTAGACAGCTTCCAGTAAAACGGTGAGGGATGATTAGAAGGTTAGGATGACTGAGGTGGATAGTGGTCTGAGGGGACTTCAGCGCTGTCAGAGTTGTGAGAGCAGTTGACGCTTCCAGGTTGCTCATTCAGTTGAAGACGAGGTCTTCTTGAGGTACCTGAAAAGGATGGGTTGGTTCATGACCTCAAAAACCAAGGGACATCTATTTGAGGTCACACCAGTTGACATTTATTATGAAAGATGTAGTCGTACATATGTCCTGTGGTTTTGGCTCACCGGTTTTAGTGACTGATCTAGGCAACCATAATGCATCATCTCTTCGTTTAAGAAAATGTTAAGGGTAACCGTTTTTCGTTGAACCGCTATCCAACAGACATTTTTAGTATAGTAGGACCTCGAGGACACGCGTTCCAACAGCACAGCTAGTTGGATCATCGTGATATACAAGCCCGACCTCCACGTCAAGGTAGCAGCTATCGGTTGGTCAGTGACTAACAGTGGGATACAGCACGTGCTTTTCATCCTTCTTTGGACTCGTCAGCTGGATGTACCTGAACCTCAGTGAGTGATGTTTTTCCCACTGGGACTCGAACGCAGTACCTATCGCTTCAAACACCAAAGCGTTATCCACTAGGCCATTGGGTTCCACTGCTAGTCAACAAGATGCATACAGTCTCATGAATATCCGGCAGTATCGAGGCACCCGCATAGGAGCTCATCGGCCAAAAGAGGTAGAGCTATTTGACCAGGTTTCGTAGGCGTAGGGCAGAACTGTTAACACCTTAGCCGTGTACACCCGATCTTGTACAGTTAGGCTATGACCGCGACAGTGCCAAAAGTGGCCCAGATTGGCGTATGCCACTCTGACTTTCAACATGCGGTTGGAAATTTCATCACACCACCAGCGCCCATATAACTACCCAGATACATGACCTTTATGACTACTTCCATCGGCTTACCACTGAAAAGGATCGCAGTCACAGGCTCCTGCCAATCTTGCAAAAGTACTTTGCACTTCAGTGGTGCAAAACACATACCAAACTTACGTACGCTGCGGGCCTACATCTCTGTAATCCTAAAAAGATTTGACACTTGTTTGTTGGATGCATTTTGCAAGAAAATAAACTGTTAGCTAAGTATGTCACTATCTCATATCGAAACTAGCTAATCCATACCTTTTTCTCGGATTATATATATTTTTATCGTAAATGTACAATTTTCCATCCAATGCCTAGCTCACATTCTTTACCAAATCAAAAAGTATTGAAGTGTTTTTAAAAAATTTTTTTTCATTTCAAGTTTAGAAATAATGTCTTTGGATAAAACATATGAAGGGAAATATACTTGTGAATGCCAATATACTGGATCTGTGGAACCGGCAAGAGTTCACAGAATTTTACGTGTTTTTGGTAAGTCATACATATGATATGTATATGTATGTATATTATCAATAAAACTAGCTGAGATAGCTTTGGTTTTGAAAACGGGAATTGTTCATACAGAATGATGATTGTAGGTGAAATTACAATCTGATTCTTGGTACGACTCAAACCAGCGACTTACGGGTTACAAACCGGGACGCTTTACCAACTGAATTACGAGAATCGGCTTTTGACCAGGTTTTTATTTTTATTTCAGTCACCGAAGAATTTCGCCGGTTGTCTTTTAAATCCATGAGATCAGAAGACGTAACTGGACAGCCAGTTAGACTATGATGAACGGATAGTTATTCGTCATGAACTCATATAGACAGAAAAACAAAATCAACTTTCAACCTCGCACAGAATTCCATCGGTTCAAGTTACCACACTTCACGGTAGCATTCAAAGGACAAGTTTGTAGAAAACTACTTATACTAAAGTAGAGAAAGGTATATGAGCGGATAAAGTTTGAAGGCTAGTGCAAATATTTAAATGTTAGTTAACTTCAAAGGGTGAATACGTCTCTTCTATTGTGACTGGTTTGCAACCTTAATTATTAATTCCTATGGTTTTGGGAACCAAATCTGCTCAATGTACACATTCTCGCACGGCTCACACCAGTAGTCAGAGGCTTCATAAACTGGTGTCGGGTGTCAATCTGTACGGTCCAAGCCTTCTTTTTAACTAACTTCCAGTATTAGAATTTGAGGTAGGTGGTTTCTCGACACTCACCACCGCATTCGATGAAGGTTCACAACCTCATCGGCCGACTTAGCTGTCCTGCTTGGAACCCTTCGTTTCACATTGATACTGCTCGCATGGTGATTTCACCATACGTAAGAAGTGCTACTAAGACATTTACGATGGTAACCGGACAAAACCCTTCAGTGACTGATATGAAATAGTCAGCACTAAGTTGCTATGGCACTTTGTGGGGTAATCCACTGATCATTGGTTCGGATTCTTTTGCGACTCGCGTTCTCCCTTTACTTCGAGCATCACTATCTATCAAGAGTGAAAGATAAGAAAACAAATGAAGTTAAATAAAAACAAAATGTGGTTCTCGTGCCCCAATCGCTCAGACTAATGCTTTGGCGTTTGGAGCGATGGGTACAGGGCTTCAGTTTCAGCGGTAGCGAGATCACCCACTGGAGTCAGGTACGTTCAGCTGGCGACTGCCAAATAGGATGAAAGGCACTTTCTGGATTCCATTCTTAGCCATCAAGTAGATTACGAAACAAATATTCATTTCGATTTGGTTTTGTGTATTACTGAAAGGGTGTGGGCGGTTGACACCTCCGGCTGACCACACCGTAGAAGGCTATTTCTTCTTCAGGTATCTGAAAGAGAAATGTATTTGTGTGACCGCAGAGCCCATGCGACATTTGTTTGAGGCCTGTCACACGGATTTTTGTGGTATATTGTTTAGAAGTTTGGTCGTTGTAATGCCGGATTGAGAGGACCCATATCGTCGTCCCCACGAGCCCATGGGGCAGGGTGGAATGTTTTATTTTTGGGGCCGATCTTTTCCAACCTTCACTCATTTTGAAAGGGCAGCATTAGCATGGCACTGCTGGTCATCCAAGGGAAAGACTTCACTGCTGTCACACCATCCAGCTAGCAGCAGTACAACTTCGCCCTCAGACGCCCATCATGGTGTGATAATTTACACTATAACAATAATTCCTTTTCGTCTTACCACCGTCCAACATGGTAAGACCGCAAGGGTACTAGTGTTCCACCACTATAACTCGTTGTCAGTCAGTTAGTCTTTCATTTCGACACAAAAGCCGCCTTTCGTAACGCATGCAGAAAGTTAATCAAACTACTAACTTGTGCTTTTATCGACTCATTACACTTGGGTTTTATGATTGTAGTTGAGCATGCGAAGCAAATATTCTGATTGTTTCTAGCCAACAATAGTCACTGATCACCTATTTAAATCCCCTTTATTCAAGCGCAATATTTTTAACATGATTGAAAAAGCATTAGTGAAGAGTAGCGCTTTGAAATTTAAGGTAGCATTTTTCACATGAGTTGGAGAATCATCGATAACCTGGAAGAATTGGGCAGTTGCTTCGTCCTATCATGGGACTCCTCAGTGGTCTACACTAAGGATTCCGTAAGATCCAGAGCCCAGCACCATGAAGTTTCACAGTGCACCATGTGCACCATATGATCCCAACTCATCGACTGAATGGCGACGTGGTCGCCGCGTGTTCTGACCACCCTGGAGCGAAAAAACGGCTGTTTAGGACTCTCAGGTTAACATGCCTTTAAGGTGTCTGTTATTGGTGTTACCCTACAAATAACGTGTCACTGAATTCCAGTTTTACAGCCATATCTCCCTGATGTTTCATGGTATCGCCACTTCAGTAACATAAAAGTCAACTGTAGAGTTTGGGGCAGAAGACGAAAGTCAAGTAATGAAGTTATGGACTTTCATCGACCGAGATGATTGAGTCATGCGTTACGCATACTTGGTCACCGTCTACCCCATCACACTGATTCAGGTTCACTGTGAAGAGGTTAGAGGTGGCCTGATTACAACATTGGCGTCACTCCATAAATTTCTTGACCATTGGTCCGGATAGTAAAACTTGGGCTTGTCGCTTGAGATGCTGATATGAGATGTGACAGGTTGGACTGTTGCTCAGTGATGTCAGATCTCATGTTGACATTTTTTTTTGTCCATCTCAATACAGCCTAGTCTATAGGGATTTTGCATTGGTTCCTAAGAATTGTGATGTATGAATGAAATTTTTCTGACACATACGTCTTTTCAGCTAAGCCAAATATTGTCCGACATATGTCATCCTATGATACAGATGCTGATTCTGGTGATCCAGTTACTCTGCAGTGTAATGCAGATGGCATTCCACCACCAGTTATCTACTGGAGACGTACGGCTGGTGAAAGTAGTATTATACGCAATTTTGGCGCGGTTAAAAGTGTAAGTGATTAAAATAACTTAAAATGTTGATCATTATTAACGAATTCAGACTGTATCAATCTCCCTTTTCTAAAGTCTACGTGCAAGATAAAAGATTCCGTATTTTCATTTGTAGGCTTATTGGTTGAGACATGTATTGCGCATACGAAGTTACTGTCCACCCTGGCCATCCAATATTACTCGGGGTGAGATGGGTTTGGAAAGAGATTAAATGTGGTGAAACTGACACCGGACATTAATCTTGGACTGTTGGTCTGAGCTATGACGGGTTAACGTAAACTTCCGTGCTGGAGGTCTTCATCCGAAATCGGTGATTTAAAACTATAGGTGATATATATATATATATATATATATATATATATATATATATATATATATATATATATGGCATCATCAAGCTAGTGCTTAAAAACCGAAATCAAGAATGGAAAGTACTTGTGTAATAATCTTTTAGACAGTGGAAATAGCGAGGAAAGCAAGGAGTTTGACAAGATGAAAATTGTTGCTAGATGAGAAATGGAAATATCAAATGTGATCAAACTGCAGATATTGGGACTATAGTTAGCAAGTTTAATGAGTCACCCATTGATCAACTTCACATCAGAATTTGAACAGAAATTAGAATTCCACTTTCCTAGTGTGTTATTGAAACGGAGACCAGATAGCTCTTTTCAGAGATCGATTTATGGACAATACTTGAATTTCTGTGACTGAGTGCCTGTTAGCAGAAAAAAGAATCTGAAGAATCAAAAGAATCTGCACGAGTGATACTATTGACGATGAATTAGACTGACGTCAGTTGGAGGAACAAAGGAAACCTGGGAGCACTAGACAGCTGTTTCGTTCTAGTATGGGACTCAGTAATGCGCACCCACGACCCCGCCAGGGATCGAGCCCGTGACCTTCAGGTTCCGTGGCCAGCACGATCCCTGCGGGGTTGTGGGTGCGCATTGCTGAGGAGTCCCATACTAGAACGAAACAACTGTCTAGTATTCCCAGGTTTCCTTTGTTTTCCTCCAACTGACGTCAATCTACGATGAATAACAACTTGAAATGTTCCCACATCCCCACAACTGTCAAAATTTATTTGAGATTTGTCAACCAAGTGTACATGTACCCCACCAAAGCGTTATCCACTGGGGAATGATGGCCACCTTTTGTGCAACGGGTATCAGTTGTTGCTTGATACTTATTGTCTGTTGCTGTACATAGTTGAATCGTTAGTAATAAACGTAGAGAAATGGTCTGGATTACTGCGTTTCGCGGAAGTGATTGCTTTAATTAAACAACTCTTTGTCTGTCTACTATTACTGTTATTATTACTTTCTTTCAGAGGTAAATCAGTTGACATATTTGTGAACCTTCATCAACCAAGATGGTTGGGACGCGTGTTACGTGTGCCTAGTCGCTGATTGCCTTGTCACATAATGTTGGTCGAAGTAGGTCCAGGCTGCGAAAAGGCTCGAGGTGGCCACACTAAAACATGGCATCAATGTATGAAGTGTTTGACTGTTGGTTTGAGCCATGTGAGGCGATGCAGACTAGGTGGTTGGGGTCGGCGGGACCAGATGAACCAGTGGTTGGAGACTCTAGGTGATATGGTTGAGAACCGATGTTAGTGATGCAGATGTATCCCCACACACATGGTCCGCATCTTAACGATGCTATACCGAATCTCACCATTTTCTCATTCTTCCTTTCTGTCTTTTCGTGCTTTATATTTCTTTTGACTGAATTTTCTGATCTGCGTCTTGCACCTAACTGCCTTTCTACTTCATGTACTGATATAAGGTGTGGCGGCAAATTGGACAGTTAATCAGTACTGTCTGGTTCTATGTTGGTATTGACGATGATGTCCTAAAGAAGAACGATTACTCAACTAACTTCATTCGAAGATACCTTTTTTGCTCACGAATTAGAAAGTTATCCTCTGACATCAGCAAATGAATTATCCTACCATACGTGAGGAACATATGAGACGTCACAACAAGATTACTTAGACTATTTTGGATTGGTATGACTCAGAAATCAGAAATTTCTTTCCAGACCATGCTGTGCAGACCAAATGATGCATGAGCCGGAAAATGCGAACCAAATGGCATATACAAAATCAAGTGCAAAAATAGTGATCAGTACTGAATTGGACAGAGTGGTCGGCCTCCTCGTCTTCACTGAAGTCAACAGTAGTTGGCTATTCAACGTCACAGTTTGTCGTTCATATCAACTCTTGTGGTTACTTGTAGCCATAAATATGGTTTTGAAAATGTAACAATATTATTTCAAGTTGTTATTCATCGTAGACTGACATCAGTTGGAGGAACAAAGGAAACCTGGGAGCACTGGACGGCTGTTTCGTCCTAGTATGGGACTCCTCAGCAGTGCGCACCCACGACCCCTACCAGCAGGGACCGAACCCGCGACCTTCAGGTTCCGCGGCCAGCGCGTTACCATTGAGCCACTGGGTCAGAATCCGATGCTCCATATTTCCAACTTCTGTTAGCTCACAATATTAGACAGAGGAACACAAAGAATACCAGAGAATCCTGAGATTGAAATTAATCAGTGGTCAATAGATATGCAGATATTGACCTAATCTACCGACCAGTAGAGAAAGACAATAAACAACTACGCGGTCAAAGGTTAGACAGAAAAATAGCCAACAGGAGAATCTATACAGTTGCTGACACAACAAACAAAATAAACAACCAAGCACAAATCACTTAGATAGCACAATCTAGCGAAACACTCATGGAAAAACCCTGACAGCTCACTTCAGATCAGAGTTAGTGCTGTAATGTTATCTAGAAAGATAATGCATTTCACAAACGAACCACTCATTCCAGAAAGTGCCATAGAACAATTCGTGTGGTTCAAATGTCGGAGACGTTTTGTAACTGCTGGACTGTGTTAATATGAAAATGTCTGGGAATTTTGGTTCTTCTGTAAATCTTACGAAACTTCTTGACTGACTTGAAATACACTTTTCAGGTAGTTTATTATATAACTAAAGTGATTGAAGGATATGGAAGAATGATACACGGACAGACTAGAAAGCGATATCAGTGCATATAGTCTGACTTTCGGTGTGAATCGCCTCTAGAAATGTAGAATTTTCGGTTTGAGTTGCCACAACAACTTAGTGACGAAATATACACATTTAATCATGAATCAGAACAAGACGTGTATCAGCGAAGATGAAGCGTTTCATTTCAACGATTTCACTATCAAGTTGTACAGTTGTATTTATACTCGGTAAAATGACAGATAGTTGCTCAGTCAATATACAAAATATACAATCGATGTAGGCGGTGGTATTTGTTCAAGTGGAAGAAATAGAAAATAGGTTACTGAATAATAAGCAACGAATTGATAACAAGTGGTGAGATAAGAGACAAGTGTTGTCGAGGGATTGTAAAACGGTGATAATTAATCTGAACCATGCAAAATAGGTCAATGAATAAGGAGTGACGAATTGATATTAAATAGTGAAATATGGGTCAAATGTTGTCAGTGAAGTTTAAATTGGTGATAATGATGATGATAATCAAAGAGAAGTGTACCAAAGTGAAGTGAAATGAAATTGACAAGATAACCAACAAGAAATAGTTAAGGCCGAGGTAGAGAGAATGGTTTCACAAAACGTTTTTGAAGGTGAAGTTTCGGTTTCTGTTCATGTATAGCTCATGCTTCAGCTATGAACAAGTGGTGGAAGCGTTAACTTTACTCGCCTTTGGTAAGCCAAACCGGGTTAATGTTTTGGCAACACGTTTTCGGAGGGCCCACTTACAACGTCCAATATAGTCAGCTCCATAGGAGCATGTGAACTTGTAGATGTGAACATAAGTGGAAGCCTATCCTTCACACATTGACGAATCAGACGGTGACTGGAGAATATCAATCTCAGTCTAGCAGCATAGAACCTACTATTGATACACCTTGACAGACGATTTTTCAGCACCAGCTGTGGTGTCTCCTTTGAATTCTAGATTAATGGTTAAAATTTTCTTAGGGACTGTAATGGCATGGGGAGTGGTTCATTTCTTCAGATTAGTATCAATGAATCTTTTGAGGGTATCTGTTATTAGATAGTATTATTCTAAGAGTTTCGAATTCAGTATCCACCATATCTTCAGAGTATATTCTATAGATTCTGGAACACAGTGAGTGAATGAGATTTCTCTTACAACCAAGAGGTACCCAACTATAAAAGTTAGTGAACTGATCGGTCCAAGTTGGTTTTTGATAGACTGACGTTTGAATCGAGCCATCATCCCTTCTCTTTAACTTTACGTCTAAAAAGTGGAACAATGAGTTTAACTCTTCTTCTACAGTGAATTTAATGGACGGGTGACAATCATTGAAACGTCTTAACAGCTCGTTCACTGAACATGTTTCGTCGCAAATAAGAAAAGTGTCTTCCGTGTACCTTTTTATACAAATAAAGTTCCGAAATCATTTCTTTAAGGGGCCCGTTTTCAAGCTTTGCCATAAAGATATTAGCCAGGACAGGGCCTAATAGAGACCCCATTGCAATGCTATCCGTCTGATTATAAATTATATCATTGAATCTAAACTGTACATTAAAAGTACATGTTAATATCAGTTCATTCAGGTGGCTTGTAGCTAATCCAATGTTAATATGGTTAGAATCAATGTGATCACATAGATAACAAACGGTTTCAACAAGTGGAACATTGGTAAATAAAGTACGAACATCAAGCGATATCATACGCTTACCCATTACGTTGATTTTCCCGATGCAGCGAACAGAACCGAATGTATCGGGAAGACTATATTCGGATAGATTTGATCTCATCGGTTCAAGCAGCAACTTAGGTCAGTTGTTTGAGACTCCAGGTGATGTGGTCCAGAACTTATCAACGTGGTTCAAATGCACACATAATTTAGCCTCATCTTGATCATCACACAGCACTTCGCTATTTGTTTACTCCCCATAATCTCTTCCTAAGACCTACTATGACTTTTGAATGATTTTTCCTCCCCTATTTCTTTTTTTTCTTAATGTTTTCATATAAAATCGAAATGCACACAGAAACCTTGTGCATATTTGTGCAGTAGGCAATGAGCCATACCTATTTTGTGAGGGCTACCTCGCTGCTCAAACCTTAGTAAGTGGAGTGGGGTTTGAACCCGTGACCACTAGGACGGTCGCAGCTCCACGATATGCTGATATGGAGTGTGTCAGCTTTAGACTTTTTCGCAGTAATTCTGGGCTTCACATTGATACTGTTTTACGAAAGTACAATATCGAAATAATTGTAAAAGTATTAAGATAGCAATCTGCACATCTTTGGAGTAATTCGTCAACCTTCAAAGGTAAATGCCGAATAACACACCATGGTTTAGATCTTGTTGTAGGGTATTGGGAATTTCTACAATACTGTATCTATAATTTTGGAACGCCACTAATTTTAACATAAGGCTTTATTATCATTTCGACTATGTGAATAGCCCGTGGTTTAGCAGACTAGTATATATACTAGGTGATGATTGAAGGTGAAATGAAAATTTTGACCGCGGCCGGACTTGAGCATCAGACTGGAAACCCCGGTGTTCGCTAGTTCGAATCCGGACACGGTCTAAATTTTCATTTCACCCCAACCATCACCCAGTACAAAGCTTGATAACAATTCTTGGCATAACCTGGCATCCTTTGCTAGCTTCTTTGTTTTAGCATACTCTTTTAGATTTTACAGTCGGTTGATGGATAGATTATCATGACTCAGACATATATATGACGGAATAGGTTCACTAATCTGTTGTCCATCCTAATCTTAACCTACTAATTCCAGTGTATATCAAAGGTGATCGGGAGTCGCTGATGACAGAAACTCTTCTGCTTCTCAGCATAGTCGTGCAATCATTATTTTGCAGATCGAGAGACTGAACTATCCTATGCACATTTTTTTTACCACATTAGTGAGACGAAATCTCGTCAGATCGATATGCTCAGTATCAACCTACACTGTATGCATATACGACAAAGATTCTTGTCGATGACTAACTAAATCACAGAACCTGAAGATCATTAACAATGACAAGTGTATGACCTAGCAATAGAATAATGGAAAGACAAACAAAATCAACATAGAACCTCGCACACAAGTGCATTGCTTCAAGTTGCCACACCACAGTAGTATATAAAGACAGGTGGATAGAATAAGGGTGATACCAAAGTAAACAAAGTTGTGTGAGAGAGAGTAAAGAATTTGAAGATATTTAAGTTTTAGAAGACTTCAAGGAGAGAATACATATATTGGCGTCACGTGTGACTGGTTTTCAACCATGTCACTAAGAGTACTCAACCACCGATTCCTTTCGTCTCAGGAACCGCAGACAAGCAGTCTACATCTCTTCACATCAACAGTAAGAGACTTCATGCACTGACGCCAGGTCTTGGTTTGTTCACGCTAAACCCTCTTCAAACCTAGTCCAAGTCCCAACATGACACGTTGATGTAGGCGATGGCTTGGCGTGCGCAGTATATGTCCTTTCCACCTCAATCGATGAAGGTTGACAACCTCATTAACCGACTTATCTGTCTTTCTCCAGTACCCTTCACCTTACCTCAATATTGCTTACGTGGTGATTCCGTGATACGCAAGTAATGCTACGAAGACGCCCGTGGTCGAAACCCTGTGTCCCGCTTCATGTCTTCTATTTGCGACGACCGTGTGTCACAGTCGTCTAGTGGAAGTATTTTAATCATTAGACACTCTTAAATGTGAGATGTGGCAGTGAAGTTTAGCGTTTCTAACACTTATATGTAAAAACACCTACTCCATTATAATGATGTCCAGATTCCACTGATCTGATTTCTTGTAGCTATCATAGTCAATCCTTCAAAAGACATCAGTCGAATTATTATCCAATTAGGGATCAGTGATTTGCTTCAAGAGGGATATCCTGAAGTTGTACTACTATGTTATGATATGTTGGGTTGAATTATTCATGAGTGAATATGCATGCCCACCGCTGACATTGGAAGATGGTTGTATTATATCACAAAGTAACAGAAGTATTGCTGCATAAATGATGGTCTAAAACTCAATCTCTCTTGCGAGGTCATAAGTGTACGCTGCTGAGAAGTCCCTGATTCTATGAAGGATGTCAACTCGTGTTGAAATCTACTTTAAGACCGTTTTAAGACCCCGTCTGTCAAAACTTGAAATAATTCGAAGTTCACAAACTTAAGGGCTAATGTGTTTATTTATTGGTAGTTGTAGTTTTCCGCTGATTATTACACTGGCCCTAATTGATCAATAGATGAATAAATACTCGTTGTGCAAGAGATGTTTTTCATAACTCAGTAACTTATTAGATAACGTTTGAAGCGATAGGTGCTACAAAGAACAAAGCTCATTGAAATACTAGTAGAACCGGCTGATGATTCCTGGATAAGTCGAAACACGCACCCTGAATATCATTAGTAGCCACCACCAAACAACTAATGGCCTCAGTTACGAAATGTTTAAGATCTACACGTAGTCATGAAGTTAGTTGATTTCTCAATTGTACTTGAGTCTAATTATTTATTTTGTAAAACATTTTTACTTATTAGGGGAATACAATTAAATTTGATCAAGTGGAAGCTGATGATGCTGGTGAATATATGTGTTATGCGGAAAATTCTATGGGCCAAGCTCTGTGGCGTGTTAGATTACAAGTTAGACGTAAGTTGTTAAGCAATTTCTATGTCTGGATACATATTGCTTCGGTCGGCATCCAGCAACTGGTTCTATACTGATTTATTAGTAGTCCTTATTTATCAAGAAAAATCTTAGTACGTCATGGATATTGTTGTATTATCTGAAGAAGGAGAAGAAGAGATCGAAATTTCAACCATATATGACTGACTAGTCGTATTATTTTGTTTATTCTAAGAGAAATGTGTTATCTAGGATCTAGTTTACAGTGTTTCTGTGATAGCTCAATGCAAGATTCTTGAATCAACGCTTAGACACATTTCCGTACAATGAATGTATGGTTGCCAAATAATCGTATACACTTTTATGCAGTAGACAATGAGCCACACTTAATGTCTGTGTGTGTATATATGAGGGCTGATGACACCACCTTCCTGTCCAGACCATAGTAGGTGGAGTGAAGTTCGAACCCGTGGTCTGTTGATTGAAAGTCAAATGTCTAGATCAATGAGCGAAAACTTCACATTTTTCCATTTTCCCTACCATAACACTTTCCATCTTTAATCACAGATTGTGGTTGTCATTCTGACCCCAAATGGAAAGTTAAGACTTTGCGTACACGACTCTAACCGATAATTATCTACTTGATGAGCTGGTGTCAGGTGTTAGTCTGGCCTCCTTTGACTACTTTTCTTTGATAGGGGGTAGGGGGGGGGGAATAGAGTTGGTAGGGTCCGTGAATCTTTATCGACTCAGGTGGCTAGGGCATGTGTTACGCACACTTCATCGCGGTATATTGACTGAAGTGTAGGTTCAGGCTAAAAAAGGCTGTAGACGGCCAGACTGAAACATGGTATCACTGTGTGAAGTCCTTGACCATTGGATTGAGTCATGTTGGAAAATGTAGACTAGCCAGTGGGCATCCTGTTGGCAACAGAAACCAGTAGCTGGGGACTGTAGATGAATGTATGCCTTAGAATCGATGTCAGTGGTGCAGACGTATCCAAACTTTATCTTCATCCTAACTAATGTACTGCATTTAGTATTTTCTTCTTCCTCTCTCTCTTTTACCGCTTTTGACCTATATTTCTCTCTTTCTTCATTTTTCATCTGATCTCTGATAGAGAAGGTTTGTTTGGCATTTGCCAACTTGCGTTACCTGTGGCGTCGGCGAGATATCTGGCTATCTATCAAAGGACGAGTATACTCCGCTCTAGTCCATTCTCTTTTGTTATACGGCTGTGAGACATGGCCGTCAAAGTAGGAGACATGAAACAGTTACAGTTTTTCAACCATAAGTGTCTTCATAGCATTGCTCGCATGTGGTGTAATCACCGTGTGAGCAATGTCAAGGTCAGGTGAAAGGTACCAAGTAAGACAGGCAAGTCAATTGATGAGGTTGTGAACGTTAGTCGACTGAGAAGGCTTAGACATGTGCTGAGCGTGCCAAGCCACCATTCACTTCGATGCGCCATGGATGGAAAAGGGTCCGTGGTTTCCAAACCAAGACCTGACGCCAGTCGATGAAGTCCCTAACTGTTGGCTTAAGCCGTGTGGGGGGAGATGTAGACTACTTGAATGGAGTCCCTGAAACGAAATCAGTGGTTGAGTGGTTGAGAACACTTGGTGGAACGGTTGAAAATCGGTCAGTGACAATGACGCATCTCCTAAAGCTTGAATATTCGCGCTAACCTTTATCTTCGAACCGCTTATTTTCTCACACTACTTTATCTACTCTGATATCACTCCTTTTCTATCTACCTGTGCTTTGTGTTCTTCTACAAAGTGTGGCAACTGGAGTCGATGCACTTCTGTGCAAGGATCTTCGTTGGTTTTTTCAGTCAGTCATCTTACTCTTGGTTACTTGTTGTACTGATATGAGGTGCGGCAACTTGAAACATTACATTCTAATGCCTGGTCCTTTGTTGATTTGATTTATTTTAAAAGCGAATCTCCTATGGTTAACGGTCCAGCTGTTACGATGGTTTCATCATGTTCTCCATTGATTATCAGTCGATTTGATTTTGAAGCTTATAACTTATGGCAAATACCTTGATTGTCTTGTTCTCTGAAACTCACTAACTCTGGTATCCATTCTCAAGGGAAGAAATTGTGACCTATCGATCCAAGCAGCAGGCCTGAGAAGTATTTAGTCACTATTTTGATTCCCTTGTGTCTATTTCCGTGTCAGTGGTCAGGTGATTTTGCTTTCTGCGATTTAATAAAGGTATATATATTGAGGTTCAGGAACAGATGTAATTCTGCCAGAAGCACTGAAAACAAATGCAGAGACATCAGCGGACATGCTGACATCACTATTGTAGAAGGTTTGGAAGGAAAGGCACCTGCCGACTGGAAGAAGAGCTACCTTGTCAAACCCTTGAAGAAGGATGACTTAAATCTTTGCGAAAACTAGCCAGGAATCATGCTGCTGTCCACCCAAATCAAAATATTATGCCACATCATCCCGGTAAGACTAAAAGTTCTCTGGATTCAAAATTACGACCGGAACGGGCTTTCTGGCTTCAGGAAGAACAAATCATGTGCGGGTCAAATTGCAACGCTACGCATCATCATAGAATTTCAGTTGACTCTCTACCTCAACTTCATTGACTTTGAAAAGGACTTCGATCGGGGCGTCGACCGAGAAGTAATTTGTCAACTGCCTCAACACTACAGCTTTAGTGTCACAAACCTTTATCAACCTTATTCGACAGCTGTGTGCCATATGAAGATGCAACGTGCCAAGTGATTGACAATAGAAAGCTCAGCGGTGCCTTTGATTTGAAGACAGGAGTAAGACAAGGTTGCCTCCTACCATCACCGATCATCTTCCTAATTGTGGTCGACTCGACTGTATCATGCAAGAAACAACTGTGAGGAGCGAGAAGATGGGCGTACACTGGCTTTTTGACCGACGAAAAGATCCTAGAAGGTTTGCATTTCGCCCATGATGATTTAATTCTAATGTGGTACAAACTCGAAGATCTACAGGCGAAAACTAACAAGTTGACAGAAGAAACGAGGCAGGGAAGCGAAGGTGATACTTCCTTCAGGTGAACGTAGAGAAGACAGGTGATGAAGGCACCCAACCAACAACATCAGCAGCCACAACAAGAAGAAGCACCAATCACCATGAACGGGAAAAATCTGAAGGGAGTTGTCTCTTTCACCTACCTAGGCAGCATCATTTCAACTACGCGTCGCACGGGCACAGATGGGGATATCAAAGCCAGGATCGGAAGGGCAGCAAGAGGGGCCTTCATGAATATGAAATCGGTGAGGAGATCTACTGTACTGTATTCCACTGCACTCAGCATGTGGAACAAGAGCCGGATTTTCAACACTAACGTCAAATCAGTGCTTCCGTGTGACGGTTGAGAGACTTGGCACGTTACGAGAAGCATTTCTAACAAATTTCAGACATACATTACAGCTGCTTCCCGCGCTTGCTCGATACTGAAGATGAAGATCAGATGGCCAGAGTAATAAGAATAAGGAACAAGGAACTCTAACTGGTAACGAACCAACCAAATGTACATAAGAAAGTGGAGATGGATTCGACTAGACATACACTGAGAGGGCGATTCGGCGAAATCATGCGGCATGTCAGTCACTTGAATGTAAGCCAAATGTAAAACGATGAGTAGGGCGTTTGAGGGCGCTGCTTTTACTGCCCGGAAGACCGTAGCCGACTCTGAATTAGTGGCTAAACACAGCCAGTAGATATCAGCAGCTTCTACTGGAGGCACGTGAACGCGTCCCTGCAGGCTCTGAGTACAATGAAGAGCGAGCGCAACTTAAAAGTGGATTGAGAAAAAGTCTACGCAACGACCGTGAATAGTGATGGGCAACGAAAGCTAAAGAGATGGTAAAGGCAGCAGCGATAGGTAGCAACAGATAATTATTTAGACTGGGGAGCAAACGTCAACGGTTAGTGAGGTTATAGTGGGGAAAGATGCATCAACGATTCACTCGCAGGAGAGGCGAGATGGAAAAGCCAGCGGCGATCGGTGACAGTAGACAGTTATTTAGACTTATTAAGGAGACTGGGGGGAGACGATCAGCAACAGTTAGTGAGGCTATAGCGGAGAAGGACAGATCTGCGATTCACTCGCAGGGGAGATGACATGAACGATGGGCAGAACACTTTGAGGAGCAGTTAAATTGCCCTGCAGCCACCATTGCGTTGCCCGCTATCCAGTCGGATCCTGAATGAGACATTGAGATAGGTCGCCCAAACCTAACAGAAGTCGAAGAAGCGGTAAGTAACGTGAAACAGGGAAGAGTGGCAGGACCAGATGGACTAACTCCTGGGGTGTACAAGGATGGTGGTGCAGTGCTCTTAGTCAGGTTAACGGAGGCGTCAACCAGTATATGGGAATCAAATACAATCCCCTCTGACTGGTCTCAATCACTGATTATCCCAGTCTTCAAGAAAGGTGAGAAGTTCTCTTGTGATAACCACAGAGGAATCAGCTTGATGAACATATTGTCTAAGATTCTAGGTTCCATAATCATTATATGCCTGAGTGGAGTTCGGGAACAGCGAGCCCGAGAAAACCAGGCAGGCTTTAGACCTGGCCGCGGGTGTGTTGACCAAATATTGACACTGCGCCCGGTCTTGGAACATAGGCATGCTTACAGACGAGCGACAGTAGCTGTATTTCTCGACCTGAAGGCGGCATTCCACACTGTTGATCGAGAAGTCTTATGGCAATGTCTGTCACTGAAAGGCATGCCTAGTAAGTACATTAAGTTATCGAAAGCTCTCTACTCGAACACTTGTGGGCGTGTTGGAGCCTATGGTGAGATATCTGTGGAGGTGTACTCATCGAGTGGTGTCCGTCAAGGCTGCCCACTATCTCCATTCTTTATTTAATTTTATCATAGATATACTTATGGAGGTTTCCCTCTCGTCACCTGATTACACAGACGTTGACCTAATCGCAGGAGAATTTTCGTTAGACCTAGAATATGCAGATGACAGAGTCCTGTTAGGTGAAGACGCTGACAAGATGCAGAGTCTTCTGAACACTTTGAGTGGGAATTTGAGAATGTTTGGGATGCGGTTTTCAGCATTGAAATGCAAATTGTTGCTCCAGGACTGGTCTTCAGTGGTGCCTCGGCTAAGAATAGAGAGTGTAGTGGTTGAGTGTGTTGACCACTTCACTTGGGAAGTAGGATCAACCCTGGTGGGTTAGTTGTCGATGAGATCTCTGCACGGATACAAAAGGCTCGATTGGCTTTTGCCAAGTTGCGCCACCTATGGCGCCGCCGTGATATCCGTTTGTCTATTGAGGGTCGCGTGTACTGCAGAGCAGTCCGCTTTGTTCTACTTTATGGTTGTGAAACATAGTCATTGAAAGTGGAAGATATAAGAAGGCTTCAATTGTTTGACCTCCGTTGCCTTCGTAGTATAGGACGTATTCCGTGGTGTCACCACGTGAGTAACGCACAAGTTAGGTGTAGAGTTTTAGGGAGAAGAGGTAAGTCAGTTGACGATGTTATGAACCTTCATCGACTGAGATGGTTGGGACGCGTACTACGTATGTGCAGTCACCGATTGCCTCGTCACACAATGTTGGCTGAGGTGGGTCCAGGTTGGGAAAAGGCCCGAGGTGGCCAGACTAAAACATGGCATCAAAGTATGTAGTGTTTGACTGTTGGTTTGAGTCATGTAGGGCGATGCAGACTAGGTGATTGGAGTCGGCGGGACCAGATAAACCAGTGGTCGGTGACTCTAGGTGACGAATATATATATATATATATATATATATATATATATATATATATATATATAGGTTACTCGGGATTTCATGTTTAAGGTTGTTTTTATCACGTGGTTCGAGATGGATATACTGGAATTCTAGTGAAAAGCCGCAACCTGTGGTGTCATCCAGTCACAAGGAAGCGAAAGATAACTAAGGACCTTGGGTAATAGTCGCACTGTATTGCTGAATGGTTAACGCATTCACTGTGAAATCTGAATGTTCAACCGTTAAAAGAACGGTAGTCCTATGCTTATTGCTGAGCAACTACAAACGAGATTAACTCAGTCACGTCGTTTATTCTGTGAGTGTAGTTTGCATGAATAACGTTTAAGGATTTCTTTCGTTTGATAGTTTTTCTCTTTGTCAATATGGGGAAAAATATGGTTGCCTTATACATTTTCTAGATGCACCGATAGTTCGAATATTCCCTTTTGCACCATCACAGAAATCCGGTTGTAATCTAAGATTAATGTGCGTTATTAATGCTAATCCACCAGTGTCACAACATGCTTGTCGATGGTCGTCAAATAGAACAGGAACTGTTACATCAACATCCGTTGGGTAAGTATGATCTTTAGTTCATATTGGCTTTTTGTAATCAGTATTCAATTGAATAACTATCTACTCAAATGTAAAAGGTAGACAATTTTTCTGTTTGAATCTGTGTTGTGTTTTTTGTGATCACGTTTCTGAAGAGACAGGTTATATCGAAGAAAAATTATGAAACAAGATGTACTTATTCATTGGCAATTGTAATTTCCTATTGTTATACTAATTAGGACCATAGATGTCTTCATAGTATTGCTCACATTTAGTGAAATCATCATGTGAGCAATATTGAGGTTAGACAATGTATGTACAAGGCAACATAGACAAGTTGATCGATCAGGTGGCTTGGACGTATGTTACTCATGCTGAGGTATTGTGAGTAGTTGAACTCGGTTGAAAGAAGACTGTTGGTTGTAACTATGAAGAGAGAGATGTAGACTACTGCAGTTTCTAAGACCACGGAGATCAATTGTTGGAGACACTTAGTGAAATGGCTGTAAATCAGTCATAATGAAGCAGATGTAAACACTATTTTTCATCTTTTTGAAGTCTCGAACATGTTCATAGACTTTCTTCAATGTTTATTTTTTTCAACTGTCATACAGTTTCATTCATCTTGATATCATTTTTTATTCCAATCTTTTTGTTTTTTACATGCTACTGTAAAGTATGACGACATGAAGCCATTCAATTTCGGTATCAATCTCGATATTGATCTGTCTGTCTGATATTCAATTTAAGTATCGTCTCCTTATCCTCTTTCTTCTTCTAGACCTTTTCGTTAGGCAATTGTAAGATCATAGGAATAGGAAAAAAAGGTGCTTGGGCGAACTTCATCAAGTAAATGGCAGTAAATCATGTGAAAATATTTGTATGTCTAGTTTATAAAAGATTTTTAGTTGTTAGGTGGAAAAAAATTTTGTTGCTTCTGGTAAAGTATATCAGTCAAGCAGACTTTTAAAATTATATCCCTTTTTGTTTGTCTTTAGGGATGTGAATGTATGTACACGTACACGTATATTTCTTGACCTCGAAGTATAGTTTAACTAAATGATATTTCTACAGCATATTTTACTTATGAATGTTTGATTGAACAATTTTTAACTTATTCCCTAATCGTATAATGTGTACATCAAAGTTTTCCGTAAAATGATCTCAATTTATTGGAGTTTTGTATGAATTGTTCGTGTAGTTGGTTAGATTGAGTAGGATTCATTGTCTGTAGATTCATTGCTGTGTTTGTGAGACATGCATACAGGACCCAAGTGCGGTTACTCACCTGACCTCTCCTGACCAATCTGGTGAATCCGCAAAATTCACTCTTCGAGTTTCTGGAGATTCGATAGCTAGCTCTCGTGGTCTTCCAGGTGTAGGCATAGCACTAAACACTAGGACAGAAAACTCACTACTAGACTGGATCCCAGTTGATAGTCGCCTCTGCGCTATGAGGCTGAACGGCACAGTAAGAACTAAAAGGAATAGTGAGACTCGCCGTTGTCTCTTTGTAATCTCTGCTTACGCACCCACTGACTGCAGCTCAGATGAAGTGAAGGACGAGTTCTACCGTAAACTGTCTAACCTCCTCTCGAAGGACAAACGTTCGGACGTGGTGGTTGTTGCAGGTGACCTCAACGCACAGGTGGGCAGACTGAGTGAGGCAGAAAGGCACTTAGGTGGCACTTTCGGAATCCCAGCTGAACGTACAGATAACGGTGATCGCCTATTACAACTATGCTCAGATAACCGCCTATTTTTAGCCAGCACCAATTTCAGACATAAAGAAAGGCACTGTCTGACCTGGCGTCCACCGAGCTCAACTCAGCGATGGACACAGATAGACCACATTGCTATTAATCGTTGCTGGAGAGGATCGGTGGAAGACTGCCGCTCCTTCTGGAGTACGTGTTTGGACAGCGATCATGCGTTGGTCCGAGCACGTATATGCCTACGTCTCAATGGACGTAGAAAAAATTTGGCAACAAAACCACTACGAGTGCTGCTAGAAAACGGAAACACCAAAGCCGTGTTCAGTGAGAAGTTGGCTAGGCAGTTATCGGAACAAAATACTGTCACTCATCCAGAAGAAGCTCGGTGCCTTATCCAGTCTGCCGTAAAAGCAGCACTGAATACTGTAACCGACTCCAAAATAGTGGCTAAAAAGAGCCAGTGGATATCAGCAGCTTCTTCCGAACTAATGGATGCACATGAACGCGTCCCTGCAGGCTCTGAGTACAATGAAGAGCGAGCGCAACTTAAAAGTGGATTGGGAAAAAGTCTACGCAACGACCGTGAATAGTGATGGGCAACGAAAGCTAAAGAGATGGTAAAGGCAGCAGCGATAGGTAGCAACAGATAATTATTTAGACTGGGGAGCAAACGTCAACGGTTAGTGAGGTTATAGTGGGGAAAGATGCATCAACGATTCACTCGCAGGAGAGGCGAGATGGAAAAGCCAGCGGCGATCGGTGACAGTAGACAGTTATTTAGACTTATTAAGGAGACTGGGGGGAGACGATCAGCAACAGTTAGTGAGGCTATAGCGGAGAAGGACAGATCTGCGATTCACTCGCAGGGGAGATGACATGAACGATGGGCAGAACACTTTGAGGAGCAGTTAAATTGCCCTGCAGCCACCATTGCGTTGCCCGCTATCCAGTCGGATCCTGAATGAGACATTGAGATAGGTCGCCCAAACCTAACAGAAGTCGAAGAAGCGGTAAGTAACGTGAAACAGGGAAGAGTGGCAGGACCAGATGGACTAACTCCTGGGGTGTACAAGGATGGTGGTGCAGTGCTCTTAGTCAGGTTAACGGAGGCGTCAACCAGTATATGGGAATCAAATACAATCCCCTCTGACTGGTCTCAATCACTGATTATCCCAGTCTTCAAGAAAGGTGAGAAGTTCTCTTGTGATAACCACAGAGGAATCAGCTTGATGAACATATTGTCTAAGATTCTAGGTTCCATAATCATTATATGCCTGAGTGGAGTTCGGGAACAGCGAGCCCGAGAAAACCAGGCAGGCTTTAGACCTGGCCGCGGGTGTGTTGACCAAATATTGACACTGCGCCCGGTCTTGGAACATAGGCATGCTTACAGACGAGCGACAGTAGCTGTATTTCTCGACCTGAAGGCGGCATTCCACACTGTTGATCGAGAAGTCTTATGGCAATGTCTGTCACTGAAAGGCATGCCTAGTAAGTACATTAAGTTATCGAAAGCTCTCTACTCGAACACTTGTGGACGTGTTGGAGCCTATGGTGAGATATCTGTGGAGGTGTACTCATCGAGTGGTGTCCGTCAAGGCTGCCCACTATCTCCATTCTTTATTTAATTTTATCATAGATATACTTATGGAGGTTTCCCTCTCGTCACCTGATTACACAGACGTTGACCTAATCGCAGGAGAATTTTCGTTAGACCTAGAATATGCAGATGACAGAGTCCTGTTAGGTGAAGACGCTGACAAGATGCAGAGTCTTCTGAACACTTTGAGTGGGAATTTGAGAATGTTTGGGATGCGGTTTTCAGCATTGAAATGCAAATTGTTGCTCCAGGACTGGTCTTCAGTGGTGCCTCGGCTAAGAATAGAGAGTGAAGTGGTTGAGTGTGTTGACCACTTCACTTGGGAAGTAGGATCAACCCTGGTGGGTTAGTTGTCGATGAGATCTCTGCACGGATACAAAAGGCTCGATTGGCTTTTGCCAAGTTGCGCCACCTATGGCGCCGCCGTGATATCCGTTTGTCTATTGAGGGTCGCGTGTACTGCAGAGCAGTCCGCTTTGTTCTACTTTATGGTTGTGAAACATAGTCATTGAAAGTGGAAGATATAAGAAGGCTTCAATTGTTTGACCTCCGTTGCCTTCGTAGTATAGGACGTATTCCGTGGTGTCACCACGTGAGTAACGCACAAGTTAGGTGTAGAGTTTTAGGGAGAAGAGGTAAGTCAGTTGACGATGTTATGAACCTTCATCGACTGAGATGGTTGGGACGCGTACTACGTATGTGCAGTCACCGATTGCCTCGTCACACAATGTTGGCTGAGGTGGGTCCAGGTTGGGAAAAGGCCCGAGGTGGCCAGACTAAAACATGGCATCAAAGTATGTAGTGTTTGACTGTTGGTTTGAGTCATGTAGGGCGATGCAGACTAGGTGATTGGAGTCGGCGGGACCAGATGAACCAGTTGTAGGAGAATAGGGGATATGGTTGAGAACTGATGTCGGTGGCGCAGATGTGTCGCCAGACGCATTTTCGTCATCTTAACTACACTATGCCGATTCTCACCGTTTTGTCGCTTCTCTTTCATTTCTTCTCGTAGTTTATATTTGTTTTGACTGCATTCTCTGATCGTCATTCTTCACTTCACTACCTTTCTACTCGGTGTACTGACTTGAGGTGTGGCAGCTCGGATGGTTGCGCAGCAATGCCTGGTCCTATGTTGATATTGACTGATTTATTGAGTGTCTTTCATGTTTTTACTTCATGAAATAATATTCTCTGTTTGTTTAAATTGTCATGGAATGGCTTTATCTTGATGTGATGATTTCAAACTATTTGGAGGGTACCCAGAATAGTCGGTCACTCTATACTCACCAGTTTCATGTCTGTGTCGATCATTTTGTGATGTAGTCAACAATATGTTGATGTAGGTTGGGTAACGGCAACCGGTAGGGAAACGTTGTTCAACCTAGGTTCGTGTTTGTTGGGAAGCGTATCTTCAACCTCAATGGAAATTATGTCTTTTGCGAAATACAACCTCCACATCACTTACAGCGATTGACATCATGCAATAGAGTGTTAGATACATTTATTGGTCCACTTGAGAGAATAATCAGCCTGAAACGTAGGTTCATTCATCACAGTCACAGTTCTAAAGCATCATATTGCTTGAAGACTCGTTTTTATCTTTATCTTGTTTATGGGTAGCAAACAAATTGATCGGTTTCACTGATCACTTTACTAAACCTGGAAATTATATAAGCTGAAGAAGAAGGGCCACCTTGTCAAAATCCCGAAGAAGGGCAACTTAAGTTCTTGCAAGAACTGGCGCGTAATCATGCTCCTGTCCACCCTAAGCAAAATATTAAGCCGCATCATCCTGGAGAGACTGAAGGATGCGCTGGATTCAAAACTAAGACCGGAACAGGCTGGCTTCAGGATGTACAATTCATGCTCGGCTCAAATTGCAACGCAACACTACGCATGATCATAGAACAGAGCATAAAATTTCAGTCAACTCTACCTCAACTTCATCGACTTCGAAAAAGCCTTCGACAGCGTCGACCGAGAAGTAATTTGTCAACTGCTTGAACAATACGGAATACCACAAACCTTTATCAACCTCCTTTAACAATTATATGAAGACGCCACATGCCAAGTAATTCACAATGGGAAGCTCAGTGATGCTTTTGAAGTGGTGTGAAGACAGGAGTAAGACAAGGCTGCCTAATATCACGGATCATCTTCATTATTGTGGTGGACTGGATCATGCAGCAAATTGTGAGGAGCAAGAAGATGGGGATACTCTGGACCGGGGAAAAGATCCTAGAAGATTTGGATTTCGCCGATGATTTGTGTCTAATGTGGCACAAACTTGAAGATCTGCAGGCAAAACGTAACAATTTGATAGAAGAGGCGGATTAGCGAAGACCACTAGGAACCCAAGGGATAAATAATAGTATCATTACCAAGAGTTAAATATGTTGCATAACAATTCGTTTTATTGAAGTTGACTGTAACATTAGACCACCGAATATTGTATATATATATATATATATATATATATATATATATATATATATATATATATATATATATATATATATATATAAACACTGTTTTCGTATCAGACTAACAGAGATTTGAAAGCTTTTTTGAACTTTGGTGGAACTGCTTTGTAAATAACTTTGTTAAGCAAACACAGTTGATAAGTTTTGTCAATCTTTGTTACCTAGTTCCAATTTGTAGTCTTTTCAGTTGAAATAAAAGCAAGATGGAATAAGGTCTTCAAATGGTCTTATGGAAAGCAAAACTAATTTATAAGGTTTTTGACTGATTAACTGGTATTATTTATGTTTGTTTTTTTACCTGTAAAATAGTGATATGAAGTAATTATCAAGTAGTGAAGTTGCGTTTGATTTGTTTAGCTATTTGACTTCGCTATGCTTGGGTAATGCGTTCGAACCCACCCCCATATATACTGAGGTTTCAGTAACTACGCTGTATCTGTCAACTGCATGAATGTGTACAGGGTCACTGAGAGTGGATTTATATTGTTAACATATGTTTGGACATTCATAGTACATTCGATGGTAACTGTCGGTTTCTATCAAAGTCGTATCATGACTGTCGGATCAGAATCATTCAAGTAGACTTGTTAATGTGATACAGGAGGCGTATCAGTTTAAGTTACTACACTTTACAAAAGCTTACAAACAAGCAGTAAAATGGTTGCAGAAATATATTTTAACAAGGTGGTTTACCTGTTGACTCCTAAAACGTAGAGGGTCTGCATCTTATTATGTATAAGCTGATGATGTATACACCCTAACCTCCGTAGGTGGAGTTCGAAGATATAGCTGACTAGTTGGAAGTCAATTCCCTAGGCTCTACAACCAGATAGTATACACTTCATTTCACTTCACGTGTTGGCCTGCTCACCCTTAGTCTTCTTACAATCTAATATTGTTTCCACTAACATTAGTCATCAGGGTAGGTTGTCAGGCGTAACAAATACCCTCTTTACCTATTATTATACCGATGACCTGTCGAAAGCTCACCTTATAGCTACATCACTAGATATCTATACTAAAAGATAATCATTAGAAGGTAATTTCCATCGTGGATTGATGTCCCTTGAAAAAACGGCAGCGCTAGACAGCTGATTCGTCCTAATATGGGACTCCTCACGTGTGCCACCACATGACTTCACAAGGGGTCGAACCGAGGGCTGTCAGTTCTTACGACGAGCGCATCACCATCCAACCAGTTGATTGGAATTCAACGGTCCGCTATATCGCTAACTTCAAATGGTAGTAGCTGGTGGACTACTGAGGCCACTCGACGAGTAAAGTATTGTAAAAGGTTGTCGGAAGCGAAGAAGAGTGTGGAGTGGGAAGTAGGTTAGGATTAGGTGTTGATTTATGCATGCCATTGTCGTCGATTATAAGTAATATCACCTAGTATTTTCAGTCAGTAATTTCGTTTGTCACATAGAATTCAAACTGGAAATCTGTATTTCTGTAAATGACTTCAGCTAACAGTGAGGAACTTCATTTATTCATTCGATATTTTACTTTGGCGAACTCTAAGATGTTTTCAACCTTAACCTAATTCAACTAACATTGCACGTTAGTGTGGATGGTAAATAGGCATGCGTATGATATATCGCAGTCACGTTATTTCATAAAGGATTGAGATTATACAGACTGCAACAGAAACACATTTTGTAAAATAACTCATACTACTCGTCAATATTTTAAGTAGTCAAAGGCATTTCATAATAAATTGACAGGTGTTTAAATTTTGAGGGAGTTGTGGGGATTTGGAACTATTTCAAGTTGTTATTCATCGTAGACTGACATCAGTTGGAGGAACAAAGGAAACCTGGGAGCACCGGACACCTGTTTCGTCCAACTAGTATGGGACTCCTCAGCAGTGCGCACCCACGACCCCACCAGCAGGGACCGAACCCGCGACCTTCAGGTTCCGCGGCCAGCGCGTTACCATTGAGCCACTGGGTCCGAATCCGATACTCCATATTTCCAACTTCTGTTAGCTCACGATATATAGCGCAACCGCCACCCAATGTCATCGCTGAGTATTTGTCCTCATGACCATCAGGCTTTGACTCCACCGGTCACGACTTGTCATTGGGACTTCGGGAATACTTCTCGAAACTAGTCACCAATGAGCACCAGTTCAATTAAATTTTGAGGGAGTTGTGGAGATAATGACAAGTCGTGACCGGTGAAGTCAAAGCCTGATGGCCATGAGGACAAATACTCAGCGATGACATTGGGTGGCGGTTGCGCTATATATCGTGAGCTAACAGAAGTTGGAAATATGGAGTATCGGATTCGGACCCAGTGGCTCAATGGTAACGCGCTGGCCGCGGAACCTGAAGGTCGCGGGTTCGGTCCCTGCTGGTGGGGTCGTGGGTGCGCACTTCTGAGGAGTCCCATACTAGTTGGACGAAACAGGTGTCCGGTGCTCCCAGGTTTCCTTTGTTCCTCCAACTGATGTCAGTCTACGATGAATAACAACTTGATAGGTGTTTGTTAAAAAAAGTGTGAATGGAATATTTTAAACCCCATTTGTTGATACTTGCAGTAGAAGTGGGTGGGGGGGAGAAAGGGGGGGCGGGGAGTAACCGGGTATTTCACACAAATTTTCCTCCAAACTTCATTATTCACAAGTGTCCTCAAAATTATCTAATATAAACATTTGAAAAGTTCACTTGCTTAGTTCATTAGAATAACTAAATTTATTTCAAACCTTATTGAGCAATAATTTGTTTTCCTTACTCTTCTACAAGTAGAACGCAATTCGCTATTACTGCAAAGTAAACAATCTGTAAAATAATGACTGCAGTGTTTACACTACAGAGAAACTCAGGGGAACAGCAAGAGAGAAGAAAACAAACAAATACTCAGAATGGTCTTTTTGTTTAAATTAGTCGTCAACTTGAATTATCTGAAAGAGGTTTACAATGGGACATAAATACTTCAGAAATAGGAAGGATATTTACAGACGAACATATGTTGAAAAATATTCAGTTTGAAATGATAAGATAAAGGTCATATCGCTCAATTTTCTTTGACAGTTAAATAGAAAACAGGTTGTGTTTACTTTTATCTTGTAGTAGTCAACTGTGTATTTGTGTAAGAATGAATCTGCTTTGATTTTTGAAATTTGGTTTCATTAGATTGAATGGTGGTTTGTGGTGGCCAGACCAAGATGTGGTATCATTATATGAAGTCTCTGAATGATGATCTGAACCGTTTTGGGTCCCCAAAGCGATAGAAATCAGTGGTTGAGGATTTTTGATGACATGGCTGAAAATTGAACAATGACAATGGCATAGATGTATTCACTCATTGACGTCTCTTAAAGCTTAAATATTCATCATAACCCATATCTCCAAATTGTTTATTCCCTCATACACTTCTCTCGTATTCTTCCATCCAGTTATGGCAGTTTGAACCGATTCAGTTATGTGCGATGTTGTTCTACGTTGTTTTTAGTAGGATACTCGCCTTTCATGCTGAAATCTTTGCACATCTGTGCATGATTAGTAGGCTACAGTAGCTGTAACTGAGACCATAAGTTGGTTTGAAGTTTGTGAGGACTATTCCTTATTTATTTCAAGATAACACTCATCACTGACTGTTATCGTTTGGACAACCACTAAATGTTTGAAAGGACCGTGACCTCGAAATTGAAGTAGATTCTAACTTATGATTTTGGATAATGGTTGCACTATGTCGCCAAATGATAGACATGAGAAATTGTGGACTATAGAGCTCTAACCCACTGGCTGAATGACAAATGCGTTTACTACGAGACCTGAAGATCCTGTGTTCGATCATTAATGAAGTTTTGAGTGCGTGTCGCTGAAGAGTCCCATACTAGGATGAAGCAGTGCCTACTACTGTCAACTTTTCAATGGTTCTCTAAATTAGTATTTAAGCATATGATAGATATCTAATTAAATGGTTTGCATTGTCCTATTGAGAAATGAAATCTGATATTGCCAATAATTAATTGACATTTTGAGTATGAAATAGTTTTAGGTTTATGGAATGTGAAGCTGTTAAATCCTTTTATAATTTGTATTTGTGGTTGATAGTCGTCATGAACTGATATCAGTTTTAGGAATATTGGAAACGTGGTAGGACTGACTGGCCAGCTGTTTTGTTGTAGTGATGGGCTCCTCAGCAGTGCTGATTGATGACTGTTTGATGTCGCGTTAGGGATCGGACCATGGACCTTCAGGTTCCGTGGCCAGCACATTATCATTGAGCCAGTGGTTTGAAATTCAGTGTTGCATATTTCGTACTTCTGTCAGTACATGGCATAGTGCGACGATCATGGAATGTCGTGACGTGCACCAGGTTTGTCCCACTGGTCACGACTTCTCAATGAAACTTCAGGAATCTCCTCTCTAAGATAGTGACTAATGAGGATTAGATGAATTGGATGTTTTCGTGTATTTTCTGATTTCTGGTTGGTGGGGCCAACGGAATTGGAGATGAGAAGAATTACTCATTGTTGGCATCGGATGGAGATGGCGGTATGTTGTAAACTGACAGAAATTGGAAATCTAGACCATTGGATTGTGACACAGTTAGGTCAATGATAACGTGCTGGTCGCGGAACTTTAAGGTGCATGGTTCAATCGCTGACGGGACAGGGGCATGAATGCACACTATTGAGGAGTCGCGTACTAGGAGGAGACAGCTGTTCAGTGGTATCAGGTTCCCACTGTTCCTTCAACTGATGTCAGTTCACGGCGAAAACCCACCTGAAATCAATAAATCCCACTTAACTTCCAAACTAAATTTGTATTTCTGTTTATTGTGTTTTCTACGTAATCTATTTTGGCTATTAGCCAAGTGTTGTAGATATTTTTTTTTAACAGAAACTCTTACATTCTCTGTACTGTCAACTAGAAATTTACTACATCAGAAAAAGAATTAAACAAGTTTCCCTTCGTTTTTTCAGTTCACTTTACATTTTAAATTTGTGCTGAATTTTACAAGTTTTCAACGAATTTCTACAAAGTCTGAAAAAGTTCGCAGCCAAATAGACAAACCTAAAGTTCTGTAACTAATTACTCTGCGCCTATTGATTCTTTGCCTAAGACACCCGGATTAATGTTTCATCCTACTAGGTAAATCTACAACAGGCTAAAACAATATGACATTTTTAGCACATATTGTAACACGAATGCATAGTTGTCAACATGGTTAATCGATAAGTGCTAAATTACAGTTTCAGTGGATACACGCTGTCACTTTGTGAGAAGGATATAGATCTAGCTGATAATTACTGAATAGAATGAAGAAATTCTCATCTTGGATTCCAATATCCATTCTCCTCAATCTCAGTGGGAATAACATCACTCACTGGGAGGCAGGTACATTCGGCTGACGAGTCCCAAATAGGACGAAATGCACATCCTGAATTCCACTGCTAGCCACTATCCATCATTACTATGATATATGTCTAGTTTGAATGAATTGTAATACTTGGTCCTCCTCTATATTCTTAATACTAAAGCTGATTTAAATCTTGAAAACATTAAGTGGTATCTTAGGACGCTTTTTACTAAGTTGTTTGCACCTGATGTAAATCCTATAGACACACCAACAAAATCAATGTAGGACCTCGCGCATAACTGTATTGGTTCAATTTGCCGTACTTCACTATAGCATACAAAGAACAAGTGAATGGAATAAGAGTGATATCAAAGTTGACAAAGTAGTGTGAGAAAATAAGCGGTTCGAAGATAAAGGTTAGCGCGAATATTCAAGCTTTAGGAGATGCGTCATTGTCACTGACCGATTTTCAACCGTTCCACCAAGTGTTCTCAACCACTCAACCACTGATTTCGTTTCAGGGACTCCATTCAAGTAGTCTACATCTCCCCCCACACGGCTTAAGCCAACAGTTAGGGACTTCATCGACTGGCGTCAGGTCTTGGTTTGGAAACCACGGACCCTTTTCCATCCATGGCGCATCGAAGTGAATGGTGGCTTGGCACGCTCAGCACATGTCTAAGCCTTCTCAGTCGACTAACGTTCACAACCTCATCAATTGACTTGCCTGTCTTACTTGGTACCTTTCACCTGACCTTGACATGGCTCACACGGTGATTACACCACATGCGAGCAATGCTATGAAGACACTTATGGTTGAAAAACTGTAACTGTTTCATGTCTCCTACTTTTGACGGCCATGTCTCACAGCCGTATAACAAAAGAGAATGGACTAGAGCGGAGTCAGATATCTTGCCAGTTGGCATCGCGGATGACACAGATTGTCGAATGCTCAACGTGTCTTCTGAATCCGAGCCGAAATTTCATCAACAACGCGTCAGCGCGTTTAGTGGGTTGATTCTACTCCCCAAGTAAGTAAACTGGTCAACACATTCTACCACTTCACTACCTGTTGTCAAACTGGAAATACTTGGAGCAGACCAATCCTGGAGCATCTTATATTTAACAGGTACCAGTGAAACGCATGCTAAACATACGCAGATTTTTGCAGAAGGCATTCCGAAGACTGCATTTTGTGAGTGTCTCCACGTAGCAGAACAATATCGTCTTCATACTCAGTCAAGCAGAAGGTTTCGCTGTAAAGTTAGACGTACCCAAGGTTATGAAAATTCTACGAAATAAACTGATGTCATCTTATCCTACAAATAGTGTTCTCAGTGTATTATTCAAGTTCATTAAGGGAACTCAAGTTCTAGTTTTGGTTTCAGTCTTCTGCAATACACTGTTGACAAATCCTCCGTAATCCATTACTGAACTTCGAACATAGAAGTGGTGTTGCGAAATCGTAGCATTTTGAAGTTTTCTAAACATGAGGTGAGCAAAAGAATAAAGATATATGATAATCTTCAATGGAAATGTTATCAATGTCCAATCAGGTCGTAGAAAAAAAAGGCAATTGCACCTTATGAGAATTTACAAGCAGCTGCTATTAACAACTAAGGCAATGACAGCGGCCTGTTTGAATTTTGGGCTACCAAATTTATCCATCGAACATTTTTTATCAAATTCTTTCCTTGCAATTCGTTTTAATCATTTCAATGTGTCCTTTGAACGTATCATGTACTCTTATTTTTAAACTGTTTCCAACTCTCTGTTTATTGAGTCACTAACAAAGCAGAGAAAAAGTGTTACGTTATATAGAAATGAAGTTTGCGGTGCATCATATTTCTATCCATCAGATGTTTAGCTTGAGTTGCAAATTTTTGTACTTTCTGAATAAATCACTACCATCAAAATTGCGCTTATATTTCTGTTGATTCTTCGTTATGAACCGGACGGCCATCCAGAACTAGCTGGTTATTTCATATTATTGCCTTGAATACTGTTATTATTGACATTATTCGGATGCAATAACCGTTTTGTCTGAAATTATTGTTCTGGGAATGAATTTGTTGAAATATTTACATGCCGAGAATTTCATACTATGATACATATTGTTTGGAGTAAAGTGATTATTATTATTATTATTATTATCTATACCTGATCTACATCACCAATACGATCGTGCTTGAGAACTATGGGTTGTTTCGTGTCGATTTAATTTTCTAGATCAGCTGTTTCTTTCTACTTCTGTTTCATTTCACGAAGAAAGGTCTGTAATGAGTAAATGCAAAGCTAACGTATTCATACATGATTTGGTCTTTGAATTATGACGAGTATCACATTGTAATCATCTTTGCTGGATGTGAAAACTTGTTTGTGATTTTAAGATTTCTTATTGTTAGGTGGTTGTTGGTGGCATCCAGCAGTTAGGCTAGGATCCAAGTTTTGCGCTTATTGATACTCTTCAGCAAGGATTATATCCAACGTCAAGGGAATTGGTTTCTTATCAAAGATCATTACCTCCCTCACAGAGTGTCAACCTCAGTGATGTTACCACTAAGCTGTTCTGATCATATTTAATCTTCTTTTGAACTAACTGCATTACATGCATTGCTTAATCACTGAAAACCGATTGCTATTGTGTTATTTTAGCCTCTTACTGACGAGTAGCCAGCCAGCATAAGACCTAGGTTCAGCATTTCTCATCACTGTCCACCAACTGCATAGCATTAGTGGAAGTTAAATGCAATGCCTACGCGTCTCATAGCCTGTTCGCTACATTGCAAATCGTTCTATCGAATTCATACAGAACTTAGTACTCTTTAACATGAAAATGGTTACGTCTCAGTGATTAACAATTGTGCGATTTATTGCTTTCGATTACATAATGAGTGACTTTTTTTTTATAGTGATGTCATCCGAATAGGAATAATTTACACAACTATAGTGACTGAATTCGTTGCATTATTATGTGACAATTTTTTTAAAAAATCTCTTATATTGCCTCTTAGTGGAGTTTACTTGCACCATTGTTAGCTTTGTTAGTGAAATTACAGTCCAATACTGAGGAGGACCCAAATTACGACGAAACAGCTGTCCAAGTTTTTTGTGTTTCTCCAATCAATATCACTTTGTGATGAGTATCATCTTGGAAACAGTGGTTTTTTTTTAACAATCTTTTTTATGCATTCATTTTTGTTTTTTGTCTTAGTACCAAGTTGACTTATTTAAATGCTGGATTAATACGTGATCTAGTCTTGGATTTGGAGCCGATCACCAGATTAAATTTTGGAGATCTTTATACTTGTACTGCAACGAATACTTTAGGCACAACCAGTGCTACAACAGGGATTTCAGGTAAGATATTTTTAGTCTGCTCTGTTGATTATACTGATAAAACAAGAGTCTAATAAACAGGCTTTATTTACTGTGGGTAGACGCTCAGAGTTGAATAACTGAGTGATGCAGATGTTAACTACTAACAATAATCAGGAAACCGACGTTAAGCATGACTTATTGTCGATTCTCTTCCATCATCTAACACTTTAAGAAACTGTGTTAATAGATTGTTTCGAATGGGCCGGTGAGATATCCGATTGCCTGTTGAAAAATGATTATACTGCGTTGAATTTCGTTCTGTCCTGTAATACGACTGAGAGCCATGACTGTTAAAGTAGGAGACCATAGGTGTCTTCGCAGCAGTGCTCGTTTTCAGTGGAATCACTGCATGAGCAAGAATACTAGGTAAGACAGACGAGTCGGTTGATAAAGTTTTAAACCTTCAGCAACTGAGGTGGCTTGGAAATGTGTTACATATGCCGAGACATCGTGTATCTCGAAGTGCAAGAGAAGATGGATTAGGTTGAAAGAGGATTTAGGATAGCCAATTTACGACGTGTAATTAGTCTATGAAGTCCCCAATCTGTTGGGCTGAGCCGTATGGTTAGACGTAGACTGCTGGGTTCAGGTCCTCCAGACGGTTGAGGACTCTTGGTGATATGTGTAAAAATGGATTACAGTCACTCGGATATTTATTCACTATTTGATGTCTCCTAAAGCTTGGATATTTGCACTAACTATTATCTTCAAATTGTTTCATACAACTTTGTCTGCTTTGGTATAACTCTTTTTGTATCCGTCTGTTCTTTGCATAAAGTATAGCAACTGTCTGCTTCAAGTCAGATCTTAATATACGTTTCTCCTGAGGAATAATCGTCTCTGATGCATAAAATATGATTACATGGTAGCTTTCGAGACCAATTTTTCCATCCTCTCTATCACAAATCAATCGAAATGGTGAAGACTTCGTTTTCAATTTCTCTATTTTGTTCATAAATAAGGAACGATACAGTTTAAGTTAATTGATAGAGGATAGGTATTAATGAATAATAGTGGGCGAAGAAGTCCGCAGTTATCAGAAAAGATATGACAGTTAGTTAGTTTATCAAAATTAACATATTGTTCTCATTGATACGCGAATTCTCCACCCATCCATCGTTTGAAACACTGAAGTACTCACTATCCAGTTTGATATAAGATTAGATACCCCCTTACGTAGATTTTATGCTACATGACTAATGAATGACAAAAAACATTGCCCACTTCAATATTTTTTTATCCTACCGGAAGTACAATTAAACAGGAAATAGATTTGTATTACGCAGTCTCCCGATTGTTAATCCATTTTATGGATTGAGGCTTCAGGTCAGATCTGTCAATATTGATAATATATTTTAAGTTATGAAATTGTCAAATCTCTTACATAATGGATGATTGAAACAGCTTGAAATTTAGATAGAACACTTTTCATTTTTTTTTATTTTCATACTTTTTTTCATCTCTACAATCGAAACAATATTACTAATAGATCACTTTTTTTATGCGACTGGTTGTTTACTACTCATGAGTAGTAGTTTAGTGTATTCGATTATTTCACATCGATTCCTGGCGGGGTCGTGGGTGCGCATTGCTGAGGAGTCCCATACTTGTCGGACGAAACAGCTGGCTATCGAATGCTCCCAGGTTTCCTTTGTTCCTCTAACTGATGTCAGTCTACGATGAGTAACAACTTGAAATAATTCCAAATCTCCCACAACTCTCTCAAAATTCAATTGAACTGGTGCTCATTGGTGACTAGCTTCGAGAAGTATTCCCGAAGTTCCATTGAGAAGTCGTGACCGGTGGAGTCAAAGCCTGATGGTCATGAGGACAGTTACTCAGCGATGACATTGGGTGGCGGTTGCGCTATATATCATGAGCTAACAGTAGTTGGAAATATGGAGCATCGGATTCGGACCCAGTGGCTCAATGGTTACGCGCTGGCCACGGAACCTGAAGGTCGCGGGCGCTCACTGCTGAGGAGTCCCGTACTAGGCGGACGAAAAGGCTGGCTATCGAGTGCTCTCAGGTTTATTTTGTTCATCCAACTGATGTCAGTCTACGATGAATAACAACTTGAAATTGATTATCATTTCACAGACTCGTATTTATACTAGGTGATGATTGAAGGTTAAGGAACTCGTAGCTTAGTTGGTAGAGTATGAGTTTGGAAACCTGATGGTGGTTACTAGTTCAAATTCGGCCGAGATTCAAATTTTCACTTCACTTCTCATCATCATTTAGTATAAACAAATTGATTATTTATCCGTTTAACACTTCCGTCCGCATTTATGCCTTAATCTCTACTTCTCTTTTCCTATTTTCTATCGCCGAATTGAATTATGCCACAGAATCTACCACTGAAGTGTTACTTATCAATGGTAGAAATGCTTGTAATCAAGCTGTGAGCTGGATACATATGAATTTTCACTTACTTTTAGGTATGCAATGCATGAACATCTTAGTAATGATCATAGTACATTGAAAAATAGAAAACATACTTCACACTTTCAAATATACTTATCGTTTTTTATTCTCTTGTGATTATTATTATTATTATTATTATCGGTTACGAATTTTGTATACTCCGTATCAATATCAAGAATCGTCTTCCTTTTTTTTGCTGTATAAAGTTTTGTTAATTCATGTTCTTGTCTATCTTGTTTTCCTTTACTGAATAACTAACTCTCAAGATGATTACGATAAATACAGTCGAGTGTTTGTCTTTATTTGCTAACAGTTTATGTACTGATTTCAAGTGGGAGGTATGCAGAACAGATGTCAGTATGTCTGTATACAGTCTGTGGAGAGTTTTATGTGTGTTTACTAAACGTATATTTGACAATGGTCAGTCTTCAACTTCTTTCAGAAGGTAAGGTGTATCTGAAGCTTCAAAAGGATCCACTATCTTTGTGGGAGATGATTCTAACATGGATCACTCATTGATGAAGTTTCAGACCTTACCACTGATTGTATTTAACGAACTAATGCTAATCCATCTATATGGAGTTAGTGTTTGTGAAATGATCCCTAGAATCCGTCCAGCACGCAGCAGTAGATAGACAAGAGGAAATCGTTTAGTGTCCAGTAGACTGTCAGTATATATTTAATTCCATATTAGGGTTTTTAGGGATTTCTTTATTGGTTTTATGTTGATATACGTCATAGACTGACATCAGTTGGAGGAACATTGGAAACCTGGTAGCACTGGTCAGTGCACACCCATGACCCCGTCCTGCTGGGGTCGAGCCCACGACCTTCAGGTTCTGGGCCAGTACCTTTTTATCGGGCCACTGGATTGGAATTCATTAGTCCGTTCCAAATCTATGAATAAATCCCCACAAGTTGCAAAACTGAATTAACTTGTAGTGGTCATTGGTGACTAACTTCTGGAGGTGATTCCGAAGTTCCAATGAGAAGTGGCTGCTGCGGCCAATCAAGTCTGACATGAGAACTGTTATTGAACGACGGCATTGGGTGGAGGTTGCGTTATATCGTGAACTGACGCAAGTAGGAAATCGGGACATCTGAATTCCGATTTAGTGGTTTAAAGGTAACGTGTTGGCCGCTTAACCTGAAGGTACTGGATTCAATCCCAGTGGAGTGACTGAACTCTCCTTAACTGACATTGATTGAGATAACGTGAAGCCAGGATACTTGCTACAACGCATCAGTTTCCTGTAGATGGTAGCATTGAAACCACCATCTGTCGTTCACTTTGTTCTGTAATCCAACATAGATAATTCTACTTGTTCATTTTCTACCTCTTCGTAAGTGAATTAGATTACGCCTACTACTGAGTTTATCTATGTGAGGAAATTGTCGAAATATCCTTATTTCAATACAGTAAGGGTGTCATCCGCATATCACCACTATATCTAAGGTGCAGGATTAAACGTTTGTAAAGTCATGTTTTTCCAAGTATCCATAAGTATATCTGCTATGATTGAGGATATTTGCGATCCCATTGCTACTCCTTCTGTTTGCCTGTATATTTTGTTCTGAAAGTTGAAAACAGTCTCGGGAAAAAAGGTTAGTGAGCGCTTTCATACCAGAAGTAAGACAACTGATTAGAAAAGTTAAAAGCGAAACAAATCCATTGAAATGCATTTTGTTTTCTGAAAAATAGACATTCAAAGTTTAGAAAGCAAGAGATAGGTAACATTGTTTGATTAATGAGAAAGTGATCTTATACCTAACTTCATAATGAGAAGAGTCTAGGTAAATAGGATATGCTAATTTGTGGAAAATGTAATTAAATTTGAGATGTATTTTAACGTTGGGGATCCTTCGTCTAAACAGTTGATCTTTGACCTATCGTTCATGGTTTGGACCCTATTTTACATATTAGTGTCCAGGCAATATGGTAATATCACCTGACCTCACACAGTAGGGGTAGTTTACTGCCGTAGTACATGAGTATGCCTATAGTAACTGAATGCATTTTGAGTATGTATATTGAATAGTTTCAGGTGATTGACTTAGGTTTTCTATTATCTAACTCTCATCAGCAAGTTGGACCTGAAAAAACATTTTTGAAACTGATACCAACATGAGAAGCTCAATTTCGCCGTACTCATTACGTTATTCGTCAAATGGAGAACTATTTTTTTATTAAGGTTGGAAATGTGGTTGGCGTTTCACTGAGAGCGAAAGCTTCTCCAGGGAACAGTTCCCCTCCGATCACTTTCAGCATCAGATACCGTATGTTGTGATTTTATGGCATTTTGGATGACACAAGACAATCGTTAGAATTTAGACTGTGATTAGAACTTCACCTCCATGAATTTGACCTATGGTATACGTAACGACTTCGGTCTCTACTAAAAATGCTGTGGTAAGTAGTGTTTGTCAGTTTGGTGAAAACAACACCGTAATGGTGACGTATTCTGCTTGAAACTGTTTGGTTAAAACAATGTGCTAATAAGATCCTGTCGGTCGACATTATAAACTACGCACCAAAAAACAGATAGCTTATTTTAACACATACATCTATGTATTCTTGAACAAGAGGAATATTTTTGCCGCTGGAGAAATGTTTCTTTCCAACAACTTTATTACCAAGCTGTACAGTCGTGTCTATCTGACTGGTACTCAGTCAATACGCATAATCGTACTGGGTGATAGAGGACCGAACGAGGTGAACGAAACACAAGA
Source organism: Heterobilharzia americana (assembly GCA_944470555.2). Taxonomy (NCBI): domain Eukaryota; kingdom Metazoa; phylum Platyhelminthes; class Trematoda; order Strigeidida; family Schistosomatidae; genus Heterobilharzia; species Heterobilharzia americana. The sequence goes on along the minus strand of OX104133.1, from coordinate 17,275,856 downwards.
AAGTATGTGGATATAACTGATGCGAATTCTACCACCATCTAAATTATCATTCGACCTCGTATCATTATACCGTAACAAAATAGTCATGGTAGAATGAACTGACTGCAAGAGCGTGTAATATGGGTTGAGTGTTGTCAAAGGACAATATATAATAGCAAGAGTCAAACTAACCAGAAAATAAAATGTTTTGTTAGTACCAAATAAAGGGAAGAAGTTTCGCAAAACACACTAAATATAGAATCATGTTTTTGATCGTGTATAGCTGATGCTACAGCTATGTATAAGTGGTGGGAACTGGGACACTGGAAGTGGTTCAGCTTACTTCTAACTTCATTACATGTTCACTTATGACTGGTTATGTAGTAACAGGATCTCTTTTTGGACTTTTGCTTCATAGTTAGCCTTCTCAATAGTACACTGCTCCCAAAAATCAGTCAACTTCGTGCATATAAATGATTTCTAGAAGATATATTCATGGTTTGTAATGACAACCTGAAGTAGACACGCCTCCTAAAATTTGAACCACAGCCGAGCTTTAGTCATATTTGCATTAGAACCTGATTCAAACTTCAAACAAGGTCATATAAGTCCATTCAAAAATCCATCTACGGAAAGCCACATGGAACGAGGATGGGGTCGTGGATGCGTCTTGCTGAAGAGTCCCATACTAGGATGAAGCAGTGCCTACTACTGTCAACTTTTCAATGGTTCTCCAAATTAGTATTTAAGCATATGATAGATATCTAATTAAATGGTTTGCATTGTCCTATTGAGAAATGAAATCTGATATTGCCAATAATTAATTGACATTTTGAGTATGAAATAGTTTTAGGTTTATGGAATGTTAAAGCTGTTAAATCCTTTTATAATTTGTATTTGTGGTTGATAGTCGTCATGAACTGATATCAGTTTTAGGAATATTGAAAACGTGGTAGGACTGACTGGCCAGCTGTTTTGTTGTAGTGATGGGCTCCTCAGCAGTGCTGATTGATGACTGTTTGATGTCGCGTTAGGGATCGGACCATGGACCTTCAGGTTCCGTGGCCAGCACATTATCATTGAGCCAGTGGTTTGAAATTCAGTGTTGCATATTTCGTACTTCTGTCAGTACATGGCATAGTGCGACGATCATGGAATGTCGTGACGTGCACCAGGTTTGTCCCACTGGTCACGACTTCTCAATGAAACTTCAGGAATCTCCTCTCGAAGCTAGTCACTAATGAGGACAAGAGAATCTGTCGTGTGATGTCCGCAAACTGTTTTCTCAGTGTATGTCCAACTCAATCCATCTCCACTTTCCTCCTCTGCATATTCGTTGAGCGATGGGTTCTTGGTTGGTTCGTTGCCAGCCAGCCAGAGTTCTCTGTAGCTTATTCTTAATATTCTGGCTCTGTGGTCTCCATCTTCAGTATCGAACGAGCGTAGGCAGTAGCTGTTCATGTATGTCTGTTGTTTTTTGGGAATTCTTTTCGTAACGTGCGAAGTTTCTGAACAATGTGGAAGAGCTGACTTGACTGAATTAGTGTTAAAAATCCGTATCTTGTTCACGCTTTATGCTGAGTCCAATACAGTGCAGTGCAGAAGATCTCCACACTGATTTCTGATTAATACATGGAGGCTTGACTTGCTTCTCTGCTCCTGACCTTGACTTCCTCATCTGTGTCTGTGCAACCTGTAGTTGAAAGGATGTTGCCTAGGTAGGTAAAAAAGGCTACTCATGTTGATGGTGATTGGCGCTTGTTGTTGTTGTTGGTTGGATATCTTCATCATCTCCGTCTTCTCTACGTTCACCTGAAGAATCCCGTCTTCGCTGCCCTCTTCTTCTGACAACTTGTTGATTTTCAGCTGCAACATAAGACAGACATAAGTCATCATGGGCGAAATGCAAATCGTTAATGGTCTTTTCTTTGGTCCAGCCTATGGTTATCTTCTCGCTCCTCATGGTTTGCTACATGATCCAGTCCACCATTAGTCAGGAAGATTATCGGTGATAGTAGTCAAATTTGTCTTAGTCCTGTCTTGACTTCAAAGGCATCACTGAGCTTTCCATTGTGGGACACTTTGCATGTAGCATCATCATCATATGGTTGCTGTTGAATGAGGTTGATCAAGGTTTGTATCAATAAAACTGTAGTGTTGAAGCAGTTGCCAAATTACTTCTCAGTCAACGTTGTCGCAGGCTTTTTCAAAGTGGATGAAGTTGAGTTACAGATTCAGTGGACTGCCACCTTATGATCTGTTCTATGATGATGTGTAGCGTTGCAATTTTATGCACACATGATTTGTTCTTCTTAAAGCCATAAAGCCTGTTCCGAACGTAATTTTGAATCCGGTGCAATTTTAGTCTCACTGGGTCGAGGTGGCATAATATTTTGCTTTCGGTAGACAGCAGCATGATTCCTGACCAGTTCTTGGTGACTTCACTTCTGCATTTATCGGACAGCTGGTGTTCACTGATAGTTCTTTTGCTAGTCTGCTGGCGGTGTTTCTCGACGAGTTGCAGCTATTGGTGGTGGTGGAGTCAAAAGATTCTAAAGTGATCAGTTCATCGTTCCCTTTGTTTATCCTCTTGGTAACTAACTTTCCTTGACTATCTTCCATTGGTTTCATCCGAGCTGTGTTGATCTTTTCTCAGATCGATAGTGATCTGATCATTTTTCAGGTCTGGGCTACCTGCAGCCTGTTCTCCTTCACTTGCACGTTAGTCTTAAAAGTATCGTTTTTCTTTCCGCGCACCCCTCTTTACTTCTTTGTTAAGTGTTTATACGTTATACTCAGTTCCTCTTTTCTTCGTTCATCCTTGCACTGCACTGGTTCATCTTCTGCTTCACCATCTTCCTCTTCCTGCTCTATCAGCCTCCAAGTGTTCGTTGAGATCCAATCCTTATCTTTTTTCTTCCCTCCTATCATGCTTGTGCAGGTTTCCTTCCACATCTCTTTCAATGAATTCCAGTATTCTTCCACGCAGGTTTCTTCAGAGATGCTGCTTAATGTCTCCCATTTTGTCCTGTTGGTTGGCTGCCGTAAAGATGTCCTTTGTAGTTTCATTCTTCAGTTCAGTTTCTGTCCTGGGTGTTCAACCTGAACTGTGGCGCATCACCAACTTCTTTGAAGGTTTCAACTAGATTTAGAAGGCACGTTCCTTGCACTAGGTAGTAAGTGGTGTGATCCTACATCTGCTCCCCTTCTTGATCTGATCTTGTATCCAGTACGCTGCGTCTCCGTTTTCTTCACATTGAGATGAAGTCGATGTGATTCTTAGTGTAGTGTGTCCATCTGGCGAAATCAAATCCATGTCACTTTGTGAATATCCTTGTGTTTGGACACACTGCATCGCCTCCAATCACCAAATCTTTGAATGCTCAGAAGTCTGCAAACAGTTCTCCATTCTCATTCATCATTTCACCGAGTGCTGCTGGACGCATGAGGAGTTCTCTTCTTGTGTTGTCCGATCCCAGTTTGGCTTTTATGTCATCCCACCCGTTCGAGTTTTGATGTTGCCATCTGGTCTGAGGTCTTGTTCATTACTGATTGCAGCTGTCTGTAGAATTCCTCCTCTTTTTTTGCATCTGCATTATTTTTAGGTGCTTATGGTGGCATTGTAGGGTTATGACTTTCCTTTCTGTTGAGTTGAATCTTGCTGTCATGATGGTGATCAATGAAGAGATCGGTTCTCATTGCATTAGAGTGATCCTTCTATGCTCTTGAAGGGCACATCATGATAGCCACTGCAAAACTCAGTTTGCTTGTGGTTGTCGTTTTGGTGACAATATCAGAATAGAATATTGACTCTTGATTTGACAGTTTGGAGATTCCACTTCCATCCCATCTCTCACGGATTCCAAACATTTCTATGCCATATCTTCTCATCTCTTTTGCAATCTACCCAGCCTAGCCAGCCAGTTTTAAACATTGTGCAGACATTACATATCCTCATGCTTACTTTTGCATTCATCTAGAGGAGAGAAAACACATCGACTAGTTGGTATCATGAAGGCTCTCTCCAACTGGCGTCATTTCGTCTTACCGATTCCAGCGGGGAATAAGTTTAATTTTATGTTTTGTATTTTCTTTGTGCTTTGAAGTTTTCTTACCTATTGGATTGTTTTTATGAGGTAGGGTTGTTAGCCATATGCCCAACGTTCCCTCTTTATCTCGTCTTAGGAGGGGTTAGTAACCAGTGAGCTAGTCAACTGGGCGAGAACCACTGGATTTTGACCCATTGGGTCAATGGTAACGTGCACACTGTTGAGGAGTCCCATACTAGGAAGAAACGTCTGTACAGTGCCACCAGGTTTCCAATGTTCCTCCAGCTAGTGCCAGTCTATGATGAATGCCAACCTGAAATCAATGAATCCTCCTCAACCTCCAAATTGAATTTATATTTCTGTTTATATTTTCTATGTAATTTATTCTGTTAGCTAAATATTGTAGGTATTATTTTAACAGAAACCCTAACCTTATCTGTACCGCCAACTTAGTATTTACTTCATCAGAAAAAAACTAAACAAGTTTTCCTTCATTTTTTCAGTCTACTGTGCTTAGTATTTCTATTGGTGCTGAATTTTACAACTTTTCAAAGAATTTCTACGAAGTCTGGAAAAGATTGCGGCCTAACAAACAAAACCGAGGCTCTGTAACTAACTACTCAACACCTGTCGATAGACTTTATAATTGCTACCTATTGGGTTTTCTCAGTGTTGGCATCCAGGGTATTGAATGTGTCATTTGAGACGTGGAGATTTTCACTTTAGTCACAACTGAAAAACATCATAGAGAGCTTTGTGAAGTTAAGAAATGATTTTCTTCTGTATCTCAGAAATGTCAGATTTAGTTGTGTCTCTATCACTTTCAAAGTTGTATTCTGCAATGTGAGTGATTCTTCTACATCTCTACTGTACTTTGTGTGGTACTTCAAAGTTTGCAAATGGCAAACAGACTATTGGAAGGAACGGGGGCTCAGTATCACGAAAGAAATCGTCAACGTTATTCATTTGTATGCACCTGACTAGTCTGCTTGTTGGATAAAAATGGAGCAAACCCCGTCTAAATGAATTATTGGTGCAGTTGCCTCTGAAGGCGAAAGTGGCAACTGCTGAAATAATCCATTAGGTTACTCTAATTCTGATAGATAAGTAGTTCCTCCTTAAAATAGGCAAACCGAATTGACTATTGTAGTAGTTGTTCTAGTGGCCTGTATAATCAGCTAATAATGTTGATCTTCGTAGTTTTAACCAACTGACTAAGTTGAAGGCACGCCGTGAAGCAAGTACTCGATATTGTAGCCAGTCAGTTCAACTGTCCAGGTATTTTGACATTGTTCATGAAACTTTCTATTCCCAACTGGCTACTCTACTGTGTTCTTTCTTGCTCTCACGCTGACAGATACTCAACCAGTACGAAGAATTGCTGGCTTGATTTTATGTCTGTTAGATTAACTTAGGGATAATGACGAATTATACGACAGCTTTTGCAGGTTTCCTCCTATAATGAAGCAACTTCCAAGAGGTCAGCCAACTGTAGAAGTTTATTCTTTGAACTGAATGAGATTTGAAAACTTGTTTTTGAAAATCCATTCATCTGCTGCTAAACGGAAACACTTTTTTACGGTCAAAATCCAGTCCTGAAGTGAAGGGAAGGATTTCATCCTGAATCTCTGTTCATCCAGCCGAAACCTAACACGAGCTGTTGAAAGGATTTACCATATGCTGCAGAAACGTGGAGATTTGAACTGTCAATAAAAAGAAAACAATGCGGAGCTGCTGGACTGTAAGACGGTAAACTGACGTCGTTTAAGGAGAAGAGTTCACCTTGAGCACCATTTGCACTTCACACGACTCATTCCAGCATCCTACGAATTTTGACGTCGGAAGGAAAACACGTTTACATTATCTGGAGTCAATAACTATCGAATAAACTTCATCACGAAGGATCTGTAAGCAAAATGCTGTTACTTTTAATTACCTCAACCCGAAACACGAATTATACAATTGTGAATACACCATATCACTAAGCTGAAAAGTCGTCATTATTATAGTACACAAAGAAACCAAATCTCTGCGGATTATCTTATGTGAGCTGAACGTTTTCTCGCCCTAAGAAGCTAAGAAGAATTTAATCCATACATTTAGTCGCAAAGAGCATGAAAATCACCTTCCTCGAGGAGGTTCCTTGTAACAGCTATCATTCAGAAGAGATGATGTATCACGACTGATATCAATGCTTGTGGATGAGCTGGATGACAAATATGACTTAGACAATTTGAAAATACTGCAAGATGAAGGCTCACATCTGAAAGAGGATTCTGGAAGCATGCTACTCTAGTCGAGTGGCGTTCAACAGGCTTATGGATACTGAACCAAAATACGGAATATGAAGAATTGATCAGTTAAGTGAGAAGGAATGCAGCAAACAGACAATCGGAGATTAGATAAATAACAATGGTCAAATGGTTGTGAAATACATAAAAGTCAAATTCTATTGGCAGAATTACAGTCTCGGTTGTATTCATCACTTGAAGGGATCCGTGGAAATTGGAAATCGTGGCCTGCAGGAAATCGATTCCTTGAGATCACATCCTCGAATGTAGTAGCAACATCCCAATAACACATAATAGCGTCGGTCAAGAGAGAGAGAGAGAGAAAGCATAATGTAATATGCCAACGTTGTAGAGAAACAGAGAGAAGCATTTATTGGCTGTTTTCCAGAAGAACGACTATTCACGCTACTTTATCCAGTCATATTTGTCTAATTCCCCATCATTCGAAATTTCATCACTGAAAACTTGACACGAAACACGTATTCAGGGTCGTCACTAGATTACTGAAACCATGGGAAATCACCGTAGCTAACAAACCTATATAATCTCATTCTCTATTATTCAGGTCAAAGTATACAACAGTAAAGAAAGAAGAATAATTATTGTTCGACAAAATAAACTGTGGAAAACACCACATTGGACAAAGTGGTTGGCCACTTAATACCCGACCACCTGAACATCAACTAGCAGTTAAGCTTCAAAACACATTTTCGCTCATATCAATACGTAAAGACTATTGTGGACATGAATTCCACTATTCAGTGTTGAAATCCTGGATAGACAGTGTACAAAGAACCCAAGATATTTTCCGGAAGTATGACACTCAGGTCAACCAGTGATCAACAGGTATTCTGATATTGACCCAGTGACAACAAGAAGAAGATTTGCTTTCATGTGAACAGTACAGTCAAGGGGAATACTCATGGAAATAATGACAATATTGTAGAAAATTGGACTTATGGTTGGATTGTGTTCTCTGAGCTGGGTTGTTTTGAACACAATACAACCATGACCATACGTATGCGCTACAAATATTCTCCACCATTTCAGACTAGACTCTGGACATTCGAAGTCTTTAGACAACCAACAGAAACATTTGTGAAGGAAAATCTCTTTACCAAGTTTAGGCTGATGATAATATCATCAATCTAGAGTGAAAATGAAAGCTGCGCGAATACACCATCCAGCTGGTATAACATATCACCTAGAAACGTTGTCAATTTTTCTACTCCGATTACTTCGTTCTGAACTTCTCTACGTAAACTGTGAAATGAACTCCTTTCTTCTTTGTGTTCATTAACAAGTTTATCATTTCGATTAAATTTAAATTATTGTATTGTGGAGTTATTTGTCTTTTAATCACTACCAATTAGTGGATCTCACATTAAGCTGGATCGGCATTCTATCCTTCTGTGTATATGAATTTTCTTAAACCTTCCTTGTGCTAGGATTTATAACTCGAATCTCTTAGTGTATATTATTTTCATTTATATTCTCTGTGGAATAACTTTATTCCACAGTAATAAGTGAGTGAAATCTCTTTAGTGTGTAGAGCTGCTGAGAAAGCAGTGTAATAGAATGATACACACCAAGATTGTATTTATCCCGAGCCGACATCACTTGCAGAACCGTTGAAAATCTAGAAGTAATGGATAGCTGTGTTATTCTAGTATCTGCTTGGTTAGCGGCGAAAACCCGTAAGACTGTCAAAGAAATATTTTTTGATGAATCAAACTTATGTCGCTTACTGCCGACTTCACGAAACTAACCTTTAGGTTATCTGTGCCATCACTTATTGCTTTTACAACTAGATCTTATGTTATCATTATTTATTATTAGTCCCTTGGGTTCCTAGTGGAACATAGGGCTTCAGTAGCACGCCTCCAGTGACCTCTGTTCTCTGAGATCTTTTGAACCTGGTCCCACGACAGCCCAGAAGCTCTCATTTCTTCCTCGCACGACCTCCTCCATGTCACCCTCGGACGTCCAACTCGTCGCTTCCCATGGGGATTCCACTCGAGGGCCTGACGCGTGATGTCCTCAGTCGGCCTTCTCAGTGCATGCCCAATCCATCTCCACTTCTTCCTGCATATTTGTTGCGTGATAGGTTCTTGGTTGGTTCGTTCCCAGAGTTCCTTGTTGCTTATTTTTTCTGGCCATCTGATCTTCAGCAGCGAGCGTAAGCAGTTGTTGATGAATGTCTGTAGTTTATTGGAAATACCTTTCGTGACGCGCCAAGTCTCTGAGCCATACAAGAGCACTGACTTGACGTTGGTGTTGAAAATCCGTATCTTGTTCCGCATGCTGAGTGCAGGAGATCTCCACACTGGTTTCAGGCTAATGAACGCCTGTCTTGCTTTTCCGATTCTGACTTTGACGTCCTCGTCTGTCCCGCCTGTAGTTGAAACAGTGCTTCCTAGATAAGTGAAGGAGGTTACTTCCTTCAAGTTTCTCCCGTTGACGGTGATTGGAGTTTGTTGTTGTTGTTGATGGTGGTGGTGCGGTATCTTCATCACATCTGTCCTCTCTATATTCACCTGAAGTCCCGTCTTAGCTGCCTCTTCTATCAACTTGTTAGTTTTTGCCTGCAGATCTTCAAGTTTGTGTGACATCAGGCATAAGTCATCTGGCGAAATCCAAGTCTTCTAGGTTCTTTTCCGTCGTCCAGTGTATCCCCCTCTTCTCGCTGCCTACTGTTTGCTGCATGATCCAGTCCACCACAATAAGGAATATCATGGGGGATAGTAGACAACCTTGTTTCACTCCTGTCTTCACCTCAAAGGCATCAACGAGCTTCCCATTGTGGATTACTTGGCATGTGGCATCTTCATATAGTTGTTGAATGAGGCGGATAAAGGTTTGCGGTACTCCGTAGTATTGAAGCAGTTTCCAAATTACTTCACGGTCGACGCTGTCAAAGGCCTTCTCAAAGTCGATGAAGTTGAGGTAGAGAGCTGATTGCCATTTTATACTCTGTTCTATGATGATGCGAAGCGTTGCAATTTGGTCTGCACATGATTTGTACTTCCTGAAGCCTGCCTGTTCGGGTCGCAGTTTTGAATCCAGTGCGTCTTTAAGCCTCTCTAGGATGATGCGGCTTAATATTTTACTTGGGGTTGACAGGAGAGTGATTCCGCGCCAGTTCTTGCAAGCACTGAGGTCTCCCTTCTTCGGCAGTTTGACAAGGTAACCCTTCTTCCAATCGTCAGGTACCTTCTCTTCCTTCCACACCTTCTGCAATAGTGGTGTGAGCATGTCCGCTGTTGTCTCTGCATCTGTTCTCAGTGCTTCTGGCGGTATTCCATCTGGTTCTGCTGTTTTCCCGCATTTCAGTAGCTTTATGGCGTTCAGGACTTCCATTTTCGTTGGGGGATTAATATTCACTTGTAATTCAGCGGCTGCAGGTGGTATTTCTGGACGAAGTGCAGGTGGTGGTCGATTCAAGAGCTTCTTGAAGTGGTCGGCCCATCGTTTCCTCTGTTTCTCTTCTTTTGTAATGAAATTTCCTTCTTCATCTTTTATTGGTTTCATCTGTGTTGGTCTCTTCCCTGATAGCAACCTGGTTATTTGATACAATGTTGTCAGGTCTCTCTTACCTGCAGCCTGTTCTGCTTCACCTGCCAATGTTTCGTAGAAGTGTCTTTTGTCTTTCCGTGCACTCTTCTTCACTTCTTTGTCCAGTGCTTTATACATTGTGCTCAGTTCCTCTTGTCGTTGAGCATCCTTGCACTGGTTTATCTTCTGCTTCACCATCCTCCTCTCCTCTATCAGCTTCCAGGTATCCGTCGAGATCCATTCCTTATCTTCTTTCTTCTTCCTTCCTAATACTGTTGTGCAGGTTTCTTTCCACATAGCTTTCAAAGACTTCCAGTGTTCTTCTACACAGGTTTCTTCAGGGATGTTCCTCAATATCTCCCATTTTGTCTTGATGGCTGGCTGCCGTGAAGACCTCCTTTGTAGTTTCATCCTTCAGTTTCCGAGTGTTGTACTTGAATTGAGGTCTATCACCAGCTTCCTTGAAGGCTTTTAACTTGATTTGGAAGGTTCCTTGCACTGGATAGCGAGTGGTGTGAACCTACATCTGTTCCTCTTCTTGACCTTGTGTTAAGTAGACTGCGTCTCCATTTTCTTGAGATTGAGATAAAGTCGATTTGATTTTTAGTGTGTCCTGGTGTCTGGTGAAATCCATGTCGCTTTGTGGATATCTTTGTGCTTGAACACACTGCCTCCAATTACCAAATCGTTGAATGCGCAGAATTCTGCAAACAATTCTCCATTCTCATTCATTTCACCTAGCGCCTCTCGACCCATGGTTAGTTCTCTTCCCGTGTTGTCCCCTCCCAGTTTGGCATTCATGTCGCCCATTAGAATTTTGATATCGCCAACTGATGTCTTGTCCAGTGTTGATTGGAGTTGTCTGTAGAAATCCTCCTTTTTCTCTTGCTCTGCATTATTTGTAGGTGCATAACATTGTATGATTGTGACCTTTCTTCCTTTTGAGTTGAATCTTGCTGTCATGATCCTGGAGGAGATTGGTTCCCACTGCATGAGAGCCTTCGATGCTCTTGAGGACATCATGATAGCCACTCCACAACTCAGTGTGCTCGTGGTTGTCGTCTGGGTGACCGGAGTAGATTATTGATTCTCCAGTTGACAGTTTGGAGAGTCCACTCCCATTCCATCTGCTTTCGCAAATCCCAAGCACTTCGATGTGATACCTTCTCATCTCCTTTGCAATCTGGGCTGCCCTACTGGGTTCAAACATCGTGCGGACATTCCATGTCCCCACGTTTACTTTCGCTTTCATCAAGAGAAGACACATCGGCCAATTGGCTTCCCGAAGGCTTTCACCAACTGGCGTCATTTTGCCTCTCCGATTCCAGCGGGGAATGAGTTTGTTTTCATTTTTTATATTTTGTTTGTGCTTTGAAGTTTGTTTAGCGGTTAGATTTGTTTTACGGGGTAGGGTTGCTAGCCCTATGCCCAACCTTCCCTCTTTACCCGGGCTTAGGACCGGCTAGTAAGTAGTAAACTAGTTAACCAGGCGAGGTTAAGTGCATTTCGTCCTATTTGGGACTCGTCAGCTGGATGTACATGCCTCCCAGTGAGTGATGTTGTTCCCACCGGGATTCGGGCTCAAGAGTGATCGCTTCAAACGCCAGGGTGTTATCCACTACACCAATGAGCCATAGATCTTATGTAGTAGTCGTTTACTTGTGGATCACTAACGTAGCCACCTATGGTCCTGTTCTAACTCACTATTGATCGATGTCTGTCGGCCATGTTTTAATGGCAGTCAACTCTCTACCTCAACTTCATCGACTTTGAAAAGGGCTTCGACAGCTTTGACCGACAAGTAATATGGCAGTTGTTTCAACACTAGGGAGTGCCACAACTCTTTATCAACTTCATTCAACAACTATATGAAGGCGCCATATGCCAAGTAATTCACAATGGGAAGCTCAGTGAGGCCTTTGAAGTGAAGATAGGAGTAAGACAAGGCTGATTGTGGTCGTCTCGACTGGATCATGCAGCAACAAGAGGATCGAGAAGGGGGGCATACGCTGGACCGGAGGAAAGATCCTAGAAGATTTCGATTTCGCCCATGATGACTTTTGCCTGATGTCACACAAACTCGAAGATCTACAGACAAAATCCAACAGGTTGACATAAGAGGCAGGGCAGCGAAGACAGGACTTCAAGTGATCGTAGAGAAGACAGAGGTGATGATGATACCGAACCAACAACAACAACAAGCTGCAATCGCCATCAATGGGAGAAACTTAAAGGAAGTAGCCTTTTTCACCTATCAAGACAGCATCGTTTCAACTACAGGCAGTGGCACAGACGAGGATGTCAAAGCCAGGATCGGAAAGACAGCAAGACAGACCTCCCTGCAATAATCTGAAATCAGTGTGCAGATCTACTGTACTGCACTCAGCATGTCGAACAAGATCCGGATTTTCAACACTAATTCAATCAAGTCGGTGTTTCTATGTGCTAGTTGAGAGACTTGGCGTATTACAAAAAGTATTTCCGACAAACTACAGACGTGCATGAACAGCTACTGCCTATGCTTACGGGAAACTGAAGGTGAAAATCAGATGGCCAGAAAGAATAAGCAAGAAGAAACTCTGGCTGGCAACGAACCAAGAACCCATTGCCCAAAAATATGCATAATAAAAAAGTGGAGAAGAATTGGATTGTACATACACTGAGAAGACCGATTTGGGACATCATTTATCAGGCCGTTGATTGGAAGCCGAATGGGAAACGAGTTGGGCGTCCCAACTGAGGGTGACATGGAGATCATTTGAGGAAGAAATGAGAGCTTGTGGGCTATCGTGGAGCCAGGTTCGAAAGATTGCAGAGAACAGAGTGGAATGGCGATACACTACTGAAGCCCTATATTCCACTAGGAACAAATCGGACAAATGATAATAATCGGCCATATTTTGCAGTGTGATTACTAAGTGAAGTGTTGCATCTTTTATTTGAATTCAGACGACAAAAATAATAAATCAGATATTGTCTAGTAGTTAGGTAGTCAACTTGAGAGCAAGAATTAAAGGTTAATAAGTTGTAGTCCCATCGAAATTTACTATGGAAATTGTACAACAGAAAAATCAAGTTGCAGCTTCTATTAGGCATATAAATTTAAGTGTAGTAATCCGTCCATCAGCTTAGTCAGTCCTTCATTCAAGCGTTAGAAACCTGCATAAATATACATTCATATACGAAGCATGAAATGGAAAAATCGAATAGACTTGTCTCAATTCGCAATTCCGAGATAAGTTAACAGAATAGTCAGAATTTGGATGAAAAAACCAAGACTTAGGAAAACAAGCTTCTTCACAACTATGTTACACCTTAATGTTTTAGTCGGTACATTTTTGTCCTCAGGGGTGTTTTCAGTGTTTTTTTTATGACTAATAGGACAAAATCTGTTGAAGTTAGAATGCGTCCTACTCCCAGGATCTTTACGATGGATATGTCTAAGCATATTACCATCTATAGTTCGCTGAATTCCGTGATCATTCTGTTCATATTTTGCTTTAAATTCTAAATATTGGTAGGATCTGCAGAGTAGACTCAGCAAGTATGAGCTATATTTCACATTATTGTACACAACCAATGTATCATCAAAATGTTTGCTCGAGGATTGGTCTTCAACGGTCCCACGGCTAACAATAGAGAGTGTAGTGGTTGAGTGTGTCGACTACTTCATTTACCTGGGAAGTAGGATCAGCCATGGTGGCTCAGTGGCCGACGAAATATCGGCACGAATACAACAGGCTCGGCTAGCTTTTGCCAACATTAGCGCCGTCCTGATATTGATTATTTATTAAGCGTCACGCGTACTAGACACTAGTCCGCTCTGTTCTACTGTATGGGTGTGAAACATGGCCTTTGAAGGTGGAAGACATGAGAAGGCTTCGGGTGTTTGACCACAGTTGCCTTCGTAGTGTAGGCAATGTACCGTGGTGTCGCCACGTGAGTGAGGTGTAGAGTTTTAGGGAGAAGAGGTAAATCGGTCGACAAAGTTACGAACGTTCATCGACTGAGATGGCAGGCTGCGACATGTGTTATATATGCCTATTGACCATCTGCCTCGTCACACAATGTTGGTTGAAGTAGGTTCAGGCTGGAAAAAGGCTCGAGGTGGCTAGACGAAAACATGGCATCAATATATGAAGTCGTTAACTGTTGGTTTGAGTCATGTGGGGTGATGTGGACTGGGTGGTTGGGGTCGGCAGGACCAGCGGAACCAGCAGTTGGGGACTCTAGGTGATATGGCTCAAAATCGAAGTCAGTGGTGCAGATGTATCCCCACACACATGGTCCGCATCTTAACGACGCTATGCCGAATCTCACTATTTTCTCATTCTTCCTTTCCTGTCTTTTCGTGCTTTATATTTCTTTTAACTGAATTTTCTTGTCTCCATCTTGCACGCAACTGCTTTTTTATTTGATGTACTGATATGAGGTGTGGCGGCAAATTGGACGGTTACTCAGTAATGCCTGGTCCTATGTTGATATTGATGATTTTTCATCAAAATTCCTCGTGTTATAGTTTGTCTTATCGATTACTTACTTTATGCTCGTACGTTCAATGTTCTCCATAAGGATATCAACTAGAATGATCGCAGAATTCTTCTTATGCAAAGTATGTCCAATGCAGTCAGTCAGAATGAAATAAGTATAAGATCCAATATATGTCTATTTTTCTATATAAGTGAGAATTTATGTAGGTGTTCTGTTACACAATGGTATATAGTCTGTAAAATAACATGAATGTGGACATACGCATCAGTGAGACAGATTGATGTTTAACCGTTCAAAGTAATCTTCATCTTCCCTAAATAATACAAATTAAATTAAGGAGAATATCAAAACCATTAGAAAATTGTATTATATCAGTTAACTTTCCCAACTGTAGGGTAAATTAAAATGCAACGATAGACTAAAGATTTTAGAGAATAGAAAACAGTACTAGGGTGAATATTACTTAAGGCGATTTATATAGGACAATGAATATAAAAAAAGTACTTGTAAATGGGAAGATATGATAAAAATGGAGAAACAAGAAGATGGAGGGAAGTATAATACCATCAAACAAATGAATTTATCACTTTCATAGCTTTTTATGCCTATGTTTTCTTTCAAGAAGATAGTCATCACACTTTTGCCTAACAGCATATCCATTTAATGCGAAAGATGTTTTGATATTTCAACGAAGTCTGATCGTTACATTACATGTCTTTTAAATCAGACAGAAATAATCATGTAGGTTGAAGTTTATGCAGATTTTTTATTTTGAAGACAGTCTCCATCTCGAACTGATAATAATTTCTGATAAGGAACCGTGACCAGTTAGATTAACCAGTCAGAAATGAATCTTATGCTAAGCTAAGATATTGGTGGATAGTTGTGCCATATCGCAAAATTGACAGAGGTAAGAAAGTGTGGTTGATGTGTTATTGCGTTCACTGCGAGCTTCAAAGACCTTAAGTTTGATCCTAGATGATGCAAGGTCATGATTTGGCACTGCTAAGGAGACCCATATAAAGACGAAATATTGTCGAACTCTGAAATCTGACTCCAAATCTATATACATGTCCAGATACACTATCGACTATTTATAATTTCCAATACTGCTGATCCACCTGCGTCAGACAGTGCAAATATCAGGAGTTAACGTGAAGTATACATCGGGATTTTGTATTAGTCAATAATCGAGCAAAAAGTCTTTATCAGTATAATTCAACAAAAATGTTCGATGAGTTATTACATATATCAACACAATACAGTGAAATAAAAGGCTACAATATCTCTCTATTGCTCTTAGGTTTCCAGTGTCCCCCCAACTAATGTCAGTCCATGATGAATGCCAAAATGAAATTAAAAAATCCCCACAAACCAGCAAATTGAATTCACTTGTACTGCTCATTGGTGGGAAGCTTCGAGAAGTGATTCCCGAGGTTTCAGTGCAAAGTGGTGACCGATGTGGCCAACAAGTTCCAACATGAGGACAGTTTCTCGAGGATGGCATTGGACAGACGTTGTGCTGCATTGTAAACTGACAGAAGTAGGAATCATGTACCATTGGGTCCCGACGCAGTGACTTAGTGATGACGTGGTGACCGCGGGACATCAATGTCGTTGGCTCGGCCCTGGTCCCATATCAGGACGAAACGGCTGTCCAGTGCTCCCAGGTTTCCGTTGTTTTCTCATGAGGAATATTAACCTGAAATACATGAAATACTAACCTCTTTCATTTTAATCCACTTTACGATTACATTACTAGTAAAAATGAATCACATACATAGAAAAATGGGTTGTTGACTATTTCAACTCATAAATAAATACAACTGTACTGCTTTTCATAATGAAGTGCTCCGAAAGAGAAATTTTCCTGTAGTTTAGGTTGATGGAAATCTTAATTTCTTAAGGTAGTATTCATTACGCAGAGATATCCATCGGGGAACCATTAAAAACCCGAGAATACCGGAGAAGTGTTCCATCTTAGTATGAGAGTTCTCATCGGTACGCACCTCACAACCCCACCGATACCATGGGTTGAACTCAAGATCATCAGCTTTTTTTCAGTAAACTCTTCAATCACTGGATCAGATTTCAGAGGTTCGTGATATATCACGATTGTTCACTCGAAATTCGCTTCAATTTCAGCTGGTTAACCCCACAGATCACGGCTTCTAATTCGAACTTACAGATATACATCTTGAAGGGTGTCATTAATACGCACTGAAAAGTAGTGTAATTTTTTAATAACTAGCAGGATTTCGTAACAGATCGAAAATCAGATACAACCAAGTGGTGTTATTCAGAATGATAATCAGATAAGATGAGGTGAATTTCAGTCACTGTTGAAGTTTGAGACTAACCAGGGAGAAATAGTTTGCTTTCAAAGTCTATTCAACTTTTGAAGAAGTTACGATTTTTCGTAAGTGGTTTGAATAATAGAGACACAACGACTGCATCCGTTTTCTAAATTTAGAATAAAACTGAGTGCACAAACCTTCATCAATCTCATTTAATAGCTTTGTGGTATACGATGCTACATGTCAAGCAATTCACAATGGAAAGCTCAGCAATGCTTTGAAAGGAAGACAGGAAGGAGTAAGACAAGGTTGCCGCCTACTATCACCGATCACCTTCCTAATTATGGTCGACTTCATTGGTGTCGACTGGATGACGCAACAAACTTTGAGGGGCGAGAAAATGAGCATATGCTGGCTGTTTGACCGATGAAAAGAATCTAGAAGATTTGGATTTCGCCCATGATGATGTCTTGTATCACAAACTCGAAGATCAACAGGCGAAAACTAATAAGTTGACAGAAGAGGCAGGGAAGCAAAGACGCGACTCCCTTCAGGTGAATGTAGGGAAGACAGAGGTGGTGAAGGTACCCAAACGACAACATCAACAACCACAACAAGAAGAAGCACCAAACACCATCAACAGGAGAAATCTAAAAGAAGTTGTTTCCTTCACCTACCTACGCAGCATTGTCCCAGCTACAGGCGGTGCAAGCACAGAAGAGGGCGTCAAAACCAGGATCGGAAAGACAGCAGGATAGGCCTACCTGCATTAATCTGAAATCAGTGTGGTGATCTGCTGCACTGTACTGCATTCACTCGGCATAAAGCGTGAACAAGATCCGTATTTTCAACATTAATTCTGTCAAGTAAGTCAGCGCTTCTATGTAATGCTTAAGAGACTTGGCGTGTTACGAAAAGGATTTCCAACAAACTGCAGAAATTCATGAACAGCTGCCGCCTATGCTCACTCGATACTGAAGATGAAGATCAGATGGTCAAAAAAAACAAGCGACAAGGAACTCTGGCTGGCGACTAACCAACCAACCGTGAACCCATCGCCAAACAAATATGCATAATAAAAAAGTGAAGATGGATTGGATTATACATACACTGAGAAGACCGATTTGGGACATCACTTACCAGGCCGTCTAGTAGAAGCTGAATGAGAAACTAGTTGGCCGTCCGAGGGTGACATGTAGGATATTGTGTGAGGAAGAAATGCAAGGTCCTGGGTAGTCGTGGAGCCAGTTTAGGAGGACTGGAGATAAGAGAGTGATGGTGTTAAATCGTAAAATATGTATTACAGTATTATCGCTGTGTTTCTGTGGTATTTCATCCAGTGTTTAAGTGAACTTTATTCCCAAACGCAAGTAATAACTTTGAGTTTATGTAATCTAATTTTCAACTAGAAGTGACATATCAAATACTGTTTACCCGGTTTTAAAACGCTTCAAGAAAAAATGGCTATTTTTAGACAACAGTTTCTAATTAGTTTAGGATCTATTATCCATGTACTTCAAGGAGACTCAGAAATCCAGAAATTCTTTTTGCAACCAATCAGTATACTGTCATCTTTTCAGAAATGAAGAGTAATTATATGTGTAAGTGTCATATTGGTTGGAGAGGTGATATTTATAGCAAATAGCCTTCTAGAAACGTCCAGGAATAACCAGTCATCAAAAATATACATTTAAATATGCATATGGAATATTATGCAGACTTTTGGTATTTTTTGAAGAACTAAGCAAACATCGAATGAAGAATCTAAAAGTTATTGTTTAATCAGTCATTGGTTTTTATTGGATACATGAATTTCTACCAGAAGAAAGTAGTTTACAGTGAGATGTGTGAAGATGTCCTGGTTTATCCCGTATCTCAACATATTACTGTTGACGCTAAGTTAGTGACTAGATCTTGTTTCCAGTCATTATGAATATAGCAAACTAATTTTATGCTTCCTTTTATCTTGTTGTTCTGAACAATTGTTCCATACTGACAATACTTAGCTTGTTAGGATTTACAAATGATTTAAAATATCAATACTGACGAATATGAATAAGAGGTGTAAATTCTAAGAATTTGGTTCCAGGAAACTGAATCACTTCTCCCAGTAGGGTAAATTAATGGTAAAACGTCACCCAATAACGAACAATTAGAAGTAGAGGCATATATGATAGACTTGGTAAATTCTTAGTTGGTTATTTTTAAATTATTACCAACATCCTGGCATGTCTTTGTTTGCTTTTCCATGAATTGAAGAATCTCGAAATGTCGTGACGTTTAATAGCCAATTGATGTTCATTTAGACGAAGGCGAAGGTAGGCAACCACTTTGTCCAATATGTAGTGTTGACTACAGTTATTGCAGTTGATGTTGTAAATGATATTCAGTTTGTCTTCTTTGCTTGTTGAATCCTTTGGTCTGCATAATAGTGTTTGGAGGGAATTTGTTGGTTTATGAGTGGCTACACCGATTCCAAGTGGTTTGCCTGAGTAATCTTGTCGTGATTTCTGATATTATCTATGTATGGTGGGATGATGCATTTGTTGATTTCTGTCGATGACTTTGTAGTTGATGATGTACGAGATAGGCATCTTCTGATAAAGTTTCATGGGTAGCTGTTCTTCAAGTAATTTTCTTCGTTTCTCTGTGAAGTTGTTGTACTGCAGTGTGTTCTCGCTCTTCTGAATAGAGTCTTCACGCAACTTATCTTGTGGTTTGTTGGAATGTTGCTACTGCAGTTGAGGACTTGGTCAGTGTGTGTTGGCTTTCTGTACACTCGCGTTTTCAGCTTTCCAGCATTTGTCCCACTGACTAGAATATCCAGGAACGGTAGTTGGTTGTTTGACTCTCTCTATTATGAATTTGATGTCATTGAAAACGCTGTTGATCAAATTGTGGGTGCTTTGTATATCATCCTTTTTAATAATGACAAAAGTGTTGTCCACATAGCTAATCGAGAATTTCGGTTTGATCACAACTAGGATGATGGCTTCCAGTCTCTAAATCACTGCTTCTGCAATTAATCCGGATTTCGGTGATCCCATTAGAGTTCCTCTCATTTGTTTGTATATCTTGCCGTTGAATTGGAAGAATGTTGTCGGACAAAGGTCAATGAGTTCCATCACGATTAAACAACCCAGCTCAGAGAACACAATGCAAACAAGACTTCAAATCTAAACATAACCTTCGATTAAATAACTTGGATAAGTTGATAAACAGTTCAAATTATGATTTTTTCCATTTCTGTCGAGTAGGTATCTATATGAGAACTTGTGAATACTCACCCTGACTGATGCTGATACTGGAGAATATTACACAGTTGAAATCACTCATGATAATGTTTCTGTTTCCAATCTACTACTTGTCTTAGTTAGTCCTTGTTTCTGATAGCTCCTAAGCTGATTGTTATTCAGAGGTCACATTGCATATTAATGTCCAATCAAATGTCAAAGGATACTCTTCCTATGTTACCTCCAAATGTGTATGTCAAATTTGCTTAGAGCTGCAGAAGCAGATAAGTTCAAGGAACAGAAAGTAGGGGATATCTTAGATTTTGTTAATACATTCCGAAAAGACTATGACTGATGAGAAGTAACAGTCTGGACAGCAAAATTATTCAGCACCTGATTGACACTGAACATCCAACAGGCGTCTCAAACTCTAACAAGACAATAAAAAAACAAACAATCTCAGTTCCTTCTGAAATTTACTGAGACGATAGCCATCGAACGCCTCAAACCTGATTTGCGTATTTTAAAAGAGGCTATAGTCAGCCTAGATCAACTTTACATCTCTTGTTGACTGTTATCTGATTACATTATCTATCCTTTATCAAGTAGAGATGTTTGTTACTTAGCTTTTATTTAGCTGCATCATCTTTCGTTCATATTGTATATTTCAAACCAATTGAGCTAAAATCATAGTGTTTTGCATATTTTTTTATTTCTTGTATGACCTAATTATATAGTCTTAGAAATTTTGCGTTCCTCTATTTGGATTGCCACTCATGTCTTCATCTTTATTCGAGAAATTTCCAACGGATTATATGCATAGTTGTAACAGTTTGTTACCATTTATTAACCTTCCTTAAATTTTCAGTTATGAGTGGCCTTCAAACTATAAATATTTGCATCTATCTTAACTACTTACCGATCTTCTGTTTTGTTTAAGTGAATTTTAGCGCTTTCAATTTTCTGTAACACCTCATATTCCGATATTTTAGGTTGTAAGTGGTTGACAGGATACCATTGAAATAAAATGGATTCATTTAATCCTGGTTCTATTATTTTTCTCGCTGTTTTCAAACTTATATAAGGGACTTCATGCTTACAGTTTAATAATATTAGTCAGTACTAGCGTTTACTATATAAATGCAAGCAGGAGACGTCTTTCAATATAGCCAACTGAATACATGAGAAAGTACACAATTCTATTCACGAGACTTTGGTTTGGAAATAAAGGAAATTTATCTGCAGATTAGATGAAGGGCTACCTTGTCAAACTCCCAGAGAAGGGTGACCTAAGTGGTTACAGGAGGTGGCGCGGAATCATGGTACTATTCATAACAAGCAAACTATTATGACGCATCATCCTGGAGAGACTAAAAATATGCTCTGAACTCAAAATTATGATTGCAACAGGCTGGATTCAGGAAGCATAAATCATGTGCGGATCAAATTGCAACGCTACGAATCATCGTAGAACAGTGCGTAGAATGGCAGTCAACTGGATTTATGCCTCAACTTCGTCGATTATGAAAAGACCTTCGATAGTGTCGACCTACCAGTTATTTGGTAACTGCTTCAACACTACAGTATTAGTGACACAAACATATATCAACCTCATTCACTAGCTATATCAAGATGCCACATGCCAAGTGACTCGTAATGGAAATTTCAGTGATGTCTTAAAGGTAAAGACAAGGCTGCCGCCTACTATCACACATCATCTTTCTGATTGTGGTTGACTTGACTGGATCATGCTGCAAACCTTGAGGAAAGAGAAGAAGGACATATGCTCGAACGATGAAAGCAGCCTAGAAGATTTGCATTTCGCCCATGATGGTTTATGTCTAGTGTGTTATATCGCACGAACTCAAAAATCCAGAGGCGAAAACTAACAAGTTGACCGAAGAGGCGAAGCACGGCAGCGAAAACGAGACTTCAGGTGAATGTAGAAAAGACAGAGGTGATTAAGATAACCAACCAATGACAATATCAAAATAAGCACCAATCACCACCACTGCGAGCAACCTTAAGGAGAAGACTCTCTCACTTACCTAGGCAGCATCATTTCAACTATGGGTGGACCAGCCACAGATGAGGATATCAGAGTTAGGATCGGAAAGACAGCAAGACAGGCTTTCATTAATCTGAAACCAGTATGGAGATCGACTGCATTCAGCATAAAGCGTGAACAACATCCGGATTTCAAACACACATTCAGTCAAGTCAGTGCTGCTACATGGTTCAGAAACTTGGCGTGTGACGTAAAGCATTTCAAACAAACTACAGACATTCATCAACAGCTGCCATCTACGCCCGATACTGAAGATCAGATGACCAGAATAATAAGAATAAGCAAGAAGGAACTCTGGCTGGCTGGCTGACTGGCTTGCTGGCAACGAAGCAACCAGGAACTCATGGCACAACAGATATGCAGAAGAAGAAGAAAGTGGAGATGGATTGGATTGGGCATGCACTGAGAAGGTCGATTGTGAACATCATGTGACAGTCCATGTGATCGAGTGGAATCCAAAGGGGTAATGACGAGATGTTCGTGTGATGTGAGTGTGACATGTAGGATATGGTGTGAGGGGGAGATGGAGTGTGATGGGCAGTCGTGGAGCTAGGATTCAAAAGACTGTATGGAAGAGAGTGCAATGCAGGTATGCTGCAGAAGCCGTATATTCCACTGGAAATCCAAGGGTTCCCGTCAACCTTATAAAAAATAATCGGCCCCCAAATCCTTCACACAGACGATGTAGTACCAATCAGACACATGTGACCTGAGTCTTGTATTCAAAAGAATTAAGTGTTGCCGCTTCAACTTCCGTGGCGAGATTTGACAACCACCAAATTATTTATATCCTACCCCATATAATCTATCTTTCTAATTCCATACTACAGATACCACTTCATTTGATCAATCTGAAGTGATTTTAACGAATTCTCTCAACCTATTTTCTCCACCAATATGAGTAACATTCTATCAATTTGTTATTCTTCAAATTTTCTTCTTTAGTTCATTTCATCCAACTCTTATAAACCCCATCTTATTGCTTTATTCATTTATCTATCACCTAACAGCATCACTCAGGCAGTATGATCATTTAGATAATCGGCTATTTCGAATTGAATGTCAGTAACATTTGATTCCATCAATAATGTACACAAAAGACTTTTTTTCAATTAACTTCCTCAAGTGTATAATATTACTGAGAAAGTGATAAGTGAATTTTCAGTATTGTTGATGTATAATTCCTCCATATGTACACATAAGTGTGGAATCTGATGAAGGAGAAGCAGAAGAAGAAGTAATGGAAAGGAATATTCTTTGTTCACTCAAATGGCTCTTGAGTTATGGTTGAGATTTAAGTCATCCTTTGTTTTAATCAATACCACTTTCATGTTCTAATGAAAGAATATGTTTATTCTTGTAAAATGATTTTTAAATTGCAACAACTTGAAGTAAAAAATCTCTTAGTCATTTGAACCTAGTGAATTGTACTATTTCAATGTATAACACATCTGATAAACAAACTGAAATGATAATACAGTCTACGACAATGTTCAAGGAACTCCGATAACGAACCAACTAAGAATCTATCGCTCAACAAATATGCAGAAGGAAGTGTAGATGGATTGGCCATATACTGAGAAGACCATTTGAAACATTATGTCCCAGGCCCTCGAGTCGAATCCAAAGGGAATTTAGGAGTTAGGCGTTGGAGGGTGATATGGAGGAGATAGTGTGAGGAAGAATTGAAAGCTTATGGGCAGTTGTGGACCCAAGTTTAAAAGATTGCAGAGAACAGAGTGGAATGGAAATGTGCTACTGAAGCCGTATATTCCACTATGAACCCAAGTGATAAATAATAACAATAATAATACAATGTTCAAGCTTTACTTTTATTTCAAATTAACATATATGATGAGAATTTGATGAAAAGACAAATAAGCAAAAATTGTTTAGAAATTTGATGTAAAAGAAATATATTTATGACGTTATATTTTCATCGCCTTTCAGATTTTGTCAGAAAATAACTTCCAATATGCCTAAATTGAGAAAAATTCTTTATTACAGGAGTAAAAGTACTTCCCTCCGAAAAAAAATATTTTTATATGTTTCTCTGTCTTATTTCTTAATAAATGTTCAACTTATCAGTGAAACTAGACTAGACGATAAGAAAAATTCTTTCATAAAACCTTATTGATTCTCTTTCAGAAAGCCTAACATCACTACAATTTCAGATTCTTTCAGTCAAATGATATCACATTAACTTATGTGTTGACATTTAACTAAGATATACTTTTTAGACGAAAAAAAAAACAAAACAAATCAGTGTAAAAACTTGAATTAAGACCTACTGGACCTTTTCTTTCGTCAGTAGAAAAAGTACTTCGAAGATGTAGAGAAATGTTTATAAGTTAGAAAAATGAAATATTGGAAACATATGTTTGAAAAAACGATTTTACGAATAACAGTGTAAGTTATCTGTAAGTATTGTTTGGAAGTATGTCCCAAACGAACTAACAAAGAGCTTATCACCCAACAAATATACCGAATAAATGGGAATTGGATTGGATTGAGCATACATTGAGAAAATCGTATGGGGACATCAGTCGTCAGCTCCTTAATTGGAAGCCGAATGGGAAACGATGAGTTGGACGTTCGAGGATGAAATGGAAGGGATTGCGTGAGGAAGAAATGAAAGGTGATGGGCAGTCACGGAGCCAGGTTCGGAGGACTAGAGGGAAGAGGATGAAAGGGTGACGTGCTACTGAAGCTTTATGTTCCGCTAGGAACCAAAGAGACAAATAAATAAATAAATACTACTGAGGAGATGAAATCGACGAGTGTCTTTCCATGATAAGTTGAAAACTGAAGTACCAAGCAATTCAGTTTGAAGTTGGGTTGATAAATCTGTTCACTGAGACGTTATTCTACTACTACTTCTACAACAATAACCATCAATACTGAATTTAGATAAAAATTAATATTTGAAATGATGGAAAAGATTTGTATCTCAGGATGAGGATAATGGTGGTTTGGCGTTCTGCTGGTGAGGATATCACCAAGCCTGCGAATATAATGTCTACAACACCAAACCCTAATCACTAATGCATACGAATGACAAAGTTCTTCAAAGTGTAATTTGTTTATCTCTGAACCTTCAAAACTGTCCCTGCTCCCACTTCACTTGTTTTAATCATTTAAATATAATTTTTAACTGTATTACCTACTCTACAACCTGCGGTTTTGCAGGTTTACAATAAAATTAAGAAAGAACATCATGACAGAAAGCAGTGGGTCTTGAAATACACAACATTCAATCACATAACTACTCCTAAAATGGTTATATAAGACCGTCGATTTTTGTGCAAGCTAAACAGTCCACAACCACCAAACTTAACCTTAACTGCTTATGCTCTATCCTCAAACTGTAAAATGACATGACAACAACCGATCTTTATGTTTTGTTTCTAATGGTACAGTTACTGTAAATACTGTAAATATTTCGTAGAACCGTTAAGTTACCAAGATTGTTAATATATCTAATACATGAACACGATAGATCATGAAACACATAGGTTACACAATATTCTAGTTATATTACGCTCTCATAGGTTAATTATAGTCATGAAAACGTTGTACATTGTTGAGAGAATCAGTTTATTATAAATAAGTCTGTAATACACTTGTTACAGGTTAGTGATCATGGGCACTATTTTTGCTGGAAACCATACCTAAATTAACAAAATCTCGTTGTGTAAAAATATTCATGATACATAACAGAGTCTCGTCACTTAGATGTACCTGCCTCTCAGGGAGTGATGTTGTTCTCATTGAGACTTAAAGTTAGCACGTATTGCTTAAAGCGCTAGAATATTATGTACTAGGCTACTAATTCATGAGTGTCACTTGTCTGCTTTATTCCATTCACCTATTTGACCATTATTCATTATATTTTAGTTCTGAAATAGGAACATTGTGTTCACATAACTACTAGCTGTTAAAATAAGCCAAAATATGGTGCTTATTGGTTAAATGTTCTTAGATTAATACAAAACAGATAGGTGGATGGTATTATTTTAACAAAACTGACCAAATTTTACAACAAATGGATAAATAAAAGCCGTCCCGGTAGCCTCTGATTTCGATTGAAATCTAAGAGTCATGAATTTTGATCGGTTTGAAGTTGAAGATATGCTCTATTGATGATTTTTCAATGCTTATTAGTGATGATTACCGTATTGTGAGTTGAATAAATTAGCCTTCCTAAATAAATGGTTCACTTCTCTTCTTCTTATTGCCTGTACCTTATAGAAGCTCGTAAGCTAATTTGGGAAATGAAAGATATCTGCTCTTTGTTCATTAGTCAACATAAATTATTTTAAAAAGTTAATAAACATTTTGGCACTACATCATTATAAAAGCAGGACTGACTTTGTTGACTACAGAGATGGATGCCGCATACACAGATGGATTAACCAAAGTAAAATTCATTTCCGAAAAATATGCCATGTAAATAAAGTATGTCCATCGTTCAGAAGACTCCATTAAAAAGGAAGTTAGCTCAAGAACTTTCTATACATGTACTGTCTGAAGTTTCATGATAAACGCCTGCATGTAAGTCAAACTGTAATTCAGACCATCTGAGAAACGAGATCCACTTAGAAAATGTTGAAGTCTTATGAATATAAGAAAAGGATTTTATTAAAAGATTTTCACTGTAAAAACTAGGCATAACACAGCAAAGAGATAGGAGAACTCTTGAATTTATTTCCAAACACATACACATTATAGATTGATTAGTCACTGAGAGGCAGCGAATTTCCTGTTCTCCAGTCCTAAGAGCTGACTGAATTCTGTCGACCTTATTGCAATCTGGTCACTAGGCTACGGAATCCCCATCACAAGTGCACTCTGATTGATATTAGTTGGTTGGAGGCAATCACCAGGACACCTAAAGTAATCTAAGCTTCTTCCGCATTGACACAAATCAGCACAGCGTATGTGTGACCTCTAGGAAACTTATATCCTCCCAGGGATTCAAACCTGGCACCCAGTGTTGAAGTCAACATCATCGCCACTGAGGTATTCGAATGGTGAGTGACCTACTGCGTAGACGCTGAAAAGCTACTAGTTTCTTCTTATCCAGTCTTCAGTGATTATAGAATTTGATCAAACATTTTACAATGTAGCCTCCAAGATAAGTGGCTCGCTTTGATGTTATTTGGTTGGCAAGATATCTGACTGTAGCGCTGGCTGGTGAGGGATAGTATCTATGAAGAAACATTGGTTTCCTCAAGTATGTAGACACACATTGCTGTCAAATGCTAACAAACAAGAAAAGTTAGGGCGAGCTCATTCAGCTGCTGACTGTTTCCAGCTAAGTGACAAAATAGGGATCATATTTAAATATTTCCGAAGTTGGATACCTGAAGGACATTTGTAAGAGCTCTTTCTAGATATCCCCAAATTCTAGTTCTATAACGGTGAAACGTTAGTGGTTTATGTGTAGTTGTGACCCACCTCTCATCTCATTGTCTTCCATAGTAAGCTTCTAATTTAGAACGGATGGTGTTTTGGATATACATTTTTTTGAGCATTATGAACAAGAAAATTGTTAAGATGTTTTAAAAAGCAAATAATGACGAATGATAATCTCACAGTTATCGGTGACAACGGAATAAAATATCGATTTATTAAGAGTTAAGAGAAAGATTTTTGATTTTGAGCAATTGGTGTGTCAGTTAGCGTCTTTCGAATACTTTCAGTCATAATCAGATAAGAAGACAATTAACGGAAGTGAAACCAGTCGGTAAACAGAACATATTGATGTCTTGTTGTTTAGCCAAATAATCTTCACTCGGATAAAGTCAGAAGAATTGCAGATTTCCTCCGTATCCAAAGACTAAGTTGATTTCTCTGGATTGCTATCGACCAAACTAAGTGTAGAAGCATTGGATTTCTTTGCATATTACTTATTTTAAAGCAAGGTGATGAATCCAAGTCATTTCATGAGTCGATTGAAAGTCGAGTGCTTGATTTTGTAAATGATTAACTTCTCTTAAGTTGAAGAATTTCCAGAATTGCTTCGGAGATGCTTGCTGCTGATTATTGTTTTATCCTTCAAGCACACTCACTTTGACACGAACACATGAATCTCAATTCACAATATGAGATACAGTGAAATAGCCTCATACAAACTTTTCACTGTAAAGAATGAACAGATTACCTGAATCTTATAAATGTCAAGTTTCAACTACTGGCGGCTGCACAAACGAAGATGTCAAAACTAGAATCGGAAAAGCAAGTCAGGCTTTCATTAATCTGAAACCAGTATGGAGATCGACTGCATTCAGCATAAAGCGTGAACAACATCCGGATTTCAAACACACATTCAGTCAAGTCAGTGCTGCTACATGGTTCAGAAATTTCGCGTGTGACGTAAAGCATTTCAAACAAACTACAGACATTCATCAACAGCTGCCATCTACGCCTGATACTGGAGATCAGATGACCAGAATAATAAGAATAAGCAAGAAGGAACTCTGGCTGGCTGGCTTGCTTGCTTGCGACGAAGCAACCAGGAACTCATGGCACAACAGATATGCAGAAGAAGAAGAAAGTGGAGATGGATTGGATTGGGCATACACTGAGAAGACCGATTGTGAACATCATGTGCCAGTCCAGGTGATCGAGTGGAATCCGAAGGGGTAATGACGAGATGTTCGTGTGATGTGAGTGTGACATGTAGGATATGGTGTGAGGGGAGATGGAGGGTGATGGGCAGTCGTGTAGCTAGGATTCAAAAGACTGTATGGAAGAGACTGCAATGCAGGTATGCTGCAGAAGCCGTATATTCCACTAGGTACCCAAGGGACAAATTGTAATAATAATACCAATATCAACCATTTTATCAGAAACATTAATAATACACTTTTTGGATGCTTGATAATAGTAACAGCGTACGTCAGTTTCGCTGAATACACGCCGAAATCCTAAACATCAGGTGGACAACTGCTATTAATAATCTAGTCATTCAGCAACATGTGATATGTAACAGGTACCTTAAAATCAAACAGAGAACCAAATTAGCAACATGACTCGAAATATTTCACATTCGCCGAAGGCCATAGCCATTTCACAAGCGAAAATGGAAATGTCTGCTCAAAAAGAAACATTGATAAGTCTCTTGTTTTTCAACCATGATGATAACACCATTTTACAACTGATGCCTTAACTATTCTTGATGATAATTTCAATCACTGAATTTGATACATTTTATTATTTTAGCATGATATTCATCATGTAGTGACATCAACTGGAAAACTATGTATGGAAAACTTGGGTGTACTGAAAAACTGTTTCATTCTAGCAAAGTATTCCTCAGAATAAGAAACATATGACATTGTACTGCTAATCTCAGATTCAGGACAATCAGGTTTTATGGTGATCTTACGAAAGATTCAGTCTCTGAGTCAAAGTTGAGTCGTTCACAGATTACTGCTTCTGTTGATTTGCGATATAGCACGTTTATGAAACAAGATGTTTAGTTGAAATCGGCTTAAATACTATAAATCCGTCTGTTACTTATCATCAATTAGTCTACTTTTCAGTCTTCTTACTTCATATTTTAAATTGAGAAAAATCATACTCACTGCTATACACAGGATCGAATTTAGCTTCTTGAACGATTCCAGGAACAATATCTCTCAACCTGTTGTACTCGAATTCTGTAATATAATTCCCCACAAAAGTCAAATGAATTAATAACTGACTTATTCTCGACTCTATTGACGACACTGTTATCTCTGTATCATGTTCCACATTTACTCATAAGTTTTCTCAGTTATTCTTTGCAAGGCAAATACTGTCTGTCCTTAAATTTATCCTTGGGATACAGGTGTCTTACTCGACGAAACAATGATCTGACCAACCCTATTTTATAGTTTAATAGACAAATATCCTAGTAATTTAAATAATATGCCACTAAGTATATTAGAATAAGAATATGATGACCATTTGAAAACTGTGCTACACGTTTATTGTGGCTACATTTCACAGAGACTAAAACAGATTTACTGTTGTGTTTTAGCTGCTTTCAGTTAAAAAAAAGCATCTAGAAGGGAAGAAGTAGTAATTGTATACTTGAAAGTAAATGTGATATGTAAGTAAGTTAATTCAACAAATATCTATTTATAGAATACAATTTTCAGAGATGGTGAAAACATGAGTTACACAAAACATTTCTAGTATAATATTAGTCTTTTGTTCAAAATATATAATGAAAACTTTTTTCCTCTCTCCGCGTTATGTATACATGATGATTTATATTGTCAAAATAATAGAGAACAGTTTCAAAGGAAATATACCAGTTAAAGTTGGATTGCTGAATGTCTTTACACTGCATAATTCACATTTTAATCCCTGAGAAAGTTATCATTATATAACCTTTGTATTTCTTTCGCGTTCATTCTACTTATGTATGACATTCATAATCTTGTCATCGCTTACATTAATAGTATGTATGTTTAGTGAATAGGACCAAATTTTACAATTTCACTTTGTTGAAGAAGTCAAAAATTCACCTAAGGTAATGTTGCTACAAAATATCAGTTGATATTCTACTTAACTTTGTAACGTTTTTATTCTAGTGTTGTATACACAAATTTATCACTATTTTCATATAATAATTTTACATATTTTTAACAACCAGAAATGTCCTTTTGTAAGGAATCTTATCATGGACTGATATCATTTGAAAACCTGGGAGCAGTGAACAACTTTTTTGTCTTAGTATAGGACTTCTCAGTAGTTCGAGCCCACATCTCTACTAGAAGTCATGTTCAAAGGTTAAAACTTAAAGGTCAATCCTTTCATTGGTCGACTTGTGTGAAAATCAGACTGTATGAAAAACTTTCATGTCATGAACTAAAAAGTTGATTTCATTACAACTTATTTATGTGATATACGATAGTCAAATAGCCAGATTGCCAACAAATGAACTGTGCATAATTACTAAGCGGGTTCCAAGAAGCGTAGAACATATTATGTAATATTTTTGATAGAAATGTTATAAAAAACCAGCAGGGTTGAAGAATATCTTCTTCTGAATTTTGAAGGAGTTGTAGAGATTTGGAAACATAGGTGTATAGAAAATGTACTGATGAAACAAAATAGGAATTAACACAACTAAACAAGGCAGATAAGATTGACCTTTCGTTTGTTTAAAGCCATGAGAGGAGTAAGCTTTAACGTTTTGCTTTTCAATATAATGTCGATGTTTTTGCCCGATTTTGATGCTACTTCTTCAGTAATGTAGAGTAGACGTTGAAGAGATGTACGTGATAATACTTTCGCAATACAAAGCATTACAATAAGAGATGTATTAGCATCTATGTCGAGCTTTGTGTCAAATATCTTAACCAAAACAGTACTAGATTTGCATATTAGATTAGGATTTCGGGGGTTTGTAGGGATTTATTGATTTCAAGTTGGTATTCACCATACACTGACATCATTTGAAGGAATATTAGAAATCTGGGAGTACTCAACAGATGTTCTGTCCCCGAATGGAACTTCTCAGCAATACGCATTATGACCTCCCCCCCTGTCAGGGTTCGAACCTAGGACCTTCAGGTTCCGTGCTCTTAACGCTAACATTGAACCACTGGGTCTGAATTCAGTGGTCCATAATTCCTACTTCTGTCAGTTCATGACGCAACACAACCATCACCAAATGTCACCGCTGAGTATTTGTCCTCAAGTTCACCAGGTTTGAATTCTTCTTTTGTTTATTGGTGACTAGCTTGGAGAGGTGATTCCTGAAGTTCCAATGTATAGTGATGAGAGGTGAGGCGATCCTAGTCGACGTAAAGACAAATACTCAGCGACGAGATCGGGTAACGGTTGCGCCATACCGTGACGTGACAGACTTTGAAAATATGGACCAGTGGATTCTGACCCAGTTTAGTTATATTAAAGCGCTGACTGCGGAACCTGAGGGTTACAGGTCCGACCCCTAACGGGGTGGGGGTCATGCGTGTGGAGTGCTGAGGAGTCCAATTCTAGGAAAAAACAGCTAACCAGTGCCGCGGGGTTTCTAATGTTCCTTTGAGTGATGTCAATCCACGATAAGTGCGAACTAGGAAACAAGCTGATTTATTTATATAGTAACTGATGCGCCATCTGTATTTTCAGATTCACTCATCCTAGCTAAAACCTGAGTTCTTTTCTATGAATATGTTCCAAAGAGTCAGCAAGTGTAAGAGTTAAGTTACTCACAAGTTCAGTTACACACTATTTAGACAACAACGACCCTCAATTTTACATGGTTTTGCAGAATCGATATTAATCACATAGGTGTTATTATTAATAATTCCACTACCAATGGTAATAATGGTGACAGGATTAAGAGAGAATTCAAAGCCTCTTCTGTGTTATCATACAAGGAAGGCGCTTCAGTGAGTACAACTGTTCCACTGCAACCAGTTTTATGTGATGTCACCAAAAGTCCTCAATCACTGGTTTCTTTCATCTCTTAGGCTTTAACAAGTCAGTCTACATAGCTCCGGGCGACTCATGATAACGGTGAGAGATTTCATCGACTAGTACCGGGTTTTATTGTGGCCACCCTGAATCCTCTTGCAATCTAATCCACCTTCTTCTGCTTTACAACATCAAGGTAGATGCCCGGTACTTGTCCTAACAATCTCAGGTTCCCTAGTATCCTTCGCTTGACATCAGCATTGCTCACACGGTTATTCCACCAAACACGAGCAACGCTTAAAAGACACCTGTGATCAAATCTCTGTAATCGCTTCAAATCCTCTACTTGCCACGGCCATGTCTCACAGCCGTGTAACGGGACTTAATGGACTGCAACGCTGTATGCCTGTCCTTCGACAAATACTTGGATATCTTGTCAGCTGGTGTCAAAGATGATGCAAGTTGGAAAATGCCAAACTAGCCCTCTGTATCGCAGTTGGTATTTTGTCAGTGATCCATCAAACAGTTTGGGATGGTGGATCTCCTTAAGTATGCGAAGTGGTTCACACATTCCATCACTTGACTCCTTATCATTCCCAATTTTTACTGTTTCCAATTCCCACTGTTATAAACCTAAAGTCTTGCCACTGGTTGCCTATTAGTCAACAAACTCACTCATCATTATTTGCATCTTTAAGAATGTTAATTGAGTCTTCTCGGTTGTATTCATATTTCCTGATATGCATGGTTACTTTGTTATAACTCACAATTTTGTTTCTCATTTCATTCCATTCTGATTCTGCAGCTGAGGAAAAGTCAAGCAATTAATATGAACTGAGTCAATTTTGAAAATGCTGTTGTTCCTGCTTTTATGAAAATCAACAAGCGACTGCTTTGACTTCACTTTCTAGAACTTAGCCAACAAATGATGTGATATCCGGAGATTTACCTGTCTAGTTTTACACATCAAAAGGAACAGTTAAGTTGATGTATACAAAATGAGTGACTCAAACTAAATCGGCTATCCTTTAGTCTCGGATTTATTATTCATTAATTACTGAAAGATGTTCAGGAATGACATAAGTAAAACGTTCGGTTTACTGCCCTAACTAGGCTTTATGAGAGGATGTTAGTTGGACCGTATCCCTTGAACTGAAGACACAAAAACAGGTATTTTGCCCCCCCTCCCCCCAATTGTTATCAATCCACGTGAAATTAATAGTTCATTGAGAAGAATATATCTCTTTCATACTGTTATATAAACTTTTTATCCATAGTCATATTGAGTTTGGAAGATTTTCGCTTGATATTACACAATAATTCTGATTTACATGTTGTCCACCTTGAGAATTGGATTTTTCTAAAAGAAGAAGTAACTTTTAGCAGATATAAGAAGTTGACAGACTTTTTCGCATAAAAGTCGGGAGAAGGATTTTTTTTTCATACGTTTAAAGTGAATCATTTCTTTAATATTGGCATATACAGTGATGAAGGAGAAGCTTTTAAGAGCATACCTGATAAGATAAAATATTCACTTGATTAAATTGACCTTAGCAAAAAGGTATAAAAAGGACTGGGTTATTAGTTTTAATTACGTAAAAATAGATGACTTTGCCAAATAGCCTTTGTCAAATAGCCTGATATAACTATTTCACTCTGAGAAATGAATAGATTAAGTGAATCTTATCAGTTCTAACCATTTTGTAAGAAACATTAAAATTATAATTTTTTGATACCTAATATTAGTAACAGTAACATCGCCTAGTTTACTAACCGGTCCTAAGATCAGATACAGAGGGAGGGTTGGGCATACGGCTAGCAACCATGCCACATAAAAGCAATCCAATCGATAAAAAAAACTTCAAAGCACAAGGAAAATATAAAACATAAAATTAAACTTCTCCCTTGTAACAATCGGTGCGACGAAATGACGCCGGTTAGAGAAAGCTTTCGAGAAGCCAATCGACCAATGTGTCTTCTCTTCTCTAGATGAAGACAAACGTAAGCATGGCAGCATGAAATGTCTGCACAATATTTGAAGCTAGCTGGCTGGCAAGGCTGCCCTGATTGCAAAGGAGATGAGAAGGTATAACATAGAAGTGCTCGGAATCTGTGACAGCAGATGGAATGGAAATGGAATCTCCAAACTGTTAAATCGAGAGTCAATAATCTATTCCGATATTGTCACCAAAACGACAATCACGAGCACACCGAGTTTTGGAGTGGCTGTCATGATATTTTCTTCCAGGGCATCGAAGGCTCACATGCAATGGGAACCAATCTCCTCCACCATCAGGGTCATTACAGCAAGATTCAACTCAACAGAAAGGAAAGTCACAACCATACAATGCTACTATACGCACCTGAAAATAATGCAGATGCAAAAAAGGAGGAGGAATTCTACAGACAACTGCAATCAGTAATGAACAAGAACTCAGACCAGATGGCAACATCAAAACTCGAACGGGTGGGATGACATAAACGCCAAACTGGGATCGGACAACACAAGAAGAGAACTCGTCATGGGTCCAGCAGCACTGGGTGAAATGATGAATGAGAATGGAGAACTGTTTGCAGATTTCTGAGCATTCAAAGATTTGGTGATTGGAGGCGATGCAGTGTGTCCAAACACAAGGATATTCACAAAGTGACATGGATTTGATTTAACCAGATGGATACACTACACTAAGAATCACATCGACTTCATCTCAATGTGAAGAAAGTGGAGACGCAGCGTACTGGACACAAGATCAGATCAAGAAGGGGAGCAGATGTAGGATCACACCACTCACTACCTAGTGCAAGGAACCCAACTTCAAAATCTACTTGAAGCCTTCGAAGAAGTTGGTGATGCGCCACAGTTCAAGTTGAACACCCAGGTTAGAAACTGAACTGAAGGATGAAACTACAAAGGACATCTTCACGTCAGCCAATCAATCATCAGGACAAAATGGGAGACATTGAGCAACATCCCTAAGGAATCAAGTATGGAAGAGCACTAGGACTGTTTGAAAGCTATGTAGAAAGAAACCTGCATAACCGTGTTAGGAAGGCAAAAGTTAGAAGCAAGACAAAGAATGAATCTCGACTGAGTCATATATGCTGATCGTGAAGTGAGAGGAAGATGACGAAGCAGAAGATGAATCAGTGCATGGATGCCCAACGAAAAAAAGAACTGAGTACAACGTCTAAAACACTACACTGGACAAAGAAGTGAAGAAGAGTGCACGGAATGATAAAAGACACTTTTACGACTAACATGCAAAATAAGCAGAACAGGCTGCAGGGAGCAGAGACCTGACAAACAATCAGGTTACTGTTGATTTGGGAAGGATCAACACATCAAAAATGAAATCGATGAAAGATAGTGAAATAAAGTTAGTTGCCAAAGAGTAGAAAATAAGAGAAAACGATTAACTGGCCACTTCAATATCTTTTGAATCGACCACCACCACTACCTGCAACTCGTCGAGAAACACCGCTAGTAGACTAGCATAAGAACTATCAGTGAACACAACCTCTCTGAGAAATGCTGAAGTAAAGTCGTTAACACCATAAGGTTGCTGAAATCCGGCAAAGCAGCAGGACAAGAAGTTGGAATTACACCAGAAGCACTAACACAGTCGCAGAGATAATGGCGGACTTGCTTACACCCCATCACTATTGCAGAAGGTTTGGAAGGCAAGGTGGAAATATACCTATAGTTTGGAAGAAGGGCTACCTTGTCAAACTTCCAAAGAAGGGAGGCCTAAGTCTTTGCAGGAACTGGCGCGGAACCTTGCTACTTTTCATACCAAGCAAAATATTGTGCCGTATCATCCTGGAGAGCCTAAAATATGCTTTGAGTTCAGGAAAAACAAATCATGTACGGATGAAGCTGTAACGCTACGCTACGCATCATCATAGAACAGGGCATAGAATGGGAGTCAACTCAACTCTGCCTCAACTT
Source organism: Heterobilharzia americana (assembly GCA_944470555.2). Classification (NCBI taxonomy): domain Eukaryota; kingdom Metazoa; phylum Platyhelminthes; class Trematoda; order Strigeidida; family Schistosomatidae; genus Heterobilharzia; species Heterobilharzia americana. Next base: position 17,239,522 of record OX104133.1, on the reverse strand, counting down.
CATCAATTTTAAAAAAGCCTTCGATAACGTTGACCGAGAAGTAGTTTGGCAACTGCTTCAACACTACGGTTTTGATGACACAAACATTTATTAACCTCATTCAACAGCAACTATATGGTAATGATGCTACACGCCGAGTGATTCACAGTAAAAAGCTCAGCGATGCCGTGGAAGTAAAGACAGTAAGAAGTAAGAGAGGTTGCCATGTACTATCACGGATGATTTCCTGATTGTGGTCGACTCTACCGGTTTGGAATGGATCATGCAAAAAATAACTTCGACGTGCGAGAAGATGGGCACAAGCTGGCTGTTTAACTGATGAAAAGACCTTAGAAGATTTGCATTCCACTGATGATGATTTTCATTTGATGTCACATAGACACGAAGATCTACAGGCAAAAACTAACAAGTTGACAGAAGAGACAGGGCAGTGAAGACAGGACTATCTTCAGGTTAACGTAGATAAAACAGAGGTGATGAAGATAATCAACCAACAACAGCAAGCTCCAAACACTATCAACGTGAGAAACCTTAAGGAAGTAGTCTCTTTCACCTACCTACCTAGGCAACATCGTTTGAACTACAGTCGACACAGGCACAGATTAACGTGTCAAAGCCAGCACAGGGAAAGCAAGACAGGCCTTCAATAATCTGAAACTAGTGTGGAGATCTACTGCACTGCACTGCACTCAGCATAAAATATGAACAAGATCCGGATTTTCAACACTAATTCAGTGGTCAGTGCTCCCGTGCGGTGGTTGAGAGACTTGGCAGGTTCCGAAAAGCATTTCCAACAATTTACAGACATTCACCAACAGCTGCCGCCTACACTCACATGATACTGAAGATGAAGATCAGATGGCCAGAAAGAATAAGCGACAAGGAACTCTGGCGTAGCAGTGAAGCAAGAACCCTTCACCCAATAAATATGCCGAGGAAAGTGAAAATATTTTTGCTGAGTACTCTTCATATCAAGAAATTTATCATAAAATAATAATCTTGAAATATATGTGACAGTTGCAATAGTTTTTATCAGCCAAAAAGGGAATGAAAATATTTAGAAACTCGTTAAATGGATAGACCTGTACTACTGTTAGTAATGGTTTTCTTATCGAGAACCAAGCCTCTCACTTATCTGTCACATAAGCTTAATTAAAGCTTCAAGCTACACTTTTCACGTCAATATAGATTAGATTGTTTTCATCACTTTTTAGAGTTTATTATTATTATAATTTCCCTTATTTATTTTATAAACAATGAAGAATTTATGTCAATAAGGTTAAAGAAACGTGTTCAACTTTAATTATACTAAATCAGAAAAGGTTTATTTCATGCATAATCTCATTTCTGGACTACATAGTTTATGATAGTCATTATTAGTACTATTAGTCATGACTATAATAATTCAACTTTTATAAGATTATGGTTAGAAGAAAGTTTGAGTATTTATTTGGTATATTTACGATAGCTCACTATCAGTTCATACATAATTTTGACTGACGGTTACATGGTTCAAGCACTCATAGAATAGTAGCAGAAAAGTGAACTTCATATTTTCTAACAATTTGTTTTGATAATAATAATAATAATAATAATAATAATAATAATAATAATAATAATAATAATACCAATAACCCCTTTATTTCAAACAATATGAAAGACAGTATGTATTGATTGATCACGGGAGTGCAACCAATTTCATCTTGTCTAGTCCTGAGTGCAGACCGAATTCTATTGATCATATTTACAATGTGGGAATCAAGCCAGGAAGCTCAGCATCGCTGTGCGCATTAGATGTTAGTTGGTTGAAGGCAATTGGTAGGAAGCTCTGACTCACCTAGGTTTCGTGCTTCTTAGTACTCGTCAGCAAGGCGTATCTGCTATCTCGTCGGAACTGATGTCCCACCCGAGATTAGAACCTGCGTCAACCATGTTGTAGTCAGCGACTTTACCACTGAGCTACGACAGTATACAACACTCAGCATGTAATTTTTCAATAAATTCACTGTTCGAACAATACTCTTAGACGAAATGGTGACTGCGTCTTTATGATGCTAATAATAACAGTATTCAAGGAAACAATATGAAATAACCAGCTGGTTCTGGATGCTCATCTGGTCCATAATGAAGATTCAACAGAAATGCAAGTGCAATTCTAATGGTGATGGTGGTTCATTCAAACGGTGTAAAAATCTGCAACTAAAACTAAGCATCTAATGTACCTGTTTGCACCGAGAAGTCCATTTCCATATAAAGTAACATTTTTCTCTGGTTTGTTATTAACTCAAGAAACGGAGAGTTGGAAACAGCTTAAAAATATGCAAGATTACATGAAATGTTGAAAGGACATATTTGACTGATTAAAACAAATTGCAAGGAAAGAATTTGATGAAAAATGTTCAATGGTTAAATTTGATAGCCCAACAAATATGCAGAATAAGAAAGTGGAGATAGATTGGATTATACATACACTGAGAAAACAGTTCGGAGACATCACGTGTCAGTCAAGACCGTCGAGTGGAAGCGAAATAGGAAACGATGAGTTTGGCACCTGAGATGAGGGTGACATGGAGGAGATGGTGTGAGGAAGAAATGGAAGGTGATGGGGAGTGGTGGAGCCAGGTTGCAATGACTGGAGATAAGAGAGTGAAATGGTGACGTGCTACTGAAGCTCTATGTTCCACTGGGAACTCAAGGTGCTAATAACCAAATAATGAAATCAAGCGAAGAAGAAAATTATGACGGCTAACGTTTGTAATAAGTGTTACAGAAACGGTGAATTCTTGATTTATTTAATCTATTCAACGGATGTAAATAATCCTGTTGACGGTGTTAATCAAGTTCACTTGAATATTCCAAATTTTTTAAGAAAATCAGTGACCCTGACTATTCATGATTTGAAGTCGAGGTAAAAAATGTAGAAGGAGAATTACCTATTTTAGATTACAAAGTAAGGCGTAGGACAGAAAGTAGTTTATATACTGAATTGATGGAGAAGATTTATAGCTCAGATGGATAGTCTTGGTTATAATGTGTTCTCTGAGCTGCGTTAGATAATCATGGAGCTTTCTACGTCTTTCTAGACGATATCATCAGCACTAACTTCAGTATGAAGTGAGCTGTTGATATCTGTCCGTGAGTGATTAAGAAGATAGACCGAATATGATTGGCAAAATTAACTACGATAATGTAGTCAACACTACATATTGGACAAAGTGGTCGCCCACATTCACCTTCCTCTACATCGACGCCAGATGACTACTAAACATCACACATGACATTTCATCATTCATCACTCAATCCACCTGCATAACAACTGTGGACATGAATTGAATTGACAATGTGGACATGTTGGATGGAGAGAGGCAAGACAAAGAGTATCATGAGAGAATTCGTAGAATCTTGGCATTCGGGTCATTCATTCATTCAGTGAGTCAGTCAGTCATCAGCAGATGTATAGACGTCGTCTCAATCAATCAACCATTGAGAGAAATGATAAACGATAGGAAGGTGAGAGTTGAAGCAGAGGAGAAGCCGACTGGACGATGTGTGCAGTCGATCAATGACGCCACAATCGAAGGAAGCGACCAATCACGAAGTAGTTGGTCAGGGCAAGCTATTAGATCACTCATAGAGAGATATTGACAGTTCACTTCATACTGAAGTTAGTGTTCATGTCATCTAGAAGAGCGATGAAAGCCTCGCAAGTAAAGAACCGAGCTCTGGGAGCACAATAAAACCAAGGTTTAGATAATGCCGTCTGCAGAAGACCAACACATTCTAAAGGATATTAAAACTTCAGGTCATTGCATACAATATCAGTTATCGTGGGTTCAGTCAAATGTTTAGATAATCGAGCTAAAAAATTCACTAGTCAACCCAAAGATTTAAATAAAGGATTATAACATACAAAAAAACAATACTAGTTTACAATGATTTTTTGGAGTTTAGTAATAAGTTCATGAAGATATATACGAAACAAGGTTATAATAGCTATATGGATATGAATAATAACGGAAACGCTAGTATAAATGAGTTCAAGACCTCCGTTGACTCAGTATATTAAGGAGGAGGAGGAGGAGGAGAAAATTTAATAGAATTCACATCAAGGCGAAAGTTCCAAATAGTTTTCAGTAACGCTTTCTGGGATTAGAAAAGCAGTTAAACCAAAAAAAAACAGCTTAGAAACAAGCTTTTTAGATTAAAAGAAGCTACTGACCCAGTTAGGCAAAATGATATATTTTATCAGTTTCCTTTCAAGATCAAGTACATTGGTCATAGTATTCAACGAGAGCCAATTAGAATAACAGAGCACAAAACCTTAGCTAAATCAAGATTAGCAGATCTTAGCAGTAAGTTAAGAGATCTGGAGAAAACCTTAGCTATAAATATGCACATAACTACACACAATCATACAATCATGTGGGATAGGGGCGACAGTATTTAAAACTAACTTAGTTGGATAAAGGGAGAGATTTATAACTGATCGTATCTTTGTTTGTCGAACATACACCAAATACGTGCGGCAACTGAAATCATTCTACACCTATCCGAGATATTTGAAAAGTTCTACTACGCTTATCTCAAAGAAGAAAAGAGGATTAGAACTGTAGCAGTTGACGCTTCTAAGTTGATCATACAAAGAATATTATTCAGGTAAATTATGCCATTGTAATTGACCCACAGATATAAATTTGATCTTAAAACCCAAGCCCAGACAAAACTGATGGTGTCAGAAATCTGGTGACAGAACAAAATATTAAAGTATATTGTTTTACTGGAAATTTAACATACTTTAATTCATTGAAGGAAAACAGAATATTAGTCAGTAGTTAAGACGGACAGGAATACTCATAGGGGAAAGGTTAGTTGTACTGGTAAATCCAAGATGGGTTAATAAATGATAACATATTGTCACATTCGTATACATATTCCAGTAGACGTTTCTCGAACATTGGTAACGAGAAGAGTAGCAACCAAAATATTGAGAGACAATATTATAAGAATACCTAAGTAGATCATAGGATAAATAGACAAAACACACAATAATTCAAGTCAAACTCATAAACATTTGATGTGGAAAAAAAATGATGCGACTAAATAAGAGTGAAGGAATGAACATCTAAATCTGATAAACGGTAATCCAATCAAATAACAGGAAATAAGGTTTAGCTTCCTTGTAAACAAATAAATCAAGTCTATAGCATTTGAAAGCTATTATTATTGTATTATTTGTCCCTTAGGTTCCTAATGGAACATAGGGCTTCAGTAGCACGTCTCTACTGCACTCTGTTCTCTATAATCCCTTGAACCTGGCTCCACGACAGCCCACAACCTCTCATTCCTTCCTCACACCATCTCCTCCATATCACCTTCGGACTCCCAACTCACCGTTTCCTATCTGGGTTCCACTCTAGCAAAAGGCCTGGCGCATGATATCCCCGAATGGTCTTCTAAGTGCATTCACAATCCATCTCCACTTCCTTCCTCTGCATAGTTGTTGAGCGATAGGTACTTGCTATGTTGGTTCGTTGCCAACCAGAGTTCCTTGTTGCCGAGCGTAGGCAGTTGTTGATGAATGTCTGTAGTTTTTTGGAAATGCTTTTTGTAATACGCCAAGTCTCTCAACTATCGCATAGAAGCACTGATTTGACTGGATTGGTGTTGGAAATCCCCATGTTGTTCCACATGCTAAGTGCAGACCACCACACTGGTTTCAGGTTAATGCAGGAAGGCCTGTCTCGCTATGTTTCTGATTCTGGATTTGACGTTCTCGTTTTTGCCGCCTGTAGTTGAAATGATGCTGCCTTGATAGGTGTAGGTGAAAGAGGCTACTTCCTTTATGTTTCTCCCATTCATGGTGGTTGGTGCTTGTTGTTGATGCTGGTGGCTGGGTATCTTCATCACCCCTGTCTTCTCTACATTCACTTGAAGTAAATGCCGCCTTCGCTGCCCTGCCTCTCCTGTCAACTTATTAATTTTCGCCTGTAGATCTTCAAGTTTGTGTGACATTAGACACAAGTCATCATGGGCGAAGTCCAAACACTCTAGCATCTTCTTACCGGTCCAGCGTATGCCCATCTTCTCGCTCCTCACTGTCTGCCGTTTGTTTGAAAGCTATGGCTTCAGCGAACTTCAGGAGAATTAAGGCTGTCTGTTTGTTTATTATCTTGAAAGAACTGAGGATATCTGCTTGTTGCTCACCTTCAATGAGATACTGAGTGATTGTGCTGTTAAAAGTGTTACTTATCCTCAGTCATAGGTTCTTCAGATTATGTTTTTTCAATAAGTCTGCTTTGGTTGCTTCATGTAAATTGATATATACAGTTGAAGGTAAAATAAGAAGGTCACATGTCAAAGGTTTTGCCGGACTAAAGAGTACGTTGTTTGGTACACAAGAATATTACCAGGTGTGTCAAAAGTTAAAGCCAGCAATGTCTTTAACTGTCTATTAGTAATTTCTGAAATGTTATTAACTTTGAAACTGACGCAGATGACTCCAGATGTTTTACTGTCTGTAACTTTCTTCGACGTTTTATCTTCTGTTTTTCTACATCTGTTGATGCATGCTTGTGGGTATCCAGTCTCCTGCAAGCGTCATTCAGTTGTTCAAAACTCTTCCTCCACTTTATCACTGGAATCTTTCATTTTGACTATGCAAATGGAGTTTTAACCGGTCCTATTTTGGTAATTCGACAAATCTGTTAAAATTCATCTAGGAGTTAGATACCATTCTGAGTGCCCTTTTGATGAATAGATATTCGGAGTGTACCATCTGTTCGAGAAATTTCAGTTGGATGATTATGTATATAACTGTGACATTTTATTATCATTCATCAACCTTTCTTAACTTTACTGTTACAACTAACTTTAATTTCATGAATATTTCTGGCTGTCTTGACTACTGATCAATATCCTGTTTTCCTTCAATGTAAGTATGTTAAATTTTCAATAAAGCTCTTTTTTAGGTTGGAATTCATCATGGACTGACATTCGTTGAAGGGATATTGGAAACCTGGGAGCATTGGACAACTGTTTTATTCTAGTATGGGACTATCCAGCAGTGTATCTCACTAACCCGCCCCCTCATGTAATCGAACCCAGGACCTTCACGTCTCGTGGCCAGCACGTTGACATTGAGCCATACTTGGACGAAACATAATTCGTTGACTGTTTTCACCTACTGTTAGGCAGTAATAATTCTTCCTTTCTCTATCATCTAATTTGCGATGGACTGGATCGTTCAACAAACTGTGAGGAGCGAGAAGATGAGCATATGCTGGCTGTTCGTCTGATGAAGACCTTAGAAGATTCGTATTTCGGCCATGACGATTTATGTATAATGTCACATGTCGCACAAATTCGAAGCTCTAAAGGCAAAAACTAACAAGCTGGCAGTGTAGGCGAGGTGGCAGCGAAGGTGACACTTCCTTCAGGTGAACATAGATAGAACAGAGGTGATGAAGAAACAACCAGCAACAGCATCAACAACAAGCACCAGTCACTATGGATAAGGGAAATCTGAACGAAGTTGTCCCTTTCACCTACTTACCTACCTACCTAAGCAACACCGTTTTAACTTCAGGCGGACAAGGCACAAATGAGGACGTCGAAGCCAAGATCGGAAAGACAGCAAGACAGGCCTAGCTTCATCAATCTGAAATCACTGTGGAGATCTACTGCACTGCACTGCACTCAGCATTAAGCGTGAACAAGATGCTGGTTTTCGACACTAATACAGTCAAGTCCGTGCTTCTATGTCATGGTTGAGGGACTTGGCGCGTTACCAAAAGCATTTCCAACAAATTACGGACATTCACCAACAGCTGCCGACTACGCTTGCTCCATACTGAAGATCAGATCAGATGGCCAGAAAGAATAAGCAATAAGGCACTCTGGCAACGAAGCTAGAACCCATAGCCTAACAAATGTGCAGAATAAGAAAGTGGAGATAGATTGGATTATACATACACTGAGAAAACAGTTCGGAGACATCACATGTCAGTCAAGACCGTCGAGTGGAAGCGAAATAGGAAACGATGAGTTTGGCACCTGAGATGAGGGTGACATGGAGGAGATGGTGTGAGGAAGAAATGGAAGGTGATGGGGAGTGGTGGAGCCAGGTTGCAATGACTGGAGATAAGAGAGTGAAATGGTGACGTGCTACTGGAGCCCTATATTCCACTAGGAACCCAAGGGACAACATAATGAATATTAAATAACACGCAGTATTATCGTTGAGTAATTGTCCTCATATTCCGCTTGGTGGACTCCACTATTCAAGTCTCCCATCAGAACGTAGGGAATCACGCTTCAAAGCTAGTCACCGATTATCCCTTGATTAATTCTATCGAGGGGTTTTTGGAGATTTATTGGGTGATTTTAGGTTGGAATCTATCATGGACTGACAGTTGTCCAGTGCTCTTAGGTTTTCATTGTCCCTCTAAGTGATTTCATTCCACAATGAGTTCCAACCTGGTATCATTTATTAAACCTCCAAATGCCTCCAGATAGCAAAACTTTATTTTGTGATATCTGAGATGTATGTAGTTGACATAACACTATGGAAAGAAAATGAAGCCTTTCTATTCTTCACATGAATTGACAAAAGAATTTCAACTCACAGAGACAAATCTGGAAAAATATGCTACTTCGCTGAAATTTTCAGACAGACGCATAACAAGTGAAGAACCGAATGGAATCGATAATCCTATAAAGAAAAGTCTATTTCATCACATTTCTCTTAAAAGAGAAGGTTTGCGGAGTAGGCTTTATCGAAGCAAAAGGACTGCACTGGAAAACAACTCCTTGGCTGAAGTATTAATCTCCAGACACAGAGTAAAACATTCGCTGTAAAAGTGGGGAGTCAACAGATACCTTATGCGCGTCATCTCCCGTCTTTATCTACCAATTCAGTAGTAAATCACGAGGCATAGAGAGTGTATGGATGAAGCGAAATGCTGAAGTTCCATTTCGTGTCCACATTCTAGATAGGTTATCCATGAACAAGTCAAACAGCCTTACACATTAGTTTGCTAGGCATTTGACTGATAGTTGAAGCGGAGCGACACTAATTTTACTTTGACTCGTAGAAGAGATCCTCATCAAAATGACCTAACGAAACTTGTGCATTCAAAAATGGATGTGTGAGAGTTCCTTCTTCGTGGTAGCCATCAATTTGCTTTTTTCCATTGTGAACATTTATAAACTTTGTGTTTTCATCGAAGTTTTACGACCGATTATGCAGTCGATTCTCAGTTTAATCGAAGTTGATTTGAGTCTAAATTCAGTCATGATGAGCTTTTTCATTCAAATCATTTCTGTTGGTAAGCTGCATTCTCAGAGATTCAAAAAGCAAGCAAACCTCTTTATAACTGAGATGTAATGGGTACACATGGTATTCATAAGAGAATATGCTACTTTTGAGAGGCATACTTAAAGAAACAAACTGGGATATATTTACTGATGAAGTTTTAGACAACACTATAACTAAAAACACAAACTATTTCAGATTCCATCTCCACATATGCTGCCCAGCTAAAACAATCTACATGAAATTTAACTGACTTTCTTCTACTTGTCTCAAGAAGCTCCAGAGAGAAAAGGAAAGGTTGTATGAGACGAGAGATCACCCTATTATTAAAAGACTTAACAACCAGAAGTTTTTACCGATATACGGGAAATTATTTAAAGAGCTTACTGGTAAAAAGCAGATGACAAAAGAAGCTTGTTCGGATATCTGCGTGTTAAATAAGTCAATTATACGTTAGAAAGTTGATTTCATCCTTCCTAGTGTCCAATGTCAAACTGATGGCCCCTTTTCCTGGTTTTATTACAAATGATATTCTTAGATATCTTAGGTCCTTGAATCCATTCAAAAGCCTAGGTCCTGATGGTGTTCCCAGTATAATATTTAACAAATGAGCAGATATTTTATGTCATACCCTCACAGATATCTTCAATGCATCGTTTCCCGAATATACAATACCAGTTGCTAGGAAGGAGATCAACGTTGTATGTATGCCTAATTAATCTTCTGAATCAGATGTTACATTTCGAACCATCTCTACAACTTCCCCTATTTTGAAGATAATGGAGAAATTACCTCTCCTTGTGATTGAGCCTTCATCGATGGTTTTCATAAATCCAAAACAGTTTGTTTACAAATACAAGAGAAGTACTTTAGATGCTGTCACTGTCTTGCATCATCATAATATTGTTTCTAGTCGGGAAAAAGGTGTTGAGTATATTCGTTGAGCTCTCTTGGATTACTCAATATCCTTTGACTGTTTGCAGATCGCTCTTGTTAAATAAGCTTGCCATAGCCCATACTGAGCCATGAATTACAAAGTGGCTGTATACTTATCTTTCTGAAAGGAAACAGTATACTTTCCATTAAGGTATATGCTTCACTTCATCGCTTACTGAAGCTTGTGCAGCTCAAGATGCAATACTGTCTTCATTTTCATTGAAAATAATTTTATTAAGTATGCAAATGACCTGACGGTGTCTAATCCTTTTAACGCTCACTTAGATTGCCCTAAATAATGTAGACTCTTGTCTGAAATCGACCGATGGTCTCAAGCTAAACCCTTCTAAATGTTAGACTGTTAATTTTAGGTTGAGGCGTAAACAAGATGGACTTATGTGAGTTGCTTACGTCTCATGACGTTTGTTGCATTGATGATATCTGTGTAGAAAGTAAGTCCAGCGTCAATTATCTTGCACTGAGTTTTTGGTAATCTCATATTCGTAAAAACTTTCGTGTGACGTATTGCATTAAAAAACTGGGGCTCTCTAGTACAATTCAACTTCTACTTTTACAATTTATTAATTCCTGCATTTTAAATATTCTTCTCCATTGTTTCACATTGATCTTTCCTGGTTTATTAAGTAAGGACTATGTCATATCGCGTAAGGTTTTGAAAGTCGTCAGCAGGGTGAGTGGTGTGCCTCCAACCTGAATGATTAACACTGTAGTTGACTGACACTTAAATTCTAACAAGCAATTACCCATTGTAATTTTAACTCATACTAAGCATCCACTTGATTAACAGATCTATTCTTGTATCTCTTCAAAGAAGACAAGAAAAAATTACATTGGACTGTACACTCGTACACCTAAGTTCAAGAATTCAACTGCATCTTATCCAGCACGTAAACTGTGTGAGAGAAGAAAAGGGTGTTAGAACAGAACCTACATATCCTCTGTGTAACAGTTAACAATCTCATTTCAATAATTTAATTAACAATGTAAAATCTTCTCGTTATTACAATCCGTTAAATTACTTAAATGGCAGTAAACTCTACCTCAACTTCATCGACTTTGAAAAAGACTCGATAGCGTCGCTTCAACACTACGGAATACCACTAGTCTTTATCAACCTCATTCAAGACATATATGAAGACTCCAAATGCCAAGTGATCCACAATGGAAAGCTCAGTGATACCAAGGGGAGTGAAGACAGGGAACAGGAGTAAGACAAGGCTGCCTACTATCAACAATGATCTTCCTGATTGTGGTCGACTGGACTGGATCATGCAGCGAACGATGAGGAGCGAGAAGAGGGGGATAGGCTGTTTGACCGACGAAAAGACCTGAGGAGAAGATTTGGATTTCGCCCATGATGAATTATGTCTAGTGCGTAATTTCATACAAAATCGAAGATGTACAAGCGAAAAGTAACAAGTTGATAGAAGAGGCAGGACCACGAAGATGGCACTTCAAGTGAATGTCGAGAAGACAGGGGTGATGAAGATACCCAACCAACAACAGCATCAACAACAAGCACCAATCACCATGAATGGGAGAAACATAAAGGAAGTAGTCTCTTCTTACTCAGCTACCTAGGCAGGCAGGCAGGCAGGCAGCATCGTTTCAACCACAGGTGGCGACACAGATGAGGATGTCAAAATCAGTCAGGATCGTGAAGACAGCAAGACAGGTCTCCCTGCATTAACCTGAAACCAATGTGGAGATCTACTGCACTGCACTGCACTTCACTGCACTCAGCATAAAGCGTGAAAGACATTCGGATTTTCAACACCAATCCAGTCAAATCAGTGCTTCTGTGTGATGGTTGAGAGACTTGGTGTGTCACAAAAAGCATTTCCAACAAATTACAGACATTCATCAACAGCTGTTGCCTACGCTCACTCGATACTGAAGATCATATTAGATGGTCAGAAAGAATAAGCAGCTGTGGACTGTGGGAACGAACGAATCACGTACCTACCATCCAACAAGTGTGCAGAAGAAGAGGGTGGATATGGATTGCACTGGGCAAACACTGAGAATTTTGACTGAGGACATCACGCGCCAGGCCAGGCCGCTGAATGGAATCCAAACGGGAAACGACGAGTTGAGCGTCCGTAGCGAGCGTGACATGGAGGAGATGGTGTGAGGAATAAATGAAAGCTTGTGGGCAGTCGTGGAGCCAGGTGAAACCAGACTGTAGAGAAGAGAGTGCAATGAAGACATGCTAATGAAGCTCTATATTTCAGTAGGAACCCAAGGGAAAAATAATATAATAATACATTAGTTAAATTCTCATAATAACATTATTCAAAATGTTTTAAAGGGTCATGCATACGTTTTTGTTGCAATATAGCATCCTGAGAATTTCAAATTGTACCAAAAATTGTTTGGAATAAAGTGATTATTATTACTATGAAGAAAATCAACTCAATTCTGTAACTCTTACCTAACTAAGCATATACACTAAGTTTTTGTATTCTTTACGAGACAAACTAGTTGGACTAGGAGTAAAACAATAATAAGTATGGGTTTATTTCAGTAAACTAACGCTATATTATTAACGCATTAAAGCTAAACGTAAAATTAATCACTAGAACAGAGATTTATCAATTTTATAAGTCAGTAAAGAAATAAACTGTTAAATAGCCTTGTTAAACAATATATAGGCAATAAAATAACTGGTCACAATTTCAGAAGATAGAACAGCAGAACAGTATTTCTATTGGCACTTTGTTGAATATATAGACACAATAATGTATAAAGGTAGGTTCGTAGGTGTGTGTGTGTGTAAAGCAAGCAGAAAATATGAGCACACGTTTACTTTGTCATATTTTTTTTTCCTATTCCTTCAATGATATGATTATGAGTAAATTTACTTTTTGGAAATATATCAGTAATGATTTCGTCATTGCTATATGTACTTCATCAAGGCTGAAAACAACCTATTTCTTTAAGTGTAAAATTAAAATATTCATTGAATATGGTGACAAATGTTGGGAAACTTCATGGTTAGAATCCAGGTTGAACAGATATATTGATTAGTTGGTCTAATTCTTCTCATTAACGTTATGTTCTTCAGATAAGTAAATACAGAGATTAGATTCTGAGAATAAATTCAATGATTATCATTACAGATAAACAGGTTTTTCATATTATGGTAATCAATTGCAGAACCTTACATTGAAAGTATTGCAACTTCTGCCAGTTCCGTATACTACTGTCTTCCAGTGTTATTAGGATGTCTTCAGAATGAAATTTGTGGGAATTGTATACACCAATGCACATAGATTGGACGAATGGAAAAAAGAGTTTGTGATTAAACGTTTGGGTGTATTCCAAGGAATTTACATGAAGAAAGATATAGTCATAAGTCCGTCCTCACTATGGTAAAATTTCTTAATGTATGGAATGTATTAGCCTCTCTCCTTGTTTGTTCATTTTCTGATCTCGAGTATTCTTTGAATCTTTCCACCTATAGACAAAGTTATTGTTTTTCTATAGAAGTTCAGCTCCAAGTTTGATTGAATCATCATAAGAATATACTTTAAGATAATCCCAGTGTAGTGTAATTGTTTTATATTAAACCGTCGTTGATTGAACCGAACTGATCGATCTCTGTTGGCATATGGGATCCTGTGAGGATGCCTCGATACTACCGGTGCTCTAATGGTAGTAATGCTGGATCGTGGCTAGCAGTGCAATGCAAGATGCACATTTCGTCCTATTTGGGACTCGTTAGCTGGACGAAATGTACATCCTGGATTCCACTGCTAGCCACGATCCATCATTACTAATCCCAATGTGTTTAGGAAATTAAATAAGATATTTCTGAACGTTTCAAAATATTCTGTTAAAAGAGCTGTGACTTACACAATGAAATGTTCAAGAGTATCTTGTTTTAACTTTATAAACATGCTGGGATTGCATCTGAATGTTAGTTTAAAGAAAGACTGATTAATTGAAGAAATATATATCTTTTCAATTATGTCTTCGTTTTCCACTCTACACTAATATACCTACAGATTTACAATTCAATCAAAAAACCAATTTAGTGGTGGGGGGTTGATGAACTGTAATCATCGAGATTTTAAGTAAGTTATGAAGATGATGTTTTAGAAATAAAGGTGTAAATAATAAATAAACTAATTATAATTATTCTTACGTGAATGGAGTCATTGTTGATGAGTGTCCAGTCATGAACAAAAAGTGATTACATAATTCATGTAAAACTAATGCTTCAGTTGTGCATAAGTGTTTGAAATGTTAACCTTTGGAGTAGTTCAATTTAACTTAGTAAATTACTTTGAAGGATAAATTTTGATGTACGAAATGACCTGATCCTACTGGGTGTTCACATATGGATGGAGTTGTTTTTATTCGCTTACCTTTGTTAAGTAAAAACGGGGAAGTTTCAGCAACACATTTTCGGAGGGACGGCTTACACTCTCCACTTACAGCGGCCCTCTGAAAATGTGTTGCTGAACATCAACTGGTTTGACTTACTACCAAAGGCAGGAGAAGGAAAACGACTTCATCTATAAATGAACACCTAGTAAAATTAGGTCATTCAACACCTTGAAATAAGTAACTAAGTGATAATAAGAAAACAAATGAATATTGATAGAAACAAGAGGGAGGAGAGGTGTGCAAAATAATACGTGATATTACATCGTGTTGACGGCCACGGTAATGAAAGTGGTCAAATAAATTTCTTTTGAATACAAAGGTTAGGTTTGTAAATGTGGATTGCAATCGCCTCTGCCATATGAAGTAAGTGAGTGCGTAATACATGTGGTAAATTAGTTGGTATGTGAAGAATAATTCTGAATCCTTTTCAAGTATCCACTTGATGTTCACACAGAACTCTTTATTGTTCTAACTTGTCTCTTGTTCAACCATGATGAGTGGTGCTCAGAAATTCGATGATGCAACTGCCTCTTTGCACGCCCATGTAACTAGCTGAACAAACGTAGTCAAATTGATAAATGTACATGGAAGTGACAGAATCAGATAATTCTTGGATATTTGTTAACTCACTTGGTATGCCTTCAGTTACATTATTCAGCGTTAGCTCTTCTTCCAGTAGATAATATTTTATCAATAAGATCCAAGTATCTAGATTTTTGATATGAAATGATATCAAAATTGTTTCAGTATGTGACCAACTGATGAGAAATCTCGAAATAAAACAGATCCATGTCATTCTGTCTAGAAAGAAGCAAACCGATGATGTTATCTGAAACTGTAGGATTCTTAGTACAACAATGTAGTATAAACAGACATATTATTTCTGAAAGGAGTATCATACACATATAAGATCTATGCAATGTATTTAAGCTAAAGTATTCCGATAATATATAATCGATGTCAAACGAAAATATGATTGATGGAGTAGAGAAGTGACTATCCATCATCGAAGTAAACAACTATACATATCACACTCTGTAAATTCAGTTTCCTTAAGGTTACTTCTTACAAAGTAGGTCGATAAGCTTTTTGCAGATGATATACAAGCGAAAAGTAACAAGTTGATAGAAGAGGCAGGACCACGAAGATGGCACTTCAAGTGAATGTCGAGAAGACAGGGGTGATGAAGATACCCAACCAACAACAGCATCAACAACAAGCACCAATCACCATGAATGGGAGAAACATAAAGGAAGTAGTCTCTTCTTACTCAGCTACCTAGGCAGGCAGGCAGGCAGGCAGCATCGTTTCAACCACAGGTGGCGACACAGATGAGGATGTCAAAATCAGTCAGGATCGTGAAGACAGCAAGACAGGTCTCCCTGCATTAACCTGAAACCAATGTGGAGATCTACTGCACTGCACTGCACTTCACTGCACTCAGCATAAAGCGTGAAAGACATTCGGATTTTCAACACCAATCCAGTCAAATCAGTGCTTCTGTGTGATGGTTGAGAGACTTGGTGTGTCACAAAAAGCATTTCCAACAAATTACAGACATTCATCAACAGCTGTTGCCTACGCTCACTCGATACTGAAGATCATATTAGATGGTCAGAAAGAATAAGCAGCTGTGGACTGTGGGAACGAACGAATCACGTACCTACCATCCAACAAGTGTGCAGAAGAAGAGGGTGGATATGGATTGCACTGGGCAAACACTGAGAATTTTGACTGAGGACATCACGCGCCAGGCCAGGCCGCTGAATGGAATCCAAACGGGAAACGACGAGTTGAGCGTCCGTAGCGAGCGTGACATGGAGGAGATGGTGTGAGGAATAAATGAAAGCTTGTGGGCAGTCGTGGAGTCAGGTTCAAAAGACTATAGAGATGAGAACCCAAGGGAAGAAAAATTAATAACAATAAAACCTGAACTTTCAACACCAAAGGCGAGTATGAAATATGATTTGATTGCATAACTCTTCATTCAGTTTTCTTTATTTTCTTACATTTTTTACCCTTATGTACAATTAGTTTTCTCTCTTAAATGTGATATAAATTATCAGAGATTTTGTTTTACAAATGATCACTGATTTTTTAATTTTGAAATATCTTACAACCTAATAACTATTGTACTTTTAGACTGAATGCAGCTGAAGAGTATTCGTGAAACGAAATGCTTAACTGTGTTCAATATTTTTAACAAAAAGAAAAACACACTTCCTTCCAGTAATTAATATGAAAAGAAAATCATGAGAAACTGAAAAGATTGTAAACTGTAGTTAGTACACATAAATATGAATACTCATCACACATTTTCTTAAGTGAACGGTGTTTGAGAGAAAAAAAAAGTCAAAAGATGAATAGTGTAGTGGAATATGATGTGTAGAAAACATGTTGGGACTATTTTCTTGGTGAAAGGAAATTCACTTTAAACTAATTGAATAAAATTCTGTGTAATGTAGGTTCCATGACCAGTATATTCACACTATGAAACTGGATCATACTTCAACAATTCATATTTCCTACTTTTGTGTAATTTTATAATGCACAGGAAGAAATATAGACAAGTAACTATTTAGTTGCTTAAATCACTTACATACATAAGAACCTGAAGAAGAAACACCTTTCACGTTATTCTCAATTGTAAGAGAAAACTGTAAAGGAAAGAAATGCAAGACAATATTTCGACTAACATATTTAGTTGATGTAAAATGATATGAAGCAGAAATGATAAGTAGCTTAAATTTTGATAAATATTTGTTTAAATTGATAAATCTACCTAATCATGATAATTTGGTTGGTTGTGTCTAGCAGAAGAATCCAGAATGCGGGTTTCTTCCTGTTTGGGACTCGTCAGTTGGATGTACCTGTATCCCAGTGATGTTATTCCCACTGAGACTCAAACCTCGTACCCATCGCTTCAAACATCAAGGCGTTATCCACTACGCCACAACCAACCAAGTTATCATAATTAACATTCAGGCAATATTGAGGCATCCGCATAAGAGCCCATATGCCTTTAGAGGCTGAACAATTTTATCCAACACAACAAACAACGGAGAATAAATAGTATGTCAATAAATAGTAATATCTACCTAATCAGTTCATATTTATATGTTGAGAAAGTTGTGGGGATTCGGAAATATTTCAAGTTGTTATTCATCGTACACTAACACCAGTCGGAGGAACACAGGAGACCTGGGTGCTGGCCACGAAACCTGAAGGTCGCTGGTTCGACACTTGGCAGGGTTGTGGGTGTGCATTGCTATGGAGTCTCATACTTTTATGTTGTTATTTGAAATGAAGACAGCAGACATGATATAACTATCCATAGTTATTTTGTCAAGTAACTTGAATACAAGTAAATTTATTATTCTGATTTATTCAACCCAAGAAAGGTACAACTAACCTTCATCATTTCAAGCGTATTTCATGAAAGCTAGAACAAACGTATTTATGAAGCTGGTGAGAACCTGTTTAACTGCTTATCAACTCAGTAGTTTTCTCCGTTTGTATGGTACATGCATAGATACATACATGGAGAACAAGTCAGAAATCCCTATAACATTAATGAGACCACTTGGAATTCACGTGACCACTCATAAACCAACCAATCCCCTCAAAACACTATTATACACACCAAATGAGGCAACAACCAAAGGAGACACACAAACAGAACATCAGACACAAAATCAACTGCAATAATGTAGTCAACACTACACATTGGACAAAGTGGTCGCCCACCTTCACCTTCCTCTACATCGACGCCAGATGACTACTAAACATCACACATAACATTTCATCATTCATCACTCAATCCACCTGCATAACAACTGTGGACATGAATTGAATTGACAATGTGGACATGTTGGATGGAGAGAGGCAAGACAAAGAGTATCATGAGAGAATTCGTAGGATCTTGGCATTCGTGTCATTCATTCATTCAGTGAGTGAGTCAGCCAGGCTGGAAAAAGGCTCGAGGTGGCCAGACTAAAGCATGGCACCAGTGTATGAAGTCTCTGACTGTTGGTTTAAGCCATGTAGGACGATGCAGACTAGGTGGTTGGGTTGGGGTCGTCGGGACCAGATGAACCAGTGGTTGGAGACTCTAGGTGATATGGTTGAGAACCGATGTTAGTGGCACAGATGTATCGCCACACACATTATCCTCATCTTAACTACACTATACCGAATCTCACCATTTTGTCGCTCCTCTTTCATTTCTTCTCGTACTTTATATTTGTTTTGACTGCATTCTCTTATCTTCATCCTTCACCCCACCACCTTTCTACTTGATGTACTGACTTGATGTGTGGCAAGTCGGCGTGTTACACAGTAATGCCTGGTCCTATGTTGATAATGATTGATTGATTGAGTCAGTCAGTCAACAACAGATATATAGACGTCGTCTCAATCAATCAACCATTGAGAGAAATGATAAACGACAGGAAGGTGAGAGTTGAAGCAGAGGGGCAGCCGACTGGATAATGTGTGCAGTCGATCAATGACGCCACAATCGAAGGAAGCGACCAATCACGAAGTAGTAGATCACTTATGGAGAGATATTGACAGTTCACTTCATAGTGAAGTTATTGGTGATGTTGTGTGGATAGACGATGAGATCTTCTGTAGGACTAAGCAATCCAACTGATAGAACGCAATACAACCAGGACATCAACTTACCGATATTGTCATCGTCAGCAATTGATTTGCTTAATAAATTCAATATGAATTCCTCTGACTGGCATTTGGACCATATTACGTCACAATCGGCTTATGGTATACATGAAGTTTCTTAATGTCTTCTTTTTAGAAGAAATAGTTTTCTTGATGGCCTAAACATTTGTTCATGTCAATTAACCATTTGAAAAATACCTACTTTTTACACGTCTTTCACATGAAACAATCAATTTCAATAAACAATAAGAGCTACTTAATACTGATTAGCCAGTTGTATGCCTTTTTTTCTCTCAGCTTTTTGCCATTTTTTTCTTCGATTTTCTGGTGTCTATTACAAGGATAGTTAATAGTCTTCATCCAGTGCAGTTTTGGGATGAATAAAATCTAATCTACTTGTAACGAATTCTATGCTAAACAGAGAAAAATTTTTGTCTATCAGGCTGACTTCAATCTGTTTCACTTTACTTGGTAAAAATGAAAACTGACTGAATACATAAGCAGCTTATAGACTGAATAAAAATTGGTTTCAGCTATCGATCGGACTTAAATATCTTCTCAGGATTTCTAGAGGATTACCAAACATTTTTTGTATAAACTAGGTGTCTTTCAATGAAAAACGATCTTATCATTTGACTGTCTAAGATAGCCGCAGTTTGACAGACTAGTAATATTTGTACTGAGTGATGATTGAAGGTGAGATGGAAATTCTGAACGTGGCCGGATTCGAACCAGCGACCACCGATTTGAATGTTTTCGAACTAGTTGGAGAAACACTGTTTGTATGAAGTATATTACAGATTTTAAATACTTGAAGATTAAACCTTTTTTAAAAAAGTCTAATCAAATAATATAAAGTGTATTGCTGTTATGATGTAGAAACAGAGTACAGATTAGGTTTGAATCCTTGCTGATTTTCGCATTTCGAAGAAATGCGTCTACATCGCGTTACCATACAGAGGATAATCTAACAGCATAATACTAAAACGAAAGTTAAGGTCTGCTGTTAGCAATACGTACTATGCAGCTAAGCTTATCATAGTTGAGAAGACTAAACACCTGCTGCTACCTAGACCTCAACGCTGCATAAACGATTGTTTCACATCTCACTGCGTTTATAAATTTGCATGTGTGTGTAGATAAACATACGTAGGGAGGACTAATCGTGATATGCACTTGAGGGTAGGGGAACATGTTCCAAAATGGCTACGAAAGCAGCTGGATTCACAAACATTGATAAGCGCAGATGGCAGACAACCATCATCCGCATCCATTGATAAGAGTCATAGGATTGATATCAAAATAGCCTTTACAATTTTGTACAGAAACTGTCACGGGTGTATACTTAAGTTTGTTGAGGCTCTAGCCATAAATAAATTTAATCTCGCATTGAGGAGGTGCAAAAACAGTTTGTTCTAACATTTAACCTACCTTGATAATGCCTATTTTATCGTATTACCAGGATTGTCTTCAAGTCTTACCTTTTCTGCTTTTCCTCTCATTATCTTTCTTATCAATGAATTCTTTTATGTCATATGTATCCTTCCCTCACTTCCAGTTTTCATGTATAATGCCTTAACAAGTAAATGTGTGATCAGATTGTTCGAAATGTATAGGGCTAATACATCACATTTTTTAGATAATCTACGTCTTCTAATTACATTATCCAAATTCATAAAAGAGACGAATTGTTTCAGATATAGTTAGAGTTTTAAAAATGTTAATTAAGTCCCCCTTTTTAGTTGTCTCACCTTGAATAAAATGTTTGTCAACTATTGAGGAGAAAGAAAACATTTCTCGTCTTTAATGCATAACCTCTTCTTTTATTTAAAAAAGAACTTTATAGTTTTTAGTCGTGGAAACAAAAATGATCTAAGGAAAACAGATAGTAATCCTGTGTTTCTCATACGCCCATACAGCAATTTAAGATATAATTCCGTCTTCTGGCTATGACTGAAGCTTTGAGATAATTAGTATAAGTGCGCAAATCGATGCCTGCACACTAATGACTAGATATTTCAAAACCTAAGTTGCTAGTTACTGTAAAATGTCTTGCTTACTTCCTCTAGAAGTAGTATTCACCATGAACTGACATTAGGAGGGTAGAGGGTTCAGAGTAACCAGACCAAAATGTGGCATTAGTCTACGAAGTCTCTGACTCATGGTACGAGTAGCGTTGAAATATGTAGATTGCCTGGCTAGCTGGGGTCCCTGAGACGAAAAGAATGAGTGGTTGGGGAATCTTGGTTACATGACTGAAAATCATTTACATTGGCGCAGATGTATGCAGTATTTTATATCTCCTGAAGCTTGAGTATTTACACTAACCATCATCTTCAAAGTTTTTATCTTCTAACACAAGTTTATTCACTTCGATGTAAGTTTTTCCTACCCACTTGTTCTGTGTACGCTACCGTAAAGTATGTCGACTAAAGTGTGAGGTTCTGCTTTGATTTTAGCTGTCTGTTTGTCTGTCTGCGTGTAAACACAGTGGATCTGTTTCAAAAATTTTGATCTTACAAAGTTTTATCAATCTTAATTTATATAGGCTTTGTGATCGAACAGCCTAACTGATAGAATGCCATACAGCATATATAGATAAGAACGAAACAGAAGTAGAAAGGTAGTAAGAGAAATGTAGTGCTAAAAGAAAGAACGGATTAGTGAAGATTGTTACAATATCATCTTCAATACCTAACCAATGGTTCCTACTGTCATCACAGACACACAATAAATACTGATATACCTTTGTACTACTACTGAATTTGAGGATTCGTCAGTTATATTGCTGCTAACATTGAGTAATTTCATTTCATACACACTCTGTTATCATCATTGTGTTTCGTGGAAGAATGTTACTTGATAACGGTTGAACACATTCAAAAAACTTCAGTAAGTGTATCCACTGGACTATAAACATGTTATCTTTTTTATCGTTGTGAATATATCTTAGTGAAACGAGATTTAACTACTGC
This sequence comes from Heterobilharzia americana, assembly GCA_944470555.2. NCBI lineage: Eukaryota > Metazoa > Platyhelminthes > Trematoda > Strigeidida > Schistosomatidae > Heterobilharzia > Heterobilharzia americana. Next base: position 17,217,202 of record OX104133.1, on the reverse strand, counting down.
TTTAGACATTTCACATTTACTTATGAATATGATAATTAGCTAAATTTTTATTCAGCTTGATATTGTCATTAACACATACATTTATTCAGATCTCGTAAAGGTTTTGAAAAAGTCAAAAATTTTAATTAAGAAGTAAGGTACAGAATATTTTAAGAATATTGACTGAGTATCATTATTATTCTTATTACTATTCATCCCTTGGGTTTCTAATGAAACATAGGGATTCAGCAGCACGTCTCCAGTGACCTCTGTTCTCTGAAATCTTTTGAACCTGGCTCTACAACAGCCCACAAGCTCTCATTTCCTCCTCGCACGATCTCCTCCATATCACCCTCACCTCAAACGCCCAACTCGTCGTTTCCTATCTTGGTTCCACTCAAGCAACTGGCCTGACGCGTTATGTCCCCAGTCGGCCTTCTCAGTGTATGCCCAATCCACCTCCACTTCCTTCCATTGCATATTTGTTGAGTGGTAGGTTCTTGTTTGGTTCATTCTCAGAGCTCCTTGTTACTTATTCTTTCTGGCAATCCATCTGATCTTCAGTAGCAAGCCAGCTTAAGCAGTTGTTGATGAATGTCTGTAGTTTATTGGAAATCCCTTTCGTAACGCGCCAAGTCTCTGAGCAATACAGAAGCACTGACTTGACGTTGGTGTTGAAAATCGGGATCTTGTCCCACGTGCTGAGTGCAGAAGATCTCCACACTGGTTTCAGGCAAATAAACGCCTGTTCTGCTTTTCCGATCGTAGCTGGCTTTGACATCCTCATCAGTGCCGCCTGTAGTTGAAACAGTGCTTCCTAGATAGGTGAAGGAGGTTACTTCCTTTAAGTTTCTCTCGTTGATGGCGACTGAAGTTTGTTGTTGTTGGTGGTGCGGTATCTTCATCATCTCCGTCTTCTCTACATTGACTTGAAGTCTCGTCTTCGCTCCCCTGCTTCGCCTCCCTTGTCAGCTTGTTAGTTTTCGCCTGTAGGTCTTCTAGTTTGTGTGACATTAGACACAAGTCATCATGGACGAAATCCAAGTCCTCTAGGTTCTTTTCCTCGGTCCAGCGTTTCCCCCTCTTCTCGTTCCTCCCTGTTTGTTGCATGATCCAGTCGACAACAGTCAAGAATATCATGGGTGATAGGATTTGGCAGCCTTGTTTTACTCCTGTCTTTACTTCAAAGGCGTCACTAAGCTTCCCATTGTGAATTGCTTGGCATGTGGCATCTTCATATAGTTGCTGAATGAGGTTGATAAAGGTTTGTAGTATTCTGTAGTGTTGAGACAACTGCCAAATTGCTTGTCGGTCGACGCTGTCGAAAGCTTTGTCAAAGTCGATGAAGTTAAGACAGAGTTGAGTTGACTGCCATACTATGCTCCGTTCTTTGATGATGCGAAGCGTTGCAATTTGGTCCGCACATGATTTGTTCTTCCTGAAATCGACCTGTTCCAATCGTGGCCTAGGAGAATGGTCACAATAAATTGTAGATATTCTAGCTGACTACTCTAAACGATCATGTTTATCTGCGTATGGAGAAATGATGAGTTCAACAAATCTTTATGGCTGTATTCTGAAAGATATTTTGACAATACTCCACGAAATTTTCAACCTGTCATATAGCATGAGTTTGACAGTGTACATTTATACATAGCAAAATGAAATAAGTGCAAATCACATACGAATGTTCATTCTATCTACAACTTTCTTCAAAATCTACAGTCAGTTTAGGTATACAGTCACATTGGTAATTAGATTCACAATAAAGAAATAGTAACATACTCATCACAACTCAATTTGCTTTCAAAAACATAAATTGATTTTTTACTTCATTTCCAACACTTTCTTCATGACACAGCAGACGACCTAAATACAGTATTGTAGAAGTTTTATATTTTGTGGTAGATGAATAAAGTCTTATATACTTGCTCCTCGTCTCTCCAGATGACAGACAAGTAGACAGTATTGAGTGAAGAGGATGCTGGTCATTTGATAGAATAACTCCTGCCAGATGTTTACACGAGTTAATATTTTTGTCCGGTTTAGAGGTACACCACTAGTTCTGTTGACAACCTTCAAAGTTCTAAGCAATATACCATAGTCTTTTATCAGCGACCTGGGAAAAAATAAAGGGGAGGAGTAGAGGAGAACAGGCAAGATACAGGAGTTTAAAAAACACAACGGGAGAGGCTGAGTAATACCAGATACTCTCAGCTTCGTAATATAGAAAGTTAGGTGGAAAATTCTTTTGTTAATTAGTAAGATATGAGAGGACCAGAAACCTCGAAGCACAGCATAAAGAACAAGATCCGAATTTTCAACACTAAGTCGGTCAAGTCAGTGCTTTTGTGTGACTTGGCGCTTTACGAAAAGCATTTCCAACAAACTCCAGAGACACATTAACAGCTGCCGTCTACGCTCACTCGATAATGAAAATCAGATGACCAGAAACAATGAAGAAGGAGTAACTCTGGCCTGCAGACTAACCAACTAACCAGCGACCTATAGCCCAACAATCATACAAAAGAAAGTGGAGATGGACTGGACAGACACTGAGAAGACCATTTGGGGACATCACGTACCAGGCCCTTGAGTGAAACCTAAAGGGGAAAGGACGAGTTGGACGTCGAAGGGTGTCATGGAGGAGACCATGTCAAGAGGGAATGAAAGCTTCGGGGCAGTGGTGGAGCTCGGTTATGAAGACTGGAGAGAAGAAGATGCAGTAGATATGTGCGAGTGAATCCCTATGTTCCACCAGAAACCCAAAGGACAGACTATAAAATAATAATAATGTGCAAAGACAGTAACTGTATTTCTCGGCTCCCTATTTTATTTGGCTGATAGAGTCATACGAAACGATAGTTAAGTGATGGTTGTGCTATGTCGTGAACTGACAGGAGCTGAAAATATGGATTATTGGATTCCAACCCACTGACTAGTTTAGTAGTAACGTGCTGGTCATGGAACCTTAAGGTCCTGGATTCGAGCCACAGTGGGTGGGGTCATGGGTGCGCACTGGTGAGGAGTACCATACTGGTCAGACGACGTAGCTGTTCAGTGCTCCCAAGTTTCCAATGCTATTCCAACTGATATCAGTTCATGATGAGTCCCAACTTGAAAAATCACCAAATCTCCACAGAACCCGTAAATTCAGAACTATAGTTGACTGGTTTTCGAAGTTCTTCCTTATAAATACCTGAAATATGGAGACATTCACATGGAAATCCGTTATCCAGTGGTGGGACATCATTTCAGTCTAGTTAACGACGGAGATTTACAAGCTGTTGCACTATAACTATACCATATTTTCAGCACAAAAAGTGGCTATAACACATTGATAGCTTACTGAATAGCATTCAAGCCACTGAAGCCATTAGTTTTACTTTCGAAGTTTACTGAGAACAATACCACTCACTAAAAAGATAAATACATTCAACTAGGGAGTCACAAACAGGGTCAAACTTGCGTGCTCGATTCCACTGGTCGACATTATCTATCATGAATATCAAAATAATTGACTATACTAGAAAAAGGCCTTCACATCTGTCACCTTCTAACTTTCACTATAACTCTGTTCATTTATGGTATTCCGAGTATAGTTTCCAAGTTCACTATATGCTTTCTGTGGTTGAATTATCATGAATGAAGTTTAACGCCTTTTTTAAAGATCCAGAATCAAATTCTTTGTCACTGAAAAATGTACACGACTTGCTTTGTGTAGCCTCAGTTACTTCTCAAAGTATTTTACAGATCTAATATTTGAACAAGTTATGAGTTCTTAAAAATGTAGAAGCAATTGTTTATAATCTTACTAGGGATTTATACAAATGGATTGACATCAGATTAGTTTTTAATGTTCAGTGACATCAGTTGAGAGATACCTAATACATTGCAGCACTGAACAGCTTTTTAGTCTGTTATTACTCAGCAGTGTTAACTGATGATGCTTCCAGAAATCAAGCCGAATATCCTTTAGATTCTTGGCCAGCGTATAGCTGAGTTATAGTGAAACAACAATCAAATTTTTCTAAGGTTTATAAGATTTTTTAAATCATTTTGATCCGTGTGGAAGTTGTATTAGGAACTATTACTTATAAAGGAAATCAAACTGATTCCATATTGAGTAAACCATTTGGCTATGAATATGAGCAACTGGTTGTGTTTGAAACATCACTCAGTAAAGAATACTTTTTCATTGTATGCTGTATTAAATAAACAACCATATATAATTTGAACCGCTGCCAGAATCCAACCAGCCACCGCCTGGTTTCTGGTCTAGACTCGTCTCTCCAATTCAATTACATATGAATTGGGATGAGAAGTCCTGACTAGCCAGCTAATATGAATATGATCAAGTGGCAGTAACGCATCTCGAGTTCACATGGTAGTTGGGTAAAAACGCATGGTAACTGAGGCGAAGTCGGAACCCGTAGCTCAGTTAGTAGAGCATCGGTCAGGATACCCGGTAGTCACTGGTTGGAATCCGGCTACAGTCTCATTTCTCATTTCACCCTGAATCATCACACAGTGTAAACACCAATCTGCCAAACCATGGCTGATATCTCAGAGAGTCAAAATGATAATTTTGTATAAAATCATCCTGTATCACAGTGAGCAAGTTTACCACAAACGTGCTCTGACATATGAGCTGGTTGGATTATTCACCTAAAACTATTCCAATCCTTACTATATGATCTGACTGGGTTTACTGTTAGATAAGAAAAGAATTATGCAGCTCAGATTAAGGTATATTGGCAATCTACCCTATAAACAAACGTTTTAATTATTCATTGAGTGATGAATAATCAGGTGTGTGAAGTACTCACTTGCTTTGTTTTACTAAATTTATATATTCAAGAAGTCTTTTTACCTCCTCATTGAGAAATATTTCTCTTCACTTAACTACCCATCATCAGCTCTCATCTGATTTACACTTATATTTCGCCATTACAACCTACAAAAGGAGAAATCTGGTATAGACAGTTTGGATAACAAGAAAGCTATTCAATTCCTTTATTTACAGATACCAATCACTCAGACCAGCATGAATATTGACAAAAACAGAATAATTGTACATTATAAAAACTGGGAAAGTCAGTTCAATAGCTGTGAAAGTAAATGATATTGTTAAATGTTCAATAGTTGAAGTTGGTACATGAAATTAATAATTAGTGATAAATAAAGCGTAAACTGTAGGACAAGTTCACAGAAAAGTTCATGGAAGTTATGTACAAGGTTAAAGTTGAGACATAGACCGTTAAAGCTTATTTTGAACTCTAAAGTTCAATTTATTCAAAGGAATTTAACATATTTGTTTTTCACTTTGATAAGATTTCTAGTACGGATGAAATTTTTAGCGTAAGAAATGATGATTGAAGGTGTAATGAAAATGAAAGTGACAGCAGGATTTGAATTCAGCGACTTTCTGTTTGTTTGCTCCGCACTAAATTAACTGAGCTACAAAAGGTAGCTGATGACAAGCTACTTACTTCATTTCAATCATCAAGAGTTTCTGAGTACTTACAGGAATCGATGATGTGTAAGTGTTCAGAAATGGAACTTCTTGTTGGTATTGTTTTTCAGTTAGTTAACTGTGATGGATTAAACTATGAGATGCGTTGACTAATTCACCTTATCCTACCTGAAATATTACTGAATCCAGAGGGGGAGTTTATGCGGTAGGTATATGAAACACAAATGAACTAAGATGGTTGGTCTTCGTTTCATGAATTCAATACAAATAGGCTGAAGTGTAAATAATTTAGCTGTACTGTCAAGAATTTCGCTTACAAATTATTTCTCAGACGTTGAGCCGCAATATCATTCCAAAACTGCTTTATACCAATAGTCAGTTTGTTGACTCTGTTATTTTTAAGTGTACAGGTAATGAGCTATATGAAAAGAAATGTTTGTCAATTCGTATGATTCATTAAGGCTATATTATTAATTTAAGTGGAGAGGCTAAGACGTATAGTTTCGAGTAAAACTCTTCATCGCAAGAAATTCCAAATCATAGAAGGTAATCAGCTGGAAACTTTACTTGAACTAAATTTTCTACTTGTTATCACTCGTCATTAAGGTCTGTCTGCAACCTTGAAGGAACTGAAGTGCCCTCCGACATTCAAACAAGCGCCAATCAATGCTACAATGAATGATGTTACCAATGAGTTATTTTAGCTGTGACTGACTTCTTGTAGGATTGTATTACACACATTGATTAGTCACTGTTAAGCAATGCAATTTTAGATTGTTAATTTCTGAGTTCTAGCCAATTTCTACGCATCATTTTGGCCATAGGCTGAGTATGTCGACATCAATCCTGAAGACAATTAGAAAAGATGACAGCATGTAACTTGATACCAAAACATTTGATGAACTTTGGACACAAATGTTCTTTATGACAATCAATAGGCAGTGTAAGTAAAAGAGAATGGCAGTGTCGAACTATTTTATGACTCTTTCTGCTTGACTCATACTCTTGGTGAAGACGGAAATTATGGTGAAGTGTCTTTGCGCTCAAGTACTACTATTTTCAAATAACTGAGGATTGTTACTAAGTTTATTATCTAACTTCTATCTGTTATGTTCAGAATTATGTAATTCATGTTTATTTTGTGCAAATTCACCTAGGAAAGGAGTCATATAATTACTCATTCAGCAACTCCTTTATTGCTTAAGGTTATACTGTTATCAAATTTAGTTTCTTCAATGTAACCCAGTTTTTGAGATAGGAGATAAGATGTAAAACCTAAGGTGAGAATGGTGATTGTTTGATATTCTTCAAACTGAAGTTCAAAGTGAACAGTGATGAACAACCAACAATTACCATCTTGTTTATCGACAACGATATAACTTTTTATTCTATTCTTAGATTAACTGAAACACTTTCATAATAATGACGCAACATCTCGTTCTCAACCCAACATTTCCCTTTTCCCGGAGTATAATAGTAATATTATTACCGATAATAATAGTACTACTACTTCTACCGCTACTATCACTACTGCTACTACTCAATACCACTAATAAAACCCATACTATTACTACTGCTACTGATTATCACCTATATTTGTAATTCTTGACAGACGACAGAGAAGTACCAACTCACTGGAGACTATTAATTCGATGTTATGGAGGCAAAACAATAACGTCCAGTGATACTCAATTATAATTTTTGCAACAGTCTGTTTGAAAATAAGACTTCTTGAAAAGGAATCTTTACGTTTTCTTTAGCAAGCCTGACAGTGTATGAGATATTAACGAAGATTTGTTTCTTCTAGTTGAAACGCTGGTTATTTGGTGTTTTCCAATCTTCACCATTTGTTCTGAAATGTTTTATTATGGTGCTGGATGATTTCATCAGCATATACTCTATACAAATGTGAAACAAGTTGATGCTGAATGAATACTGATATAAGATATTTGCCGACCTTGTGTGCGATTAGTTTGTTAGTAGGAGTAATCTTTTCCCTGTTGTTCAATCATTATTTGACCTGTACTGTTAGTTGAATGTTTCAGTAATGATTTACAGCACGCTACAATTTAGCTGCGTGCTCAGAATCCACTGATAACGTCGTCACCGCGAAACCTGAAAAGCCTGGCTTTGATCTCTGGTAAAGTTGTGAGTGAGTGAGTGATATTGAAAGGTCTTCTTCAAAAATGAAACAACTCCTTAGTGTTCTCAAGTTTGAAATGAATCTTCAATTAATATCAATCAGTGATGGATACCAAGTTGAGATCCATATCTTAAAGAGGGAGATTTTTTATTCCGGCTAACAGTTGTTGATAATTTCTCGTTACTTTTTTCTAGAAAATTCGACTGAGTAAAATTGAAGTTTTCTCTCAACTTTATTGATCATTCCTATAATCAACAAGTATTTCAAAAACTGCTGAAATTCTATAAACGGGGCACTAGTCACAGGTTTACCGCCATACTGATGATCTTCACCTCACTATCAGTAAGTATCTGCTGGATAAGTTGTATTTCAGTGTCAAAATCAAGTTAATTTCAGATGAAATACAATAGTGTCATTTATTCCGAAAATATTAGTTGGCTTAAGTTTTGGAAGAACTATTTCTCCTATTTGGCTTGTTAAATCGTAACAGTTATATGTAAAGTAAGGTAACTAAGTGCAAATCGCAAACTGATAAGCTAACCATTCACGATAATCATTGATGTCAATAGATCAACAAGTTGAACTCCGCCAATAACTTCTGATACGATTTCTACCGGCTATTTTTATAGCTGTTTACATTGAATAAATATTCAGTACTGACCAGTTCTCAAGTATATCTCACAATGTACCCATCAAAATTAGAAACTCATCATTTAATGCTCTCTGATGGTTATTCACTGGGAGGAGGTAGTCGGGAGGAAGTCGTAGTGAATCACAGCTCACCAGTAACATATGTATATCCAGCGCTAGGTAACACGAGTTTGAAAACCAGGCAGGAAATTACTTTCTTCTGGGTGACACATACGACTTACTGGGGAGTGCCAACAGGTACAAATTATAATTTAAGAATGATTTACTGTCAAAATTGCCTTCAAACCATATTTTGTTTACCGTATATAATGCTCAGCATGCAATTTTTCAAAACTGCCTCGTTACACGTCACTTTTAAGATATTTTAACATTAATATGGATTAACAATATGACTAAAAGTAATACCAGTATCATTCATATGCACAAATGACAGAAACGTTAAGACAGGTGTTCAATATTTACAAAACTGATTAATAAGAAACCCTTTTACATACTTTGCCTGACATATTATACAACGTAAATTAGGTATAACTGAAAAATTTCATGCTGTTTTACATGCACAAAGTTGAGTGTAGTTGCTTATTGTCTTTCATGAGGATGGATATATAGAGAGAGATATGGATACAGAGAATGTTTATCATTGGATAAAATATCTACAGTCAGTTCCCTACAAAAGTTAAGATGACTATCCACAGTCACCTTTATCACTACAGTCATTGGTGTACGAAGCCCTGAACTCAAAGACATGTACAACTAGTGGCTTACTTAAACCAGATGATCACAGTTTCCTTATATAAAAGGTAAAGTAAAAGATTATCCTCAAGATAAATAAAGTGTGTGTGTGTGTGCGGGGAGGATAAGAATGATGGAAAGTGTTGGTAGACATAAGCCAAGATGGATAACACTTGATATGTTCTATACCACAAGGTTATCAATAATGCTAGAGTCATAGGACTGAAGTGATTCCTAGATGTGCATAAAATGTAGTTAAAAAATCTGAGAAGAAAATCTGAATGATCTAGCCGTAAAACCAAAAACTCTTCACTCACTGTCTCAGTCACTACCACATACCCCTTTATATAACTGAAATAAACATTCTCGTTAACGGACAAACATCTGCGAATAGGAAGAGGCTTAAGCAAAACAAAGATTAAAGAAACAATAATAGTATTGAGTGAATAATCCACCAGATGTTGAAAATTCGTAGTGAAACATTTTAATGCTTATTATAAAATAAACTATTTGTATGCAATATTTTATGAAATTTTTCTCTCTGCATTCTGTGAACCTATTAATAAATAGTACACAGTCTTACATATGAGTAAGTTAAAGCTTTAGAAATATTGTGAATAGTTACCATTTTCTCTTCTGTTTATCAGAATTTATCTCATTAAAAAATATAGAGATAGCTTGGGGAGATAGAAACATAAAATTATAATGAACCTCTAAAAACTTTAAATGGTAATTACCTAAATGAATTTTGAAGGAGTTGTAGGGATTTGGAAATATTTCAAGTTGTTATTCATTATAGACTGGTATCAGTTGGAGGAACATAGGAAACATAGGAGCACTCGATAGCCAGCTGTTTCACCCTACTAGTATGAGACTCCTCAGCAGTGCGCACCCACCACCTCACGCCGCCACAGATCGAACCCTCGACCTTCAGGTTCCGTGGCCAGCACGTTGCCACTGGGCTAGCCACTGGGTCACAATCCATATTTACAACTTCTGTTAGCTCACGACATAGCGCAGCCGCCACCTAATGTTTTCGTTGAGTAACTGTCTTCATGACCACCAGACTTTGACTCCACCGGTCACGACTTCTCATTGGAACTCCGGGAATACATCTCAAAGCTAATCACTAATGAGCACCAGTTCAATTGAATTTGAATGAGTTTTGGAGATTCGGAAATATTTCAAGTTGTTATTCATAGTAGACTGATGGTCGTGAGGACAGTTACTCAATGATAACATTGGGTGGCGGTTGCGCTACATCGTGAGCTAACAGAAGTTGTAAATATGGACCATTGGATAGTGATCCAGTGGCTAGCTCAGTGGCAACGTGCTGGCCACGGAAACTGAAGATCGCGGGTTCGATCCCTGACAGAGTGAAGGTGGTGGGTGCGCACTGCTGAGGAGTCCTATACTAGTTGGACGAAACAGCTGGCCATTTGCTGTGATGATGATATAGAGAAAGATTTCTCCATCGTCCGTGAACTGCCTAATGGCGATGGCTATCCAGCCACGACCGCAACCGAACAAATGAATCTTAGGAAGCTATAGACAAAAATGTTGGCAATTCCTAAGAAGCAAATCCTTTTGATACTGGAATTCAAGGGTGAATTTTTATTAGACCATCAAACAGAATAAAAAGATCCCTGCAAACAGCATTCTCAACTGCTAAACCATGTTCAGTCTTCCACAGCTATTCGATTCTAGGTGCAGTAAATAAAGATAGACTATCTTAATCTTCTACTTCCCTGTGCATTCATCAGTTCAGCTGCTCCCGAAGAGTTAGTTACACTAAGCCTTCAATGAGTCAAGTCCATAGTGGAATTTCTGGGACATAACCATCAGGGTTGAAAAAGAAATAAACCGGAATAAGAAAGAGCTCCATAGTGGCACACTTATTCGATAGTAGACGTCAAGTGATTGCTAGAAAAGCACTCAAATGTATTAATCATATACCATTTAACTTACCATACGGAATACGCATTCACTTGCTTCACATAAAAGAGATGACTATAATCCACCTTTACAAACCGAGCTATTGTGTTCAAAATAAATTTTTTAAAAACACACGCATTTTCATCGCCATCAACAGGATGAGCTTTAAGTGGCAGTTTGTGCAATTCTCTTTATAATAATTTGATATATATGAAATTTCATTTAATAATTCCCATTGTAATATCAACAACAAGATATTCAGCGAAGACACTCTTTTCAACGAATTTATTTTCAAGCTGTACAATCGCATATATATGATATTCCGAAAAAATTATATCCCGTGAGGAGAACTAAACACTACATGGTGATGTCAATGATAATTGAACGGATGATGACATAGGCATTTGTGATTATAATAACAACAGAAGTGTGAATGATAACAAATAGATTATTTAATATATGGAATGGAACATAGAGAGTATTTAACTCAGAAGAGGGTGAAAAAAATTGTTGAAAATGGTAAATCAATTAAGTATTATGTAATGGCATGACCTCGCCTGGTTAACTAGTTCACTAGTTACTAGCCCGTCCTAAGCCCGGGTAAAGAGGGAACGTTGGGCATAGGGCTAGCAACCCTACCCTGTAAAACAAATCTAACCACTAAAGAAACTTCAAAGCACAAACAAAATACTAAAAATAAAAACAAAGTTAGTCCTCGCTGGAATCGGAGAGACGAAATGACGCCAGCTGGGGAAAGCCTTCTGGAAGCCAATTGGCCAATGTGTCTCCTCTTCTCTCGATGAAAACGAAAGTGAACGTAGGGACATGGAATGTCCACACCATATTTGAACCTGGCTGGCAAGGCTGCCCAGATTGCAAAAGAGATGAGAAGGTATCACATCGAAGTGCTTGGGATTTGCGAAAGCAGATGGAATGGGAGTGGACTCTCCAATCTGTCAACTGCAGAATCAATAATCTACTCCGACACTTTCACCCAGACGACAACCACGAGCACACTGAGTTGTGGAGTGACTACCATGATGTCCTCTTGAAGAGCATCGAAGGCTCTCATGCAGTGGTAACCAATCTACTCCAGGATCATGACAGCAAGATTCAACTCAAAAGGAAGGAAAGTCACAATCATACAATGCTATACACCTACAAATAATGCAGATGAAGAGAAAAAGGAGGAATTCTACAGACAACTGCAATCAACACTGGACAAGACCTCAGTTGGCGATATCGAAATTCTAATGGACGGGTTGGCATGAATGCCAAACTGGGAGTGGACAACACAGGAAGAGAAATAACCATGGGTAGAGAAGCGCTCGGTGAGGTGAGGAACGAGAATGGAGAATTGTTTGCAGAATTCTGTGCATTCAACGATTTGGTGATTGCAGTGAGGCAGTGTGTTCAAGCACAAAGATATCCACAAAGCGACATGGATTTCACCAGACACCAGGACACACTACAAATCAAATCGACTTTACCTCAATCTCAAGAAAATGGAGACGCAGTCTACTTGACACAAGGTCAAGAAGAGGAGCAGATGTAGGTTCACACCACTCACCATCTAGTGCAAGGAACCTTGCAAATCAAGTTAAAGGCCTTCAAGAAAGCTGGCGATAGACCTCAATTCAAGTACAACACTCGGAAACTGAAGGATGAAACTACAAAGGAGGTCTTCACGGCAGCCAGCCATCAAGACAAAATGGGAGATATTGAGGAACATCCGTGAAGAAACCTGTGTGGAAGAACACTGGAAGTCTTTGAAAGCTATGTGGAAAGAAATCTGCACAACAGTATTAGGACGGAAGAAGAAAGAAGATAAGGAGTGGAATGGATCTCGATGGATACATGGAAGCTGATAGAGGAGAGGAGGATGGTGAAGCAGAAGATGAACCAGTGAAGTGCAAGGATGGACGACGAGAAGAGGAACTGAGTACAACGTATAAAACACTACACTAGATAAAGAAGTGAAGGAGTGCACGGAAAGACAAAAGACACTTCTACGAAACACTGGCAAGTGAAGCAGAACAGGCTGCCGGCTGGTAGGAGAGACCTGACGACATTGCATCAAATAACCAGGTTGCTATCAGGGAAGAAACCAACACAGATGAAACCAATAAAAGATGAAGAAGGAAATTTAATTACAAAAGAAGAGAAACAGAGGAAACGATGGGCCGACGACTTCAAGAAGCTCTTGAATCGACCACCACCACCACCTGCACTTCGTCCAGAAATACCACCTGCAGCCGCTGAACTACAAGTGAACATGAATCCTCCAACGAAGATGGAAGTCCTGAAAGCCATAAAGCTACTGAAATGTGGGAAAGCAGCAGGACCAGATTGAATACCGCCAGAAGCACTGAGAACAGACGCAGAGACAACAGCAGATACGCTCACACCACACCACTAATGCAGAAGGTGTGGAAGGAAGAGAAGGTACCTGGCCATTGATTGGAAGAAGGGTGACCTTGTCAAACTGCCGAAGAAGGGAGCCCTCAGAGTTTGCAAGAACTGGAGAGGAATCACTCTCCTGTCCACCAAATGCAAGCAAAATATTAAGCCGCATCATCCTGGAGACGCTAAAGGATGCACTGGATTCAAAACTACGACCTGAACAGGCTGGCTGGCTGACTGGATTCAGGAAGTACAAATCGTGTGCAGACCAAATTGCAACGCTTCGCATCATCATAGAACAGAGTATAGAATGGCAATCAGCTCTCTACCTCAACTTCATCGACTTTGAGAAGGCCTTTGACAGTATCGACCGAGAAGTAATTTGGAAACTGCTTCAATACTACGGAGTACCACAAACCTTTATCCGCCTCATTCAACAACTACATGAAGATGCCACATGCCAAATAATTCACAATGGGAATCTCAGTGATGCCTTCGAAGTGAAGACAGGAGTGAAACAAGGTTGCCTATTATCCCCCATGATATTCCTGATTGTGGTCAATTGGACTGGATCATTCAGCAAACAGTGGGGAGCTGTGAGAAGAGGGGGATACACTGGCTGGACTGCGGAGAAGAACCTAGAAGACTTGGATTTCGCCAGTGATGACTTGTGTCTGATGTCACATAAACTGGAAGGTCTACAGGTGAAAACTAACAAGTTGGCAGAAGAGGCAGGGCAGCGAATACGGGACTTCCAGTGAATATAGAGAGGACAGATGTGATGAAGATACCGCACCAACAACTCTATCAACAACAACGAACTCCAATCACCATCAACGGGAGAAACTTAAAGGAAGTGGCCTTCTTCACCTATGTTGGCAGCACAGTCTCAACTACAGGTGGCACAGACGAGGATGTCAAAGCCAGAATCGGAAAAGCAAGACAGGTGTTCATTAGCCTGAAACCAGTGTGGAGATCTTCTGCACTCAGCATATGGAACAAGATCCGGATTTTCAACACCAACGTCAGTCAAGTCAGTGCTGTGTGATGGTTGAGAGACTTGGCGCGTCACGAAAGGGATTTCCAATAAACTACAGACATTCATCAACAACTGCTTACGCTCACTCGCTACTGAATATCAGATAGATTGCCAGAGAGAATCAGCAACAAGGAGCTCTGGGAACCAACCAACCAAGAACCTATCACGCAACAAATATGCAGGAGGAAGTGGAGATGGATTGAGAAGGCCGACTGGGGACATCACGCGTCAGGCCAGTTGCTCGAGTGGAATCCCATGGGAAGCGACGAGTTGGTCGTTGGAGGCGAGGGTGACATGGAGGGGATCGTGCGAGGAGGAAATGCGAGCTTGTGGGCAGTCGTGGAGCCAGGTTGAAAAGATCTCAGAGAACAGAGTTCACTGGAGACGAAGGTGAGCCCAATAAGACACATATAATTGAAACACAACTCACAAATATCTTAAAAAGCATGAGGGATAAATCAATAATTGACCCTGATTTATATGAACGTATCCGACCAGTTGGCTCTATAATCCCACGTCTATATGGACTACCGAATATGCATAAAGCGGGATTACCTCTTCGTCCGATCCTCGATATGGCTGGTTCTCCTTATCACCGAACTGCTCAATGGTTAGCTGAAATTCTGGAACCTGTTAGAAGGCAAGTATCGAGTTTTTCTATCCGTGATACATTTCAGTTTGTTGAGGGTATTAAGGATTTTAATGCTCTAAACAAGATGATGTTTTCATTAGACGTCACTTCATTGTTCACGAGTGTGCCACTCACCGAAACTGTCTGTTATGTATGTGACTATATTGATGCACATAATTTAGACGTAGGACTACCAACGAGCTGCTTGAAAGAGCTTTTGTTGAGGTGCACATTTAATGTCCAATTCAGTTTCAATAATGAAATCTATAGACAGAAAGATGGAATTGCGATGGGGTCACCATTGGGACCACTGCTAGCAGATTTCTTCATGTCGAAACTAGAAAATTCACAACTTCGTCAAACTATTGATAGCTTTGACTTTTATAGAAGATATATGGACGACACGTTTGTTATTTGCGACAAAAATGTAGACCTCGACGATGTGCTTCGTTCATTCAATGAATGTCATCAAGCCCTCAAGTTTATTATAGAGAAGGAATCAGAATCAACTATTCCTTTTCTTGATGTGCTTCTCACCCGACGTCAGAATGGATACCTTAAAAGATCCATCTACAGAAAACCAACGTGGAACGGACAACTAACTAATTTTTATAGTTGGGTGCCCATCAACAGAAAAAGAAATCTTATTCACTCTCTTTGCTATCGAATAAGAAATATCTGTAGTGACGATTGTATCGATGAAGAGCTATCTTTTTAAAAAGCATACTTGTCGAAAACGGTTACCCTAGCCGTTTTATTGATAAAAATATGCGGGAAAGAAACACTAAACCAGTCATCCACTCGGTCTCAAAGAAAAGATTGTTTATGAGCCTAGAGTTTAAAGGAGACCTAGCATCGGATGTACTGAAGAATCGTCTTACCAGATCAATCAATAGGACTTTCTTCGCAGCAAGACTTCAGTTGACTTTTACCAGCCGCAACCTATTCTCCACCTGCGTTAAAGACAAGCTTCCTCGTTTGGCCGCCTCTATGTGCATCTACCAGTTCACCTGCTTTTGTGGAGCAAGGTACATCGGCCGTAGCCAGAGAATGCTTTCTACACGTATACGAGAACATGTTCCTGCTTGGTTTTATAAAGGTGAAAGAAAGTCTGTTAGAAGTTCGATTCTAGAACATTTGATTGACTTCCATCACACAACAAATCCAGACGATGACTTTGAAATTATTTATCGAATTCGCCCAAACCTCCCACGTTCTCTTCGTTTTCAACTCCTTAAAACAGCGGAGGCTTTAGCTATTCATGAACTAAGACCTGATCTGTGTGTACAAAAGAAGTATGTGCAGTCACTGTCTTTATCATGGCCATAACATTTTCCCACCCCATTAGCTCCCCCTCCCACTTTGTTAATTTAACCTTTGTATCCTTCCTTTATCACTATTATTGTTATTATAATCGCCTTCACTTCAACTAGTTTCCGGTGTTGTTTCACTTAATTGTCTTAATCCTTTTAGAAAACATTGACTTCATCTTGTCCAATTTGTCTAATGCCATTACATAATACTTAATTGATTTACCATTTTCAACAATTTTTTCACCCCCTTCTGAGTTATATACTCTCTATGTACCATTCCATATATTACATAATCTATTTGTTATCATTCGCACTTCAATTGTTATTATAATCACAAATGCCTATGTCATCATCCGCTCTATTATTATTGTCATCACCATGTAGTGTTTAGTTTTCCTCACAGGATATAATTTTTTCGGAATATCATATATATGCGATTGTACAGCTTGAAAATAAATTTATTGAATAGGGTGTCTTCGCTGAACTTCTCTTTTTGTTCTGTCAATTTCCATTTGCTATCTTATTCTTAGATAATTATTTATTGTTTACAACTGACCAATGAAAAAAGATATCCCTATTTGTTTGGTAGTTATTATGCAGTTCGCCATGATAATTACAGCTTTTATTTTCATGTAACTACTTTGTTGAGTATTAGAAGCATATTTATTTTTCAGAAGAAGAAAAATTCTAGCGAACATTTTTTTCAGTAACTCCTTTTTGAGGCATCTTATCCATGGCCGAAACTATATGTATCAACGCAAGAAAACTGGACATATATGTTGAAAAGAAATGTGTACATCCACTTTGCCTACATCGGCCAAAAACAGCTTCGACAGGTCCTTTATTAACTTTCCGACCAAACACTGAACACTTTAATGTCCCAACTCCTTCTTCTATATTGTCATTACATTGACAAATATCCATTTTCTTATGTTGTCACCTTTACGCCCTTCTTTAGACACACTACAACCGGTAGTCGTTTTCATTCATGACGTAACACTTCCCTATTTCGTTAGAGTATTCACATGATTTTCATCCCACCTGAATAAAGATCACTACGTAATTATTATTTGACCCTTAGTAAACAAACACACACATACATTCATGCCCTAATAAACGTGGAGCTAAACATTACACCGTATGGCTTAACAAAGGTGAGGAAAAATAAACGACCTCATCCATATTTGAACACCAAATAAAGTTAGGTCACTCACCTCCTCGATATTCATCCTTTAAAGTAATTTACTAAGTTAAACTGAACTACTTCAAAGGTCTATGTTTCCACCATTTATAGATAGACCTAAAGCATTAGCTATACAAGAACAAAAACCGAAACTTTGCATTCAAAAACGTTTTGTGAAACCTCACTCTCTACCTTGGTCTTAAAAGTTCCTTGTTGGTTATTTCGTCAATTTCATTTCACTTCACTTTGCTATAGTTCTCATTTATTATCATCATCATCATTATCACCAATTTTCACTCCATTGACAGCATTCGACCTATATTTCACTTTGATGAACATTCATTTTCTTATGTAATTAGTTTTACGCCACAACCTGTAGTCATTTCCAACTGTGGCCTAATACTTCACATTTTTTATTCTCTATTTTATTACAGTATTCACATGATTTTCATCCCACCCAAATAAAACTCATCACTACATAGGAATGATGGATAGTGGCTAGCAGTCGAATCCAGGATGCTCATTTCGTCCTATTTGGGACTCGTCAGCTGGATGCACCGATCAATCCGGCCCAATCTACTACGGTATGATATAAAAACAATTATATATGCATCACTTCATAATTATTATTTGAACCTTAGTAAACAGACATACACATAGTCATGTGTCCAGTGAATGTAGATAAATGAATCATTATCTGAAGATTTTGTCTCCTTATTTCGTAATCGTTCCGTCAATATTGATTTCATTACACAACTAACACATTGGACTGATAACAGTTCCATCATTCCATTTGATTTCATCTCCCTTCATTCACACATAACACAGACTGACTGTTTCAATATAGTAACAATTGTACATCGTGCCTCATTTCGGCTATTGTATTCCACTTATTCTGATGGATTTATAAATGTAGAGCATGAACAAGAAGTTATTGAAAACAGCTGTTCGCTAAAATTATTCTTGTCCTGAATGATCTATAGGCATCTTGGTTTCTCAAACTTATCATCTTCATGACTTAGGGGTTACAGTTATTGTTTATCAACCTGCCACCAATAGATTAGTATTCTGATTGAACTACAAAAGTATACAATAGAGGAATAAATTTCTTTTCTCAGACGGTCATTTCGGTAAATGTCTAAATGAGAATTTTCAATGTACTGACTGGAATATACTCTTGAAGACTTTTACTTAAAACTGTTACACAGAGATTTTATATTAATGTATACTGTGAAACAGAGACATGGTACTTCCATATTAGATTTGTCTATTTGATTTATAACACATAGTGATATAGTATAACCTATTTACTACTTGATGACGTTTCCAGCATAGATTATCATTGCTCATAATGGTATCAATGTAGTCACACAACTTTCGACATCTGATTTTATGTCCCAACACTCACTGCATGCTCCTTGTTCCTATTGAAATCAGAGCATATCAACACTTTCCTCACATATATAAACTCAGTAGTAGGCGCAATCCATTTCACTTACGATGAGGTCGAAAATGAACAAGAAGAACTGCCTCTGTTAGATTGCAGAGTAAAACGAAAGACAAACGGTGGTTTTGATACAACCATCTACAGAAAACTGACATATTCTAACAGGTATACTTCAAGTCATCGCATCCAGTGTCAGTCAGTCAGTGAAGGCAGGTTTAGTCAATGTCCAAATGATAGAGCCAAAAAACCTACTAGTCAGTGCAAAGACCTAAATAAGGAACTGAAATACATAGAAGAAATACTAACAGTTAATAATTATCCTCGTCAGTTTATTAAGAAATTTGTACGAACATATGAAACAGTAACTTGATTACAGAAAATAACGACAACACACATAGAAAAAACTTCACAGCCTCCATTGTGTTACCATATAAGGAAGGTACATTAGAAACTTAAGGTAGGATTCTCAACAAAGCTAGAATTAGGGTGGCATTTAGACCTACAAACTCACTCAGAGATAGGCCTTGTCGCCTGACTTAAGCATCTGATCAAGAATCCAATTCACTAAAATAATCTAATGTATCAAACCCCATGTAATGAATGTAATGTAAAGAATCTAACTGGTCGGGGTCATTTAGACTAGCGGAACATAGAAATTTAGATAAATATAGAATGACAGACCCGAATAAGTTGAATAACCAAGAAAATCCCTCGGCTATTGCACTGCATACATTAACACACAACCACACAATAGGGTGGGACAAAGCCACTGTACTCAAGTTCAATATAATTGGATGGAGAAAGATGGGGATTGATAACTAAATCATTGTTTATCAAATCAGCCAACACCCAACACATGTATTGGGCATAATCCAACAACTAAACCACAGATATGGAAAATTTTACTAAGGATAGAAGCACTGAATATGAATTGGGTAATAAAATTATAAGAGTCGATTGTTGAAAGTCATATGATTACATTGACGTGATTATGAGGAATAGTAATTTCTGCTCAAAACGTCGTCGTCAAGTAAGTAATACTGTTTCATTGTACGCTATGTATCACACAAACATATCTAATATGGAAATGAATTCTATCACGGTGTTCAAGCTTTACATCCATGCTAAAGAGTCATGGTACGATTCGATCGATTTCTTTTTTGAAGGGAATGATCGTAAAGTAAGTTAGACAGAGTGTAAACGATATAGGAGCTTCAAAGTGAAGATTTTACTTCATTTAACGTTTCTCTTATCTACTCACAATTTGAAACCTTTTCGTCTTGTCATATACAGCAGTCCATAGTATTTTTATATACCAAGTTGTAAACTTTCAGTTTTGAACCTTTTTTATTCTTAATTAAGTATAATTTTTATTATGATTAGTCACTGGAAAGTAATCAACTTTATGTTGTCTAGTCCTAAGTGTTAACCGAATTCTGTCGATCATTTTGCAGTGTAGCCGCCAGATTAAGCAGCTACTTGTCCATCACAATGCACTTTGATAGATGTTATTTGGATGAAGAAAACTGGCAAGAAGTTCAAAGCCTGGATTTCGTGCTTATTGGCACTCGTCAGCAAGACCTATCTGCAACTTCGATGGAACAGATGTCCCGCCTGGGATTCGAACCTGCATCACCTAGTGTTGTTGTGTGTTTGTCCTCACGGCAATTACGTTTGCCCCAGTGGTCACGACTTCTCATTAAAACTTCAGGTATCGCCTCTCGAAACTAATCACTAATGAGCACTAGATCAATTCTTATTCGGGGTTTGTGGGGATTTAGTGAATTTTCAGGTTGGTATTCATCAAGGACTGACATAATTTGGAGAAAGACTGGAAACCTGGGAGCAGTGGACAGTTGTCTTATCCGACCAGTATGGGACTCCAAAGAAGTGCACACCTACCACCCCATCGGGGGTCGAACCCAGGAGTTTCAAGTTTCGTGACCAGCACGTCACCACTGAGCCATTTGGTCAGAGTCCAGTGACCATTCCGTGTATCTGGTCCGGTCCTACAGGAAGCCAGTCGCGTCCCTAATAGCTCAGTGGTAACCTCACGGACTACAACACTGTTTGACTTGGGTTCGAATCTCAGGTAGGTTGCAAACAAGCCTTGCTGACGAGTCCTAACAAGCACAAAACCTAGGTCCAGGGCGTCCTGCTAATCACCCCCATCCAACCAACATAATGAGTATTCTTATAATCAATTTAATAATGTCGCGCTAGTTTTATTCAGCCCGGCAGTATACAGTGGAAGTGACGATATTTAAACTCTGGCAAGTTCGATTAATTCGTCGCTTGGTCTTACACAGCCTCTTGAATATCTTCCCGTCAGAATTTTTTAAAGACGATAGAATATGGGGCGGAAATACAAAGGGATAGAATACTACACACTATACTACTGGAAGAAAGAATATTTGCCAGTGAACGGCGGCCTGTTGAACCTTGAGTTACCGAATTTATCCACTAAACATTTTTCAACAAATTCTTTCCTTGCAATTTGTTTTAATCAGTCAAATATGTCCTTTCAACGTATCATGTACTCTTGTACATTTTTAAATTGTTTTCAACTTCGCATTTCTCGGATCAATAACACAGCAGAGGAGAAATTATACACAAGATAGAAATGGACTTTTCGGTGCAAAAACGTACGTCATATTTCTACCCATGAGATGCTTAGCCTCAGTAGCAGATTTTTACACCTTCTGAATGAACCACCACCACCACCGAAATTACGTTTGAGTTTTTGTTGATTCTTCATTATGCACCAGATAATAATCCAGAACTAGCTGGTTATTTCATTTTATTGCCTCGAATACTGTTAATATTAACACCAAGTAGATACAATAACTGTTTCGTCTGACAGTATTGTTCTGAGAGTGATATACTGATTGGTATAGACAATTTCACTTCGTATAATTACTGAGATGTTCATCGATACTTGTAACTTACCTTTGGATTGATTCCTGTTGATAAATTGGCTTCTATGCTTCTATACCAAGATATTCCCTGAATATTTTATTGTTTTGATAAAGTTGGCGCTGGCTAACAATGTAATCCAGAACGTCCGCACATTTCTTATAACTCAAGACTTCTCAGTTGTATGATTCTACACCCAGGTGGGCAGTATTGTTTCCATTGAGACTTGAACTCCGCAACTATTGGTTTGAGTGTCAAAGTGTTATCCATCGACAAGTCACACATAGGAAGAACCCCGTGTCCTGTACACCACTGCTACCCAGCACCAAGTAAATTATAAAATGCAAGTTAATTAACTGTGAAGTGATAAGTTTCTTCATTCACCATATAATCTTGTCAGGTGGAATAACTCAAAGATCATTTTACACTGACCATTATCACTAAGTGATTTTCATCAAGTACAACATCACCACGAAGTTCAGATCAAGCAAGAAAGATGAAATTCTCAGAATAGAATGACATCATCATTTTATTCCACGAGTACTCTTGAGTTGCATACAGTTCAAAATAATCCATATAACATGTTATAGAATTACTAATTGTATAGAATACTAAGGAATATAAGAAAAGAAATAAAGATGAATGAAGAGTTACATAATCAAATCATATTCCCCATGGAAGCAAGAGACTAGCTACGCTCTCCTTCTGTGTGCAAAGTTCAGCTTAAAAACGTTTTATTGTAAACGGTTCCATGAAATGCAGTAATTCAGACATTCTTCGTATATTTATTATTTTGAAAGCCCTTAAGGTTTCAATCTGATGTCCTATGTCTTTGAGATATCTAGTAATATCACTGGTTAAAATTTTACTTCCTTTCAAGACTACATATTCTTGGAGTTATTCTCAACAAACCATATGGATGGCGTCCTCTCATTCCTTCAAATGTACTTGATACATGCCTATCTGCAGCAAAGCACCTTCTTAGTGCTCTGTTGATTCCTGAGTGTATTCTCTTGAATATCGCATCTCCTATGTATGTAAAAGGATTTGAACGAGTGATTTGTGAATTATTGGTAAGACACTCCGTCAGCTGAGTTTTGGAGGCCAGTTGTTAATCAAGTCTGCACTTCAGTCGAAATGGGGTTTCATTCCATGGCTATTTGAATTCGTCATGCAATAAGGTTTCCTCATCTTATTTGAAACCTGATTGTGTTAGGAAGACGCAGCGTTATAAGGATTATTATTTTTGCGGGCTGGTATCATTGATGCCAGACCGATAACACATAAGTCGGTAGTTTGAATCTTACATCTCTCCACACGTTTATTCCACACAAGTATACCAGATCACGGTTATTCCAGGTGGTATGAAAAAAGAAGATACGGAATGTCTTGATAACAATCGAAGACTATTCATCTCAAAGAATACAGTACTAATGAAAAAAAGGTAATCAACCATGTATGGACACCTGATTTTTCATACTTATAGACTATATCTTCTATAGACCTGAAGGCTAACAAAGAGTCATTTACTAGACTTTAGAGATTTATTCTTCTAAAATAGACATTGTATCGATATACGAAACACTGGAGGATAATGTCGAGATTCAACAGGCCAATAAGAGTCCTTAGGAGCTCATTGGCATACTCATCGACTACATTACTGAATAATTCAAGTTTGATTCCTACTGAGTAAGTCAATTCCCTCAAGGTTGTAAATCCATTCTGCCAATGAGTACCAAAAAAAGCACAAAATCTAGGTCAATGAAGGATTCCTGGTGACTTCTTACAACCAACTGGCACCTATTCAAGATTCGAATAAGCATTATCATGGGTGAAACAGAATACTATCTAAAATTCTATCATAGAATTCTACCACTTGGTCTAGTAGTTTCAACTAAACTTTCATACTTGTTACTTAAGAAATATACCGTCGCCCAAGAAGACAGGTTCACAGTTCTTCCTTCTGCGTCCTTTCATTCAAGCATTCACAAAGAAATTCGATTCGATTTACACTAGTTAACATATAAGGTTTGGATATCGTTTTGTACGATAGAATTTTAGTTGACAATGGACCATAACCTTAAAAGTAGTTAAGTAGTTTATATACTGTTTATGCAAGGTATCTCAGCCTCTCATAACCAAAAGAATTCACTCTTGATTACACTAGGTAGTTCAAAAAAATCAGAGAATGTTAGGACGTTGTTGGCTGAGCGTAAACTAGTTCTATTTGTATTTCTCATGCCCTCTTATAATCTCTGCTTTTACATCATTTAGTCAAGCCGTTTACGGTTCTGTAAATTATTTCCTATCAAGTGATAACTTACTTAAGTTTTTATAGCTTTTCTACACTATCTTTATGAGACTAATATGTTATGGTATATTTTAACAGATGTGCACATAATAGTCAGACTAATATCTTTGATGAAAGAGAAAATTAGGCAATTTCTCCGTTTCTGATATAATTTTAATGTAGGTTGAAGTTTATAAGGATTTTATTTAGTCTAAGATAGTATTCATCCCAGACGGATATCCGTTAACAAGGCAGTCAGAACTTAGGAGCACTGAACGGCTGTTTCACTTCTCAGCAGTACACATACACAACAGCCCCCCTATGGATCAAACTATTTAGCTACTCAGCTACTGAGTCAAAACTCAACGGTTTACGGCTTCATATATCTGCTAAATCATGATAAAGCCTGGTTGTCCAGCAAGGTTTTGAGTTGGTATACGCTTCACTCCCTATTAGTTGACCTCACGGGTCAAGGTTTCTCATCAGAACGTCAGGATATTTTTCTGAAAGTATTTCACTAGTGAACACTATAGAGCAACTTATTTGAGTTTTATGAAGATTTTGGCTTCGGAAATCTGGAAGCAGTGGACTAGTAGTACATGACTCCTCAGCAGTATTCGCCTGTCACTCGTGACGTCAACCAGTTGGAAGGAAAGCTGATGCCAGTCGAAGACCTTGGGTGATAGTCAAGTTATATCGTTGACCAGCAGAAGTTGAGAATTATGTAGTACTGAACTGTGACCCCATGGCCGGATCGGCTCACCAGTTCATCATCAAATCTGAAGGTCATCAGTTCGAAACCGTACCATACCAGGATAAAACAGTTATCCAGTGCTACCAGGCTTTCCACTGGCTCTTCAACTAATTCCGGTTCAAACTCAATACAACTTTGATTTAATTTTGTCTATTTAAACTTAAAGTATTCTCGGAGACGCAATTTAATTTACTTGTTTTGAATTCAAGGTGACTTCAGGGACTTTTTATTGTTGCAAAGATGGATTTGCTGACAAGTAATCACAGCCACCTGACAGTAATCCACAATTTAACTGTAACTAACACTCATCATACGACACCAGATCAAGAAGAGGAGCAGACCACTCACTATCTAGTGCAAGGAACCTACCTTACAAATCAAGCTGAAAACTTTTAAAGAAGTTGGTGATACGCCATGGTTCAAGTTCAACACCCTCAATAGGAATTGAAGGAGGAAATCACAAAGGATATCTTCACGCAGCCATCGGGACAACATAAGAAACATTAAGCGACATCTCTTAAGAAACCTGCGTAGAAGAACCGTGCAGCTCCTTGAAAGAGGTGTGGAAGGAAACCTGTATAACCGTTTTAGGAAGGAAGAAGAAACAGGACAAGAAACGGATCCTCACGGACACATGGAAGCTCACAGGGCAGGGAGAGGGAGATGCTGAATCAGAAAATGAGCCAGTGTAGTGTAGGGATGAACGAAGAAAAGAAGAACTGAACACAACCTATAAAACACCACACTGAACGAAAAAGTGAAGAAGAGTGCGTTCAAAAACAAAAGACACTTTTGCGACTCACTTGCAACTGAAGCAGAACAAATTGCAGGTTAAAGTGACCTGAGAACGTTATATCAAAGACATCAACACAGATGAAACCAATGAAAGATAGTGAAGAAAACCTGGTTACCTCAAAAGAGGAGAAACAAAGGAAACGACGAACTGAACACTTCAAAAAACTCTTGAATCGACCAGCACCACAACCTGCAACTCATCCATAAATAACACCAGCAGCCCAGTCACAGAACTACCAGTGAACACAGGCCCTCCGACAAAAACAGAAGAGAAGTCCTAAACACCATAAGGTTGTCAAAATCCAGGAAAGCAGCAAGATAAGAAGATAGAACTCCTCCAGAACCACTGAAACTAGACGCAGAGACAACAGCAGGTACGATCACACCACACTACTATTGCAAAAAGTTTGGAATGAAGGAAAGATACCTGTCAACATCCGGGAGAGAATAAACGATGCGCTGGATTCAAAATTACGACTGGAACCGGCTGGCTGGCTGGCTTCAGGAAGGATAAATCATGTGCCAATCAAATTGCAACGCTGTGCGACGCATCATTATAGAACAGAGCATAGAATGAAAGTCAACTCAACCGTGCCTCAACTTCATGAACTTTGAAAAGGCCTTCGACAGCACCTACTGAAAAGCAGTTTGACAGCTACCTAAACACAACGGATTTACTACTACAAAACCTTGTTAAACTCATTCAACAGCTTTATGCCACATGATGATACTAGCCAGGTGATTCACAACAAGAAGCTCAGTGATGCCTTCGTAGTTAATATTACTATCATCGATCATCTTGCAGATTGTGATCGACTCATTTCAAATCGAATGGATCATACAACAAACAAATGTAACCAGCGAGAAGATGGGCACAAGCTGGATGCTTCACCGATGAAAAGACCCTGAAACACTTTGCAGTTCACATACGATAATTTATGTCAATGTCTTATGTCACACTAACTCAAAGATCCACAGGCTAAAACTAACAAGTTGGAAGAACACGCGAGGCAGGACACGGTAGAGACGGAAGAGGGAAGACCGGACTCCCTTCAGGTGAATGCAGACAACAAAGAAGAGGTGATGAAGATACACAACCATCACCATCACCACCAACAACAACCACAACAACACCAAGCGCCAATCACCAATCACTACCAACGGCAGAAATCTAAACGAATTTGTCTCCTTCACC
Source organism: Heterobilharzia americana (assembly GCA_944470555.2). Taxonomy (NCBI): domain Eukaryota; kingdom Metazoa; phylum Platyhelminthes; class Trematoda; order Strigeidida; family Schistosomatidae; genus Heterobilharzia; species Heterobilharzia americana. The sequence goes on along the minus strand of OX104133.1, from coordinate 17,190,320 downwards.
TAACTACCCACCTAATCAGCATCGTTTCAACTGTAAGTGGTGGCACAGATGAGGACGTCAAAGCCAGTCACGAACGGAAAGATAGCAAGACACGCCTCCCTGCATTTATCTGAAATCGGTGTGGAGATCTACTGCACTGCACTGCACTCCACTCCATTGCGCTGCACTGCACTGCAATGCATTGCACTGCATTCAGCATACAGCTTGAAAAACATCCGGATTATCAACACTAATCCAGACAAGTAAGTCAATGCTTCTATGTGCTTCGATGATTGAGAGACTTGGCACGTTACGAAAAGCGTTTCAATCAATCTACACACATCACACATCAACAGTCACCACCCACACTCACTCGATATTGAAGGTCAGATCAGATGACTAGAAAGAATGAGGAAGGAAGAAGTCTGATCTGCCAACCAACCAACAGACCAGGAACCTATCTATCGCGCAACAAATCTGTGTGAGAGGAGAGTGGAGATGGATTGGATTGTATATAGACTGAGGAGATGGTTTGGGGATATCACGCACCATGCCATGCCATGCCAGGCCATCCATGCCAGGTCATGCCAGGTCAGTTCAGGCTAGACCAATCTGTCGAGTGGATGTGAAATGGGAAACGATGAGTTTTGTGTTGTAGTAGAGGGTGAAATGTAGGAGATGGTGAGATGAAGAAATGAATGGTGATGGGCATTGATGGAGTTAGGTTGAAAATATTGCGAGAACGCAAGGAAGAAATAATAATAATGTTAGATGTAATACTGTTGTGCACAAAGGATGGGTTTGAGATTGTCAGTCACTGGCATAAAACCATAAAATCACTGGAAAATCTGTATTAGTGAAACGCCTCAACACCTAATGTATTCAATAGAGAGAAAATGGTTGGTCAACATTATAGATAAGGTTCACGATAATCAAGTCCCGATTTCAAATATGACTGGTCTTATAAAATACTCCAGTTGTTCGTCAGTTAAGTGAGTAATAGAATTCAATCGTGAAATGAACAAGAAATTATCCTTTACGCCAGCTACATACGATCTAATCGGCAGTTACAATTTATGCTATAAATTCGATTAATGAATAATTCTATCCAATCACCTTGTCGAAAAACTGACGTTTAAATTATAAAACTGTCTCTTACACTAGTTTAGTATTTTGGAAAGTTCTTAATATTATTGCTGGTTTTACTATGAAAAAATGCATTTAAACACTTGTCCATTTGTGCCGATGATATTCATAGTGAATTCTGTTGGCAAACTTTCTTCCAATTCATTATCAGCGTTTGAGATTCTATAAGATTGTCAAGACAACTTTTTCGAAATTCCCCGTTATTATACTAGATCCAAATGGTCAGCTTATATTGGCATATGGGATTACATGTAGAGGGCTGCGTGCAGGTATACCTGACTGACAAGTTTCAAATAAGACAAAATATGCTTCCAAAGTTCCTTTGTTGACAAGTTCTGACGAAAAAATGCGATTTTAACCACTTTTTTTAGTTGATATTGTTTATACTTTTATTGACTAAAGTGAATAAACCACATAGTCATTGTTGACATTTGCCTAAGTTGCACAGATACCGAAAAACTTGTGAAATGTGAAGTTCGATCAGACAGTAGATAAGTAATTGATGACTTTTAGGAATAAGTTCATATTGTATTTTCAGTTGGTATTCATCATAGACTGACATCAGTTAGAAGAACATTGGGAACCTGGGAGCGATGGACAGCCGTTTCATTGTAATATGGGACTCCTCACCAGTGCGCATCCATGACCCCACCCCGTTGGGGTTTGAGTCCAGGACCTTCAGGTTTTATGGTCAGCACATTACTATTGAATTAGTCAGTGGGTCAGAATCCAATGGTCCATATTTCCAACTTCTGTCAGTTCCCGACATGGTGAGATTATTACACAATTTCATCGTTGAATAATTGTCTTTATGGCAACCAGGTTTGCCCCAGCGATCACGATTTTTCATTGAAACTTCAGGAACCACCTCTCAAAGGTAGTCACCAGTGACCACTAGATCAACTGAATTTGGGGGTTAACCTATTTTTTCAAGTTTGTATTTATCATGTACTGACATCATTTGAAGAAACATTAGAAACCTGGGGATACCGTACAGATGTTTCGTCCAACTAGTATAGGACTCTTCAGAAGTCTGCATCTATGACCCTGCCGGGATATCGTATTTATGACACTTCTAAAGGTGAAGTTGAAACTCCTACAAATGTTTTTTTCTGAGACGTTTTTAGATAAAGCGGAAGAATAAAGGCGACCAGTGGCAAGTGATTCCAGATACCTTTACATGCTGTTTGTATGGTATGAATTGAAAGGATATTGTTCAGTTGTTGAGGACTCCTTTCATTCGTTATATAGCAGTTTAGAAATATCATGAAGAAGTTTACAGCAGTTAGGAAGAAACGTACTGAACTGTTACTACAAAGCTGGAAGTAGTATTTTGTATGAACTGAGAAGTTAATATTGTGCAAAAAAAAGTAGTCATTACAAGATAATGGATGCTGCTTAAAAGTAATATATCTTTTACCAAGACGCGGCTGGTGAAATAGGTTTCACTTATAAGCAAGTGACGGAGAGTTTTAGGCAGTATTATAGCGCTGTAAAAAAAGAAATGGAAGTAGATGGAAAAGAAAATTACTTAGTAAAAGCTAGAGGTTTGTAAAATTATGTCCATAGCAGTAATAGGGACTTAACAAAAGGCTTCAGCAGTCAGAGCTCAGGATACTGTTTCTGAAAACCCAGAAGAAGTAGACAACATCTGTGTGACAAGTTTCCTTCTGCTTTATGCTTCAAATTTAATGAACTAGATACAGATAAACAGTAGTAATCACTTTATTCCAAACTATTTTCGATACAATTTGAAATTCTCAGCATGTTATATTACAACAGAAATGTGTGTATATTCCTTTACAACACTTTGAATTGTGTTATCATAAAAATTTAGGTAATGTAAAGAGGCTTAATAACGAGACTATTTTAGATTGCTAATTAAATTATTGCAATGAGATTGTTAACTTACAAAGTTGATGCGTGAGTTCTGTTCTGACGCCGTATTTTCCTCACATAATATACGTGCTACATAAGGTGCAGTCGAATTCTTGTACTTATCTGTACGAGCGTACAGTCTATTGTAATTTCTTCTTGTCCTTTTCTAAGAAGACACACGGAAATAGCTGTGAATGAAGTAGATGCTCATTTTCACTTAAAATGACTATAGGTAGTTGCTTTCTGAAATTTAAATGTTTGTCAACTACAGTGTTAATCAGCTGAGCCAGAGCCATACCACTCACCCTGCTGACAGCCTTTAAAGACCTGCACAGTATAACATAGTAGATTACGGATGGTCAGCGGAGAACAATAAAGAAGTAGAGGTAAAATGCAGGAATTAATAAATTGTAAAAGTAGAAGTTGAGTCATACCAGACAGCCTCAGTTTCATCATGTAATATGTTAAACGAAAGATTTTTTTACAGGTGAACAAGATATGATGAGACACCAACAAAGATCAGAAGTAAAGTTCAATTCAAGACAGTTAACACTTGATTTACTTTCCACACAAATACCATCAAAGTAACAGGCGTCATGGGACTTCAGCGCATCATACAAGTCCATCTTATTTACGCCTGAGGCTAAAACTAACAGGCTGATACTTAGAGAGGTTTAGTTTGAGACCATTTGCCAACTTCAGACAAGAATCCATACAATCGCGAGCGTTTCGACCGACAGTTAGCTGGCATAGGAACTGTCTGATCATAGCCACACCCAACAAAATTGTTTTCAACAGAAACGAAGAAAGTACTGCACTATGTGGCAAATCAACTCCGATAAGGGATGAAGTGAACCATGTCACTTAGTGGACAAAAAAAATAAGAATATAGCCACTTTGCAACCTATGGCTCAGTATGAGCTATGACAAGCTTGTTTAACAACAGTGGTCTAAGAAGAGAATCAGAGACTGATGAGTAATCTTAGAAGGTACAGCAAACAGACTTAACACCTTAGTTTGGACTAGAAACAATATAATGATACAAGACAGAGACAGTATCTGATGTACTTCTCCGGTATTTGTAAGCAAATTGTTTTGGATCTCTGAAAGCCTTCAATGAAAGGTCAAGCACAAGGAGAACTGATTTCTAAATTGTTTTCAAAGCAGGGTAAGTTAAAGTAATAGGTCAAAACGTAACATCTAATCTGGAAGGTGAATTAGACATACATTTAACTTTGATCACTTTTCAAGCGGCTGGTACTAAACTTTCTTGAAAATTCGTTCAAAAACACTTCTTGTACAACTTACAATACATTTTAGTCAAAACGCGTACAATACAGTGGTCAGAATTCAGCAGCCAAGCCTGTTTACGGGCTTGATATACACCACAGTCATCTGTAAACACTAAATCTGGTGTGTTGTCAAAATGAGAAGAAGAGTTAACCATATTTTCATGACCTGATGATAGTAGAAAACTGCGGTCACAGAGTTAAAGTCTCCACAGACCATAGACAACAAGGAGTTATCCAGAATCTGAGCAAGAAATTAGTGAATTCATCAACAAAAGTTGAGAAATCTAAAAAATTACAGTCAGGTTTAGTAAACATGTTTGTTATGTATGTGTTTGTGTTTACTCAAATATTCTAGATGACATTTAATCGTAATGGACTCTATTTTTTCCTTCGACGAGTTAATGCATACACAGTTTTAGGTATTAATAAATGTTACTACAGCCCCACTATATTTCTTCTTGAGAAAGTATCAGTTTTGTTGAAATAACTTGAAACCATTTAGGTAAACTGAATTGTCATCATACAAGTTATGAAACTGTGTTTCCTGCAGCATTACTACATCCGTATTTTGATAAACATTTATGGATAAGGGTAACTAAAGATAATCAACTTTCTTCGCTAACGACCTTGATTTTGTGCCAAGTATTTCCTGAATAGTCTTATGGTTTATGGTAATCCGCTTAACAGCCCCTTTTTACCTACCATGATATTTTTTCCTAATTTCCCTATCAACATATAAAGTGGTAGGTTGTAATAAATTTAAAAACGCCTGAGAGTATATAAAACAATAATTCTACATAGGTGAATAATTAAAATGATGCAGAAGGGAAAAATTGGATCCTATATATTCCGTAGTAAAATGAGGTAGCCCAGAGTTCAAGCAGGCCGTCTTTCTTGGCAATATCTTAACAACATATCCCATTATATTGAACTGAGCAAGATTAACTATATTTATGTCCAAACGTAGATGCTGCCAACAGTGTTATTTTATATATGGTGTTTGAAACAATAAGAACTTGTTTGGAGAAATTGAGATACAGGGATATAGCAATGATTGTCCTTCACTACAAAACTTGAGTAACCGTGTCAATCTCAAATTTCACTTGTTACTGATTTGAATAATACACTAGGCTAACTTTTCATTTATTTGTCAATACAAACGGCTTGACATGCATTCTGAACCACAGTTATCTATGGGAGTCCCAATTCTCTATTCAATGCGTCATGAATATATATGCGACAACTTCTTGTAATAAGGGGAAAAAACAGTGAAATACCATCTAGAAATAATGATTTTTTTCGATTACAAGGTTTATGGGGAGTCAAGCAATATGAAACAGTCTTGATGCCGATTGGATACCAGCCACTAAATATCTATGAACTGACTAACTCTCTGGTTCTCCTTCGAGACTTCTATGACCTAGTGAAAGGTAAATTTAAGGACTATTAGGTCCTATTATAAAGAGGTTACAGCCTCCATATTCAGTTGGAATGATCCGTCTTCTTTATTTCATGTCAATACACCGTATGATGGCACCATTATTCATTGTTCTTCCTGAATTCTCATTCTTGTAACAGATTTAGTTAACTTTACAGGTCATGGCATCGGTTATTGCATCGATCTACTATGGAACCTAATCTGAAATCAATGTCTCCTTAGTAAAGATACAAGATGGTCACACCTTTTTGCATATTTGTAAAAGGGAGATCTATACTAGTGATACTGTTATTATTATTACTATTAGAAGAAAAATATTTCTCTTGGGTCAACTATCATCGATTTCAAAACAGCTTTGTTAAGCATTCCATATGAAAGTAATTTTGCTTCATCTTTACATATATTCAACAACTTCAATACTTAAAAAATGTATCACAATATTAAGGTCATACAGTAGGTCAAGATTGACTAAAAAGATCTTTTCCTTCGTCAAACTTCAGTAAGAATTAGCGATAAAATTATTGCAATATAATGCAAGATTTGTTGTTTAGGTTCATTTATCTATGCAAATTAAGAAACTTGATAAATTGACAGTGATGATGATTTATGACAGTTAAGGTCGAATCCATCTAATTTACCATATTACCATTGAACCTTACTGTACAGACAGAATACATACCATTTCAGCAAACAGTTAGCAATAATCAGATTATGAAAAAAAGTTTCCCTGGGAAATATAAACATAATAAGGAATGTATCTATACCCAAGTTCAGTTCAAAAAGGTGCATTTTCACAACCAAGAAAAAAAAATCAAGTTAACCAATAGGACTGAATTACATTCTATCTGAATTAAACGATGATCATACTGACTGTTGTCGACTCATTTCAAATCGAATGGATCATACAACAAACAAATGTAACGAGCGAGAAGATGGGCATAAGCTGGATGCTTCACCGATGAAAAGACCCTGAAACATTTCGCAGTTCACACACGATAATTTATCTCCAATGTCTCATGTCACACTAACTCGAAGATCCACAGGCTAAAATTAACAAGTTGGCAGAACAGGCGAGGCAGGACACGGCAGAGACGCAAGACCTGACTCCCTCCAGGTGAATGTAGACAACAAAGAAGAGGTGGTGAAGATACACAACAATCACCACCACCACCACCAACAACAACACTAATCGCCAATCACCAATCACTACCAACGGCAGAAATCTAAACGAATTTGTCTCCTTCACCTAACTACCCACCTAATCAGCATCGTTTCAACTGTAAGTGGTGGCACAGATGAGGACGTCAAAGCCAGTCACGATCGGAAAGACAGCAAAACACGCCTCATTGCATTTATCTGAAATCGGTGTGGAGATCTACTGCACTCCACTCCACTCCACTACGCTGCACTGCACTGCACTGCACTGCAATGCATTGCACTGCAATGCATTCAGCATATAGCGTGAAAAACATTCGGATTATCAACACCAACCCAGACAAGTAAGTCAATGCTTCTATGTGCTTCGATGATTGAGAGACTTGGCACGTTACGAAAAGCGTTTCAAACAATCTACACACATCACACATCAACAACCACCACCCACACTCACTCGATATTGAAGGTCAGATCAGATGACTGGAAAGAATGAGGAAGGAAGAAGTCTGATCTGCCAACCAACCAACCGACCAGGAACCTATCTATCGCGCAACAAATCTGTGTGAGAAGAGAGTGGAGATGGATTGGATTGTATATAGACTGAGGAGATGGTTTGGGGATATCACGCACCATGCCATGCCATGCCAGGCCATCCATGCCAGGTCATGCCAGGTCAGTTCAGGCTAGACCAATCTGTCGAGTGGAAGTGAAATGGGAAACGATGAGTTTTGTGTTGTAGTAGAGGGTGAAATGTAGGAGATGGTGAGATGACGAAATGAATGGTGATGGGCATTGATGGAGTTAGGCTGAAAATATTTCGGAGAAACGAGGGAAATGGCGACATGCTGGTGAAATGCTATGTTCCACTGGGAACCCAAGAGACAAGTATTAATAATTATTTGAAAATTACTCATGTTTAGTTCTGTTGAACGCCACTCTCCCAATATATCTGATGCCTACAATGTCTATAGAACAAAGGCGAAATAAGGGTCTGAGTTGTATTCAAAGGAGTGAAGTATGAGCTATTTTCAAGGCCTTTAATTTATTTGACGGACCGCAATATCGTGCGAAGTGTTGATTATTTCAAGAAGATACTTCTATATTGTTACACATAGTTAAAGTCTGCATTGCAATGCTGGTAGATGAAATAATATGACTTTGTATTTCACAGTCCAACAAGTGTCATTGTAACAAATAAACCCTTATATCTAAAACAGCTCATTTATTATCATCGGAACACCGAAGGCTTTGGCAAATATATGCTTATGACAACGACTGATAGTCACATTATCCTGCAATACAATTAGTCCTTGAAAAGGCAATCCATTAACCTTCAGTGTATGGATTATGTTATGGTAAATTCAGTAAAAGGGGTCCTCAGCTGTTGATTTCAACCTTACATGTACTTAAGGTTGCTGACTGATAAGTACACTCTTCTCAACAGTATTCTAGAAATCTTGCATTTGTAATTTTTCAAATGTCGCAATAAACCCATTTCATCATCGGAGAACACAGAAGACGACTGCTGCGAAAAAAGTTCTTCTCCGACTAAATCATTCTGTTATCTGTACATTCATAAATATATAACAGAAAGGATAGAATATTTCAGAGTAATTTTGAGTCAGAGGTGAAAAGAAATTCCGTGGCAAAAATGAAAGTTATGCGGTGTTTTTTAGGTGTTTAAATAGGGAAATAAACAAAATCTAAAAAATAGTTACGTCATACGGAAATTACTGAGAACAGTCTATCCTTTACAATGGTCTCCCTTTGAGTGACTTGGCCGCACTTTGTATAAAATTTTGAGTGACTTATCAAAAGGAACCAAATGTCATGTGTTTATTAGTGTTCGGTTATAGAGCTGAAGATGTGTTCACCTTCTTCTTTGATAATCAAACTAACTAGTATTCGTAAACAAGCTGGTAGTTGGCACGGTTGACGTACTTGGCTTCAGACGAGGAAAGAAACTGATGTAAACACGCTGCTTCGGCCCAATGCTCCGGTGTATCTTTGGGATACTGAAGAATAAGTTTCTGACAGGAGAATATGATTAATGGCAATGAATGTTCTGTCTCTTCCTGATTATATCTGTTGCACTATCCCTTTTGATTTTAAGTTTCAATGGTAAAATCGATTCCGGAACATTATGCATGCGTTCAATGGTGCTCTTTGGGCTCCAGATTCTTATTTATGAATTTGAGTGGGTATGTATTCTTCATCAGAATCTTTTGCAAGTTTTCTAGTAAACCTTAAATGGTATCCTCCATGCATATTCCTTGGATTCTTGAGAAGAGTAAAGTGATCACATTGCTCTTTGTGCTTAAGGCGATGTAGCTTAGGAAATTATCAAATTGCCTGTTACAGGTGGACTTTCTTTAAATGGAAACATTTTACTTACCGTTTGGCAGACAGAGTAAATTAGGCTGTTTTCTAGTTACCTCGTTTATAAACAAGTTGTTTCAGTCAGAAATACAATTTAATTGTTAGTTGGTTGGATGCAAACGGTAGAAAGTCTTAGACCTAAGTTTTGTGCTTTTTGGCACTCGTCTGCATGGGGTATCTGCAACCTCGACGGAATTGTTGTCCTGTCTGACGCTTCCTGCTGATTGCCTCCAACCAACTAACATCTACTAACGTGCACTACGTTGCTGAGCGTCTTATTTTAGTGGTCACATTGCAAATAGGGTTGATCGGATTCAGGTTACTCTCCAATGACCAATCAGTGCGGACAATTTAATTCTTAAGTATTACGTAATAAGATTTTCGATTTCCTGAAGACTTAGTAGGAAACTGAATACCATGAGTATTTCAGTATTATATTAGAATTCAATTTCCTTTGATGTATCATTCATTAGGAGCAAAATATCTACTTCAGAATTTCCAGTTTATTTCTTTTCTAAACTCAATTTCATGCTAAAAACGAAAGTTGGTTACTAACTTTCATTTTTTATATAGACGACGCCGAAGTCTACCGTTAGCCTTTGATTATTTGTGGTACGAAGTGCCTGTAAAATATTTTCATTTTATCATTTTGAGCATTAGTGTTGGTGGTGATGACTATAAAGAGAAAGTCTGGTCATAAAAGTGGCAAAATTACTAGTTAGTTTTTTCTATTTATTACATTTGGAGGTTTGTGTAGGTTTATTTACTGACTTTTAATTGGTATCTATTACCGACTGATACCAGCACAAGACCCATTGGATCAGGCCTTGACAGAAATACCTGCAGATTGGAAGAAAGACTACTTTGTGAAACTTTCGAAGAAGGGAGATCTAAGCCTTTGCAAGAACTGGCAAGGAATCATGCTCCCCCAAGCAAAATATTAAGCCGCATCATACTGTAGAGACTGAAGTATGCGCTGGATTCTAAATTACGACCGGAATAGGCTGGCTGGCTGACTTCAGGAAGAACAAATCATGTGCGGATCAAATTGCAAAGTTATGGATCATAATAGAACAGATTATAGAATGGCAATCAACTCAACTCTCTACCTCAACTTCATCGAATTTGAAAAGGCCTTCGACAGCGGCGGCAGCTGCTTCAACACTACGGTTTTAGTGGCACAAACATCTATCAACCTCATTCAAGAGACATATGAATACGTCACATGCCAAGTGATCCACGATAGAAAGCTCAGTGACACCTTTCAAGTGAAGATAGGATTAAGACAAAACTGTCTACAATCATCGATGATCTTCATGATTGTGTTGGACTGGATCATGTAGCAAACGGTGAAGAGAGAGAAGAGGGGGAAACGCTGGACCTGGAAAATATCCGAGAAGATTTGAATTTCACCGACGATTTACGTTTACTGTTGCAAAAACTCAAAGATGTACAGGTGAAAACTAACAAGTTGATTGAAGAGGCGAGGCAGAGCAGCGAAAACTGGACTTCAGGTGAACGTAGAGACGACAGAGATGATGAAGATACCCAACCAACACCAACACCAACAACAACAACAACAAGCCCCAATCAGCATCAACGGGAGAAACCTGATGCATTTAGCGTCTTTCACTCACCTAACAGGCACAGACGAGGATGTTAGAACCAGCCAGGATCAGAAAGACGGCAAGAGAGACCTCCTTGCATTTACCTGGGATCAGTGTGGAGATCTACTGCACTGCACTGCACTACACTGGACTCAGCATAAACAGTGAACAACATCCGGATTTTCAACACCAGTCCGGTCAAGTCAGTGATTCTGCATGGCTCAGAGACTTGGCGCATTACGAAAGGGATTTCCAACAAACTACAGACATTCATCAACAACTGCCACCTACACTCACTCTATACTGAGGATCAGATGGATGAGCAGAAAGAATAAGTAACAAGGAATTCCGGCTGGCAGATGAACTAACTGAAAACCTATCACTCAACAAATATGCAGAAGAAGAGAGTGGAGATGGATTGAATTGGCATACACTGAGAAGGCTGATTAGGGACATCATGTGCCAAGCGAGGCCAGGCCGTTGAGTGGGAGCGATGGTGACGAGGAGGAGATGAAATGAGGAAGAAATGATAGGTGGTGGGCATTCGTGGCGTCAGGTTCAAAAAGCTACAGAGGACATAGTGCAATGCAGGTATGCTACTGAAGCTCTGTGTTCCACTTGGAACTCAATGGAAAAGTAATGAAATAATAATAATATGAATCCTCAGCACTGCGTGCCTATGACCGCGTCAGCTTTATTGTTTTTTCCGTTAGACTTTGAAAAAATAATCTAGATACTTCCAGTAGTGAGTAACTGTATAAGAGATTTTTCGACAGAAATCAGTTTTTTTTGTATCTAGAAATTCTATTTCTTGGACAAAAACTCGCTTGATTATACTTCAAGATGCAATCTAATAACGATAATCAGATTAGGCTAAGTTTTGGTGTAAATATTACATTAGAAGTCTTTCAGTCTGAATTAAAATAATATAGAATAGAGTCTGTAAAAAAATGAATTCCAGAAAATTAGAAAGCTATTTTCCAAGCATTAACTTTTTGAAACAATAAAAAACATAAGTAAGTTTTAAAAATCTTTGAGAAGAAGAAAGAATATTAGGCAATATATAAAAGCCCAGAAAAACTTTTGAAATTATAAATGAAGTAAAAGAGAACTTTGTTTTGATGCTGATAATTCTATCCTTTGCTTCAAAATGATATAATTGACTACTATATGCCTAATTCGTCAGATTTTTTTAGTTAATAGAGATTTCGGTAGTGAATTTGTTAACTCAGGTGACTTAGTAAAGGTCACAAAACATTCTGTAACACGCTAGATACTTTTCAATTCTTGTTAATTCAAAAATTGTACAGAGTAATTTAAGCCACTAAAATTACTCAAAAGTATAAGGTTTTATTATTTATTATTGTCTCTCTTTTAGGTTCCCAGTGGAACATAGCATTTCACTAGCATGTCACCATTTCGATTCTACCATTGAAACTTAAAATCAAAAGGGATAGTGCAACAGATATAATCAGGAAGAGACAGAACATTCATTGCCATTAATCATATTCTCCTGTCAGAAACTTATTCTTCAGTATCCCAAAGATACACCGGAGCATTGGGCCGAAGCAGCGTGTTTACATCAGTTTCTTTCCTCGTCTGAAGCCAAGTACGTCAACCGTGCCAACTACCAGCTTGTTTACGAATACTAGTTAGTTTGATTATCAAAGAAGAAGGTGAACACATCTTCAGCTCTATAACCGAACACTAATAAACACATGACATTTGGTTCCTTTTGATAAGTCACTCAAAATTTTATACAAAGTGCGGCCAAGTCACTCAAAGGGAGACCATTGTAAAGGATAGACTGTTCTCAGTAATTTCCGTATGACGTAACTATTTTTTAGATTTTGTTTATTTCCCTATTTAAACACCTAAAAAACACCGCATAACTTTCATTTTTGCCACGGAATTTCTTTTCACCTCTGACTCAAAATTACTCTGAAATATTCTATCCTTTCTGTTATATATTTATGAATGTACAGATAACAGAATGATTTAGTCGGAGAAGAACTTTTTCGCAGCAGTCGTCTTCTGTGTTCTCCGATGATGAAATGGGTTTATTGCGACATTTGAAAAATTACAAATGCAAGATTTCTAGAATACTGTTGAGAAGAGTGTACTTATCAGTCAGCAACCTTAAGTACATGTAAGGTTGAAATCAACAGCTGAGGACCCCTTTTACTGAATTTACCATAACATAATCCATACACTGAAGGTTAATGGATTGCCTTTTCAAGGACTAATTGTATTGCAGGATAATGTGACTATCAGTCGTTGTCATAAGCATATATTTGCCAAAGCCTTCGGTGTTCCGATGATAATAAATGAGCTGTTTTAGATATAAGGGTTTATTTGTTACAATGACACTTGTTGGACTGTGAAATACAAAGTCATATTATTTCTTTGCAATGCAGACTTTAACTATGTGTAACAATATAGAAGTATCTTCTTGAAATAATCAACACTTCGCACGATATTGCGGTCCGTCAAATAAATTAAAGGCCTTGAAAATAGCTCATACTTCACTCCTTTGAATACAACTCAGACCCTTATTTCGCCTTTGTTCTATAGACATTGTAGGCATCAGATATATTGGGAGAGTGGCGTTCAACAGAACTAAACATGAGTAATTTTCAAATAATTATTAATACTTGTCTCTTGGGTTCCCAGTGGAACATAGCATTTCACTAGCATGTCGCCATTTCCCTCGTTTCTCCGCAATATTTTCAACCTAACTCCATCAATGCCCATCACCATTCATTTCTTCATCTCACCATCTCCTACATTTCACCCTCTACTACAACACAAAACTCATCGTTTCCCATTTCACTTCCACTCGACAGATTGGTCTAGCCTGAACTGACCTGGCATGACCTGGCATGGATGGCCTGGCATGGCATGGCATGGTGCGTGATATCCCCAAACCATCTCCTCAGTCTATATACAATCCAATCCATCTCCACTCTCCTCTCACACAGATTTGTTGCGCGATAGATAGGTTCCTGGTCTGTTGGTTGGTTGCCAGATCAGACTTCCTCCTTCCTCATTCTTTCTAGTCATCTGATCTAACCTTCAATATCGAGTGAGTGTGGGTGGTGACTGTTGATGTGTGATGTGTGTAGTTTGTTTGAAACGCTTTTCGTAACGTGCCAAGTCTGTCAACCATCGAAGCACATAGAAGCATTGACTTACTTGTCTGGGTTGGTGTTGATAATCCGAATGTTTTTCACGCTATATGCTGAGTGTACTGCAGTGCAATGCATTGCAGTGCAGTGCAGAGTAATGGAGTGGAGTGGAGTGGAGTGCAGTGGAGTGCAGTAGATCTCCACACCGATTTCAGATAAATGCGGGGAGGCGTGTCTTGCTCTCTTTCCGTTCGTGACTGACTCTGATATCCACATATGTGCCTGTGCCGCCTGTAGTTGAAACGATGCTGTGTAGGTATGTATGTATGTATGTATGTAGGTACGTAGTTGGTTAGCCAGTTAGTTCGTTAGGTAGGCAGGTAGGTAGGTGTATAGCTAGGTAGGTAGATGAAAGAGACAACTTGGTTTAGATTTCTGATAGGGATTGGTGATTGGTGCTTGGTGTTGTTGTTGGTGGTGGTGGTTGTGTATCTTCATCACCTCTTCGTTCTCTACGTTCACCTGTACGGTGTTCTCTCTTCACTGACGTCACCGCTTCCGTCATTTTGTTGGTTTTTGCCACTAGATCTTCGAGTAATTGCGACATAAGAGAGATGGCTGTTTATTTCTTGTGTAAAAACACACCCTCGGAATCACGATTTTTGTCTGCGTGTCCATTACATTGAAGAATCTCTTCTAAGACATACATTGTAAATTCACCTCAGAACTGATGACACAGTCTATCAACAAATAGATGTCTAAGAAATTGAATTGTATCGTGGTGTACCACTGACCTTGTAAAACAGCAGTTCACTCCTAATAACCAACTAATTTAAAATATACAAACGGTAAATGCAAGGCACCTTTATTTTTGTGTAACGAAAACCAGAACATGCATGTCTTCTTCACAGTTTCAACCTCAGGTATTCTGAAATCAAGTCTATGCTGAAAATTTGGTCGAACTCTAAACTTCACTTTCTTGACGTCAAACTTAAGAGAACACTTGATAATTTCATATGAAGATTCAACTATCAGAAAAAAACTGTTGAATCTGCCAAACCTAAGTACGTTTGACTATGAAAAGTAAATTCAAATGTTTCAGATTACCTAGGATCAAAAAGATGGGTGCCGATGATACCATTTGGAGTGGATTAGAATCTCTTCGTCAAGCGCAATTACAAAATAATAACTCATTCATCTTCAAAGTTTAAAATATACCAATTAAACCTTTATACTTAAAGCTAATTACAGAGGTTAAATCATCATTATTACTCTGTAAAAATACTGGCTGAATTACCATATGAGAACATTCTTTACTGTTTGACCTTGGATCGTCCCCTCATTCTAGCATCTGATTTTTAAATGTTTGGAAGGCAAGGTAATACATTCTACTCTATCATTGTACATCAGTACATTTACTTGTCCATATGAAGCATTGTGAGTTGGCTGCATTATGCGCTCATTTGATAAGTGAGATTGCCAACACTATCCACTTAGATTACTGAAAAGTGAAGTTAAGACTTTGACATGCAGCATCTAGCGTACTTTAAATATTTAACTATCGCTGAAATGTGGTTCATGATCCCACTACATTATTATTATTATTTGTTCATTGGGTTCCTAATGGAACATAGGGCTTCAGCAGCACGCCTCCATCGCACTCTCTTCTCTACAGTCTTCTGAACCTCGCTCAACCAATGCTCACAATCTCTCATTTCCTCCTCGCACGATCTCCTCCATGTCACCATCACCTCGAATGCCCAACTCGTCGCTCCCCATCTGGGTTCCAATCAACAGCCTGGCCTCGTCTGGTGTGTGATGTTCCCAATCAGCCTTCTCAGTGTATGCCAATTCAATCCATCTCCACTCTCTCAACCTGCATATTGTTGAGCGATAGGTACTTGGTTGCTTCCTTCGCAGTTCAGAGTTCCTCCTTGCTTATTCTCATTCTCGCTAGCCATCTGATCTGATCTTCAGTATTGAGTGAGTGTAGGTGGCAGTTGTTGATGTATATCTACGATTTGTTGGAAATGCTTTCAATAACACGCCAAGTCTCTGAACTATTACATAGAAACAGTGACTTGACTGGATTGGTGTTGAGAATGCGGATGTTGTTCACTGTTTATGCTGAGTGTAGTGTAGTGTAGTGCAGTGCAGTGCAGTAGATCTCCACACTGGTTTCAGGCTAATGAACGCCTGTTTTGCTTTTTCTATACTAGCTGGTTTTGACGTCGTTGTTTGTGCCGCCTATGGTTGAGACAGTGCTTCCTAGATGGGTGAAGGTGGCTACTTCCTTTAAGTTTCTCCCATTCATGGTGATTGGAACTTGTTGTTGGTTGGGTATCTTCATCATCTTCGTCTTCTCTATACTGACTTGAAGTCTCGTCTTCGCTCCCCTGCTTCGCCTCCCTTGTCAGCTTGTTAGTTTTCGCCTGTAGATCTTCTAGTTTGTGTGGCATTAGACACAAGTCATCATGGGCGAAATCCAAGTCCTCTAGGTTCTTTTCCTTGGTCCAGCGTATCTCCCTCTTCTCACTCCTCACTGTTTGTTGCATGATCCAGTCGACAACAATCAAGAATATCATGGGTGATAGGATTTGGCAGCCTTGTTTTACTCCTGTCTTCACTTCAAATGCATCACTGAGGAATAATTTTGTTTTTATTTTTCATATTTTGTTTGTGCGTTGAAGTTTCTTTAGCGGTTGGATTTGTTTTACGGGATAGGGTTGCTAGCATTACGCCCAACCTTCCCTCTTTACCCGGGCTTAGGACCGGCTAGTAACTAGTGAACTAGTTAACCAGGCGAGGTTAATCTCACTACATAGTCAGACTAAATCAAACTACTAGCAGTCCGCAAATTTCAAGCAGCGATAATATATTCAGGTGAGATATATAAAGCCTTTTTCTTCATAATGAGATAATCTTTCGTGTCCTGGATTCTTTTTGACAATTTTTTTAAAGTTTTCCACCAACTTCCTTTGATTTGCAGACCTGAGCTTAGGTTTCATGCTTATTGGTACTCGTCCGCAAACAGTATCTTTATCCTTAAGGTTATCGAGGTCCCCTTAGAGATTCGGATCCATATCACATAACTCTGCAGTCAGAGGTTGCTGATAAGTCTTGCATATAAGTACTTATAAGCATGAGACTAGTTTCAAGTGGGGGTTCCCGCCTGACTACTTGCAGTCACCGAACATCAACTAAATTGCATAATTATGCCGAGTATTCCAGCTTTGCGATGATGTTGCGAAATAATCGACAGGACCTGACGATATGGTTACCCTTACTGACATACTGACATTATCTTATGCGAGTAGTGTGTACAACTAGAGAGGATTTACATTAACCAGAAATTTCCTTTACCGAAGCATGAAAACTTTGACACAGAAGACGTGATTAAGATGTAGCGTTTAATATTTGATAGCTAAGATAGCCTGGACATCTGTTGTGCATCCCAAGCCGGCGCCAGTCATGAGGTACGATCCTAGAAGAATTTAGATTATTTCGGAAGAGGGCTCATTTTGGTCAGACTATGACATGGTACCAGTTCATAAGATCGCTAACTGTTGGTCTTACCTGAGTACATAGGTTTGTACTGCTTGGTAGTGGTCTCAAGACAATAAGAATTAGTGACTGCGAACTCTTGATGACATAGCTGAAAATCAGTCCCAATAGAGTAGATATATTTTCTCTTTGGTCTTTTTTGAAGCGTGAATGTTTTCATCGACTTCAATTTTCAAATTCTTTCTCCTACCATGTACCCTTAACCGTCCACTCTTTCTTTGAGTGATACGGTACAGTATAGTAACTTGAACCGGTACACTAGTGTACTAGGTTGCGCATTCATTTTATCTTTCTCAATGAACTTGTGTCCCCTTTAAAAGGGATTTATGTTTTATTAAGTATATAGGAGTAAATATAAATGAGTTGTTTTTTACATCTTTAGAATTTTTGAAACACTTCTCATTGTCAGGTAAAACTATACTAAAAACACGCATGTTTGCCATAATAAGTAGGTAAGTAACCATGGTGTATTTCAGTTTCTACTTATCAGTCCTTGGGTAATCAACATTTCTTTTTTTTCCAGTATTACGGAATATAAACTTATAGTAGAAATGCTGGTTTCACTTTCAAGTTTACCAGTTCAATGAACCGTACTAGGACTTTTAATTAGGTTTCTGTTAAGTGATTTCAGTCCAAGCTCCTTAGGATACCTAATAGGTTAACAGAAAAATATTTTAACAAGCAAAACATATCTGAGAAAGAGTCTGAAACATAGTCGAGTGCAAAGACTTGTGAGAATGATTATTCACTCGAAATCGAATAAATGTGGAACTTTTTCCGTCTAAGTATTATTCATAAGTTAATGCATTTTCAGGTTCCGCATTATGAAAACAATTTTATAATATGCATCAACAATGTATTGATACTGGGAGGTGATCGTAGGCTAAGTGAAAATTTGAAATGTGGCCGGATTCGAACCAGAGACCACCGTGGTTCGGCTTGATGCTCTACAAACTGAGCTACGAAGTCCAACTGCCGACCAGATTTTTACTTCACTTCAGTCTCTAAGGTTTTGCTTGACTACCATGTGAATTCATGACACGTTACTATTTCTTGATCGTATTCACATTAGTTGCCTAGTCAGGACTTCTCATCCCAATCCAAATCTAATTGAATTAAAGAGAGAGGGCATGATATTGATTAACATTTCGATTATCTAAGATAGTCAGTAGGATTTGAATTAGGATGAGAAATCCTGACTAGGCAACCAGTGTGAATACGATGAAGTGATAATAACGCATCATGAATTCATATGTTAGTCGGGCAAAACCCTTTAGCGAATGAAGTGAAGTAAAAATTTGGTCAGTAGCTGGGCCTCGGAGCTCAGTTGGTAGAGATTTGGGCCGGAAAATTGGTGGCCGCTGGTTTGAAACGGGCCGCGATCCAAACTTTCATTCCACTTTCAATCATCAACCAGTATAAATATCAATCTGTCAAACTACGGTCATCCGAGATAGTCAAGATGATAATCAACAATATGTAGTTCAAGATAGCCAGTAATACAGCTCCATATTAGTATATTGTAATAGTTCCCAAAATAATAAAACTACGAGGGTGAAATATCCCGTTCATCCTTTATTGTATTCAAATGCTTTTCAAGAATTTACTCCAGTTTTCGACTCAGCTCCAAGTTCTGAACTGGTTTCCGTCTTTATAGAAGTCATTGTCCGAAAACATGGTGAGAACTAATCCCTAGTCGCACAAAATTTATTTCAAACCACGCATTCACATGAAAATGAGAACTCCTACCAGAGCGTTCTTCTAAGGTCCTCTCAAAATGATTAGTTTTATCGCACAACCGTCTGAAACATCAGGCTTCAAAAAGTTGACATTCGGCGGGTAATCGATTCATTGCCTGTACTCACTTCATCATGAGCCGTCATGGATGGGAAGCGTCTCAGTGAAGTCTCCTCAACCTTGGAGTTCTAGGTGAGGGTTACCTTCCCGAGAAGATTACCTCTTGGGCTACCGATAACCTTTAGGCTATAGCAACATTAAAGGCATTCCCCAAAGAATGTCTCTCCTCTTCGCAGAGTAAGATCAAACTCGCTTCCGAAGATTACTTCAAAAACAATGATCACTGGAATTAGGAAGCCAGATTCACCCTACTTTTAGACAGTATTCCCATCTCCTAGAATACTATATGGAATCCTTGCGTTTAGCTGTGGAATCTGTACTCTGGAGACTTGTGCCAATCATCTGGTATCTATGTATCTCGTCAACCGTAAATACTGCTAAATCAGCTTGACGGTGCAATTGTTGATGTCCAGGGGGGTCATGAGGAGGCTCTCCATCATAAACAACTAGGGCCCGCTTGTTATATTCGATGGACATACTATCTTTAGTTTTCATGAACCAGTGTCGCGAACCATGTGGACCCTTTTCACATTGATACCTTGGTATGTAACTATGGAGATAACTTATATTGCCTGAAGAGACGTTGTTACTCTTACTGTTGTATCTGAATACTGACAGCTTAACTAGTCTTCGCAAAGATGGTATCTTTGTTCACTTCATTCTGAGTTAGAGATAGAATGGACCACAAAATCACTGATATGGAAGACATCAATGATCTTGTGAAACCACTGTGTAAATTGTTTGACTTAAATTCGGAAACATCATGATAGTGATGCAAAAAGGCTGAAGTCTGACCTCTCATTACTGGTAGACATCATTAACAGATGTGGACTTAGAGAGCTCTACCGTAATTGAATATTTCCTTCCGTGATCTCAAACGGTTATCTAAGCATACAGACAATACAGTATACTGTCTATAAAGGGAAGCACTTCGTTACATTGCTGGTATCTCTCAAGGTGCAGTTTTTCCTCCGTTTCTATTCTCGTTCTTTCTGCTATTCTTTACGTTATCCTGTTGAAATTAATTTTTTTAAGTATGCTGATAACCTGATATTGTTTATTCCAGTTAACTCTCTCAGTTAGGTCGTTGTGAATTAAATGGATTCTTGTCTCTTATTGACCAATGGTCTCTCTCAAATGATCTCAAGTTAAACCCTTTTAAGCATCAGACTGTTAATTTTAGGTGCTTAGGATCCATGACTCCTTGTTGCAGTAATTCTGTTTCTGCAGGAAGTAAATAAAGCGTTAACTCTATTGGACTGAGTTTCAATTCTAGTCTTTGTTGATCGCCTCATATTTTCTTGACTGGAAAAACTGTCTTTCGTTTAACATATTATATAAAGAAACTGAATCTTTCTGGTATAACTCAACCTTTACTCTTACAATTTGTTAATTTCTGAATCTTATCTATTCTTCTTTATTGTTCCCTGTTGATCTTTTCGAGTTTGTTTGAACAGACCTATATTTTATCATGTAGGTCTTTGAAATCCGTCAGTGGGATGAGTGTTATACCTCTGACTCAACTGATTAATACTGTAGTTGACAAACATTTAAGTTCTGGTAGGCAACTAACCAGAGTAATTTTAACTGACACTGAGCATCCTTTTTTTGTATCTCCTCTCAGGGAGGACAAGAAGAAACTACTTAAGACTCTATACACTGGTATAGCTAAGTACAAATGTTCAGCTGTGCCTTACACACCCAGACCAGAATCCGAGTAAATATTTTTTAACATAAAATCTAAAAACAGGGAGTTACTGCCTAAATAATTTCTGTTCTACGGGTCAACTTTAAACCATCTTACCTTACAGTATATAACAATTAAACTGTTAGGCTAATTCATGATTCTGATGACCAATTTCTGATTGGTAGTTTTGAAACTAATTAAGATTTACTTTGGATGGGTAGAATTCTATGTTTCTATCACAATACACATTGATGTACACCTAACATTCACTTCAGATCTAATGACAACACTTACAGACAAATCAAAGATGTAGCAGTGGGATCGCTTACCGAACTCTTAAGTTCCACCTTCTTCATATCTGACTTTGAAAATTTTACATCATTCTCAACAATCGAAAAACTTCATGTACCTAAAAGATACATACATGATGCCTTAACTGTATGTGATGAACATCTGAACCTAAACCGCCTACTTCAAAATTTGAACGACAGCAAACCTTCAGTCATATCTACACTATAAATTTTATTATTATTATTAGTCCCTTGGGTTCCTAGTGGAACATAGGGATTCACTAGCACGTCTCCAGTGAACTCTGTTCTCTGAGATCTTTTCAACCTGGCTCCACGACTGCCCACAAGCTCGCATTTCCTCCTCGCACGATCCCCTCCATGTCACCCTCGCCTCCAACGACCAACTCGTCGCTTCCCATGGGGATTCCACTCGAGCAACTGGCCTGACGCGTTATGTCCCCAGTCGGCCTTCTCAGTGCATGCCCAATCCATCTCCACTTCCTTCCATTGCATATTTGTTGCGTGATAGGTTCTTGGTTGGTTCATTCTCAGAGCTCCTTGTTACTTATTCTTTCTGGCAATCCATCTGATCTTCAGTAGCGAGTGAGCATAAGCAGTTGTTGATGAATGTCTGTAGTTTATTGGAAATGCCTTTCGTAACGCGCCAAGTCTCTGAACCATACAGGAGCACTATAAAGTTGAATCAAAATCGATGTTTCACTTTTTCAAAGTCTAACTCCCATGAACACCTGATAATTTCATTCAAAGATCAATTTACAAGAAGCCCAATTATAATGTGCAGCTGACCGAATTTCAAGGTTGGATGCTTTTAATTCGGAAGAGAACTCTTGTAGTTTCAGTCTTATCAAGAATAAGAAAGATATGCACTGATGACACTCTCATTCATGAACAAGAAAACCTCAGAGAAGAAGTGTTAGAGTTTGTTTAACAATCCAGATTCTTCATAAAGAAGCATTTGAAAAGAACGAAGAATGCGGAACAGACACCATCAACCCCGAAGAAAATTTTTTTAGCGAACGTCAGACTTAAGATTGTTATTGTCGTGGATAACCTCGGTCAACCCATGTCAAGTTTCCTAAGCAGACCATTCTATGCCGTAAAACCCCGAATTGTATTCTCATCTCAAAAGTTGGTTTGACAAGCTGACTTATGGAGCCTCATAAATGTCTTTTTACGAGTTAAATTAATCCTCCATAGCTGAGTATATCGACCACACTAGGAGCTCCCAAACTGCATCAAACCTGGTTGTTGAAGTGTGAGCCAAAAATCGTCTCCAGTTCCATCACTGAACAGGCTGTAGACTATAGATACCCGACGACTCACTTTGGAAACCTTTTTCTAGGCTCCTCTCACAGTTTGAAGAACCCTTTCAAAAGTGGTGAGGATTAGACACTTATACACAGCATAAGTTTCGGCGAGTCACAATTTCTTTAGCACCATTTTAAGTAAATACTGTGCATCTCTGTCTGTTATTTTTTGCATTTCTGTATTCTATTTATTATTTTGCTTATATGTTTATTTACTTGTTTGCACCAGAAAGAAAGTCTTACTGTTCAATTCACTTTATAAAAACTCTTGAAATTATTTCCTGTGTTACATAATAACATTACATTTCTTTTATGTTTCTATTGCTTAGGCCTGACCTTTGATGGGAAACTTGTCTAGAACATTTTGTTATCTTACTTATTTATTTATGAATGAATCATTGAAAAGATAATTATCATTCTCTGTAACTTCATTCTGTTTTACATTGATCACTTTTTCTACATTAAACATACTGCTGTTCACTATTTACTAATGTTTAACATAAAAACCTACTTTTCAAGTCATTCATGCTATTTTTAAGTGCGTCTCAACTCGAATGAATTTCTTTTTTTTCACTTCGGCGGTTTGTGGGGATTTTATGGGTTTCAAGTTAAAATTCATCATTGATTGACATCAGTTGGAGGAACATTAGAAATCTGGGAGCACTGGACAGGTGTTTTATCCTAAAATGAGATTCCTGAGCAGTGCACACCCGTGACCCCACCCCATCGGGGTTTGAACCAGCAGGCCAGCAGGTTACGACTGAGCCACTGGGTCGGAATCCAATGGTTCATATTTCTTACTTCTGTCAGTTTACGATATAGTACAACCATCACACAATTTCATAGTTGAGTATTTGTCCTCACGGCCACCAGGTATGCTCAAGTGGTCACGACGTTTTATTGAAACTTCAGGAATCACCTATCGAAGCTAGTTACCAGTGAGTACTTGTGCTGAAGTCCTAACAAAAAGTTGAGACCGGTGAGGCACACATGGTGGACTTAAGGACAAATATTTAACGACAACATTGGGTGATGGTTGGACTATGCCACAGCATGTTGGTCGCGGAACATGAAGTCGCTGAGTTAGACCTCTGGTGGCACGTGGCCAGTGTGCATGCTGCTTAGGAGTCACATTTTAGGACGAAATGGCTATCTGTTGCTCCAATTAATGTCAGTCCATAATGAATAACAACTTGGTTTTGTTATGAAGTGTACACAAAAACCGTGTCCACTCTCAAAAGCGTCGATTGTCGCACTTACTAAATGCTTTTCTGTAAGCAAACCAGTTAACCTTATAATGCAGTAGACAATTATTATTTCGCAGATATAAAATTTTCGGAGACTATTTTTACAGCTGAATGTAGGACTTTAAGAATCATTTGCTGTCTCAGTACCACAAGGAAGCTTTGATGTACTGATTTAGGAACCTAGCATGACACTGAAATGTCCGCTAGCTAAGACATTAGCTCAGAGAATCAATAAGTTTGCATATATACAGTTTAATTGCTGAAGATTAGTATTTAACCGTAGAGTTAGAAATGAATTCAGTCTTGTACTTTACAGAAAATGGTAATATTTTTCAATGTAAAGTGTTTTGTTACATAGTTATCATTATCTGTTTTCCTTCTTGTTCATTTCATCTTTGTCTAGACGATAAAGAAGCGTAGAAAAGTGGACAGGATTGTTGTTGTTTTTAAACATTTTTTTGTTTCAGAATCAATCTCAGCAGGCAGGATAAATTTTTTATGGTCAGTTTTTCTCTTGAACGTAATTGGATCTATTGAATTGGGTTTAAGTACTCTAGCTGAAAGTAAAATCGACAACAGTCATCTATAAGAATTAGCTAAAAAAGGAGAACCTATTTGTTAAGTGGGATGAAAATAACTTTCAGCTTTTCACTGCTTGTTAACATACCTCCAACTGGAAACAAAACTTTGTCACTAACTGACATGAATTAATGTAGTTTACATACCTTATGTTAGGATATTAACTACCACTGTTGTCATTTCAGTCTTTCAATAAAGTATATGTCTTTGACAAAGTAACGAAAACAGTTTTAAATGTCCATACAGGTGTAAGTTATCCCGATGAAATGATGTCTGACTGTAATGATTTCGAGTTGGTATATATCATAGAGTGATATTAGCCGAAGAACTATTGAAAGCTTGCGGCCACTTGGCAGCTGTTTCGTTCTATTAACAGACTTACTCTGGAGTGTCATCTCACAACACAAATGATGTTAGTCCGCGATAAATACCACTCTGAAATCAACTTGCAAGCCATGACCAATGAGGTCAACCAGCCTAAGTGTAAATAAAATTATTTTTCAGAGATATTGTATGATAGTTGCATTGTACTGCAAACTGATACATGTAGGAGAATAGGAGATAGGGAATTCCAACCCAGTGGAGGAACAATAAAGCGTTCGTCACGAAAAGGGACAGTCCTAAGCCCAGTATTTGTTGTGGTTGTGGATGTATGCTACTGAATGGTCACAACATATGATAAAATAGCTTTCTGGTCCTCCCAGATGTTCAAAGCTGCTCCAACTAATGACATCCCGTAACGAATATCACCTTAATCAGACGTATGAATGTGACTTCCAGGTTGCGAAAATAAACTTCTCTAAGAAAAGATATGTGACTATGATGGCTTTATCAGTTGATTAGTAGATGAGTTCGCTTTACTTGATGTCTATTCCTATGAGGAACGACTATTCACGAAACTCTATCAGAAGATACCTATCCTATACATCATCAACTACAAAGTCATCGACAAAAATCAACAAAACGGACCATTCTACTGTACATAAGGAATGTATCAGAAATCATGGTAAGATTACTGAGGCCACTTGAAGTCAGTGTGGCTCTTAAGCCAACAAATTCCATCCAAACACTTTCATCTAGACCGAAAGACGAGATAACCAAAAAAGACAAACTGCATACCATTAACAAAATCAGCTCCAATAACTGTAGTCAATACTACACATTGGACAAAGTGGTCACCCACCTTCGCCTACATTTACGTGAACATCAGTTGGTTACTAAACATCACGACACCTCATCACTCATTTCAATGCACGCGGATAACAACTATGGACATCAGTTCAATTTTGACAAGGAGACATTTGGGACAGCGGAAATACAAAGAATACCATCAGGGATTTCCTAGAAGCTTAGCAATCAGGTCAGTCAGTCAGCAATCCACAGATATATAGAAACAGACCGAATCTACCAACCAATGAGAAAATGATGAACGACAGAAAGATCAAAGGTGAACCAGAGGAACAGACAACAGGAAAATCTATGCAGTCAGTCAATGACACAGCGATCAACGGAAACAAGCAATCACGCACAAACCAGTTTGTCAGAGCAAGCTAGTGAATCAGTCAGGGAGAGATTTTGACAGCTCACTTCATATTGAAGTTATTGCTGATGATGTCACTGTCAAGCAAGACAATGAGAGTTTCTGTACGACTAAACAACCCAGGTCAGAGAACACAATAAAACTATGACCATTTACCTGAGATACAAATATTCTCCACCACTTCATTTAAAAATAACCAACGCAAAGTGTAAAATTCATTCAACAGCAAAATCGTTAGTACAAGAGCTAGAGCCCTTACATCGGGAAATGGTGAAATTTAGCGTAAAAGATGCATTCAGCTTCACAGAACATGTCAAAATATGGATGTCCGATACAAGATGATGGTTTTATTGGATATAACATCGTTATTTATCAATGTTCCGTTTGTAGGAACCGTCAATCAAGAGAACGACAGATAGAAGTAGAAATCCTACTGGAAAGAGTTAGGGAATTGCTGCAAAATCTACCGTGAATGTTCATTTTATGTTTATTAACGAATTATATCGATAAGTAGATGGGGTTGCAATGGACTTCCCTCTCGGTTCTACGCTAGGCGACACTTTTTTGACCAGACATTAAAACGGCCTACTTACGGGCATACTTCATAAACTAGACTACTACTGCTGACGTATAGATGATACATATTCATTATTTATAACAATGGCTACATTAACGATCTCTTGAGTGCCTTCGAGAATGTCCACCCATTTATGAAGTTCACCTGTGAGGAAGAACAGGGGAATAGTATTCCTTTTCTAGATGTCCTTCTCACCAGGAAAACGGATGGATATATTAAGAGGAAAGAACACACGGACTGACCAATATATTCACTCTCATAACTTCATACCAACTCAGTGAACCTGGTCAGATGCCTGAGTTACAGAATAAGAAACGTATATTGCGATGACTCCTATTGAAGAAGAAATGAACAAGCTGAATATAACATTTCAGCAAAATGGTTGTCCACTAAAATTCATAGATAAACACATATTGAAACCTAGGAAGAAGATAAAGAAAGATAATGTTGCTAAGAAGCCTATATATCTCAGACTAATTTTCAAACCTGATATTGCAGCGGATATCTTAACACAGGGATAACGTAGATAAGTCGAAGAGATATTCAGTACAGCGAAACATTTTGTCACTTTCTCAGTAAAACCATTACTGACACGGTGAACCAAGGATAGGTTACTGGTGGTCGCCACTTAAATGTGCATTTATGAGTTCAACTACTTCTGTGAAGCCGGTGATATAGGCTATACTCATAGGGCTCTATCCATGCGTGCTCGTGAACATGTACCATCTTGGTTATGGAATAAAATGACAAACAGCATCATTAGTGCAGTCCTCTCATACCTAGTAAATACCAGATATCAGATTAGAGTAAATGACATCTTTTCTGGGATATAGTGTGCTACTTGCAATCTCCCTAAAGGTGCACAACTACGCATCTAATTCATAACTGAAGTCATAGGTATCAGTGCAAGAAAACCGAACCTATGTTTTCAAAAGAAATATCTAAGTTCACCTGTTTACCTTCACTCACAATAGGATAGCCACGTTCTTCATGATCTCTCATAACCAAAAATTGCACATTATAATCTCCTGAATCTCTCTTCTATATTGTCATTACATTTACAAACATATATTTTCTTATGTTATGAGTTTTATGGCCTTCTTTATTCATACTACAACTGGATAGTCATTTTGAACCAAGACGTAACACTTCCTATTTATTATTATCCATTTCGTTATAGTATTCACATGATTCATGAGAAACTTAAAGGAAGTAACCTCCTTCACCCATCTAGGAAGCACTGTTTCAACTACAGGTGGCACAAACGACGACGTCAAAACCAGCTAGGATGGGAAAAGCAAAACAGGCGTTCATTAGCCTGAAACCAGTGTGGAGATCTACTGCACTGCACTACACTACACTACACTCAGCATAAACAGTGAACAACATCCGCATTCTCAACATCAATCCAGTCAAGTCACTGCTTCTATGTAATGGTTCAGAGACTTGGCGTGTTGCGAAAGGCACTCCCAACAAACTACAGACATTCATCAACAACTGCCACCTACACTCACTCAATACTGAAGATCAGATCAGATGGCTAGCGAGAATGAGAATAAGCAAGGAGGAACTCTGAACTGCGAAGGAAGCAACCAAGTACCCATCGCTCAAAAATATGCAGGTTGAGAGAGTGGAGATGGATTGAATTGGCATACACTGAGAAGGCTGATTGGGGACATCACACACCAGACGAGGCCAGGCTGTTGATTGGAACCCAGATGGGGAGCGACGAGTTGGGCATTCGAGGTGATGGTGACATGGAGGAGATCGTGCGAGGAGGAGATGAGATATTGTGAGCATTGGTTGAGCGAGGTTCAGAAGACTGTAGAGAAGAGAGTGCGATGGAGGCGTGCTGCTGAAGCCCTATGTTCCATTAGGAACCCAATGGACAAATAATACTAAAATTCACATGATTTCCCACCCCACTTGAATATACCTCATCACTACATGATTATTATTTGACCCTTGGAAAACAAATACACACACATCCGTGCCCCAGTGAATGTATACAAATGAATTATTATCTATACTGGGTGATGAGTGGGAATGTGAAAAGTTGGACCTCAGCCGGATTCGAACCATCAGCAACCGTGTTATCGGACCAGTGTAAATACTAGTCTGTCAAACTATGGCCATGTCAGATAGTTAAAATGAGAATCATTATCTGCATATTTTGTCTCCTCATTTCGTATTGTACTGTCAATATTGATTTCATTGCACAACTAGCACATTAGACTGATTACAGTTTCACCATCCCATTCTATTTTATCTCTATCCCCCCATAACACTGACTAACTTTTTCAATATAGTAATAATTCTACATCATGCCTTATTTCGGCTATTGTATTTCGCTTTTTCTCATGGAACTCCTGTAGGACTAATTTTTCAAGTCGACATCAGTAAATGATGAAGTTCAGGTTTTTTACTTAAGACAGAAATGTTCATACAGATTGAAAAGACCTAATCACTTGTCAGTACTGCCTAATGACTGTCAGTGTTATTCAGTGAATACTAATTGCTGTAGTGATATCCCGTAGTCATGAGTCAGTTTCTTCTTTCAATGGTAATGATGCTGATGGATACTTGAGACAAAATGTACAGGCCAGCCTGATGGGTTTCAAACTACTCAAGATATTCAGTACTGAAATATTTTGCAGAACCATGACATGTTTGTGTCAGAGATCTTAATTGACAGAAATCTTGCTTACACCATAGTTTAGCAGTTGAAAATCTACCCATCTGCGAAATATGTCAAAGTGAACAGTTCAGTCTGTGAATCGCTTTCATACTAATCATTCAATTTAAGGCTTGTTGGTCTATGCACAACAAGTCAACTAGTGAAAATATTAATAAAACAGTATTAAAGGCAATAAATGTGAAAAGGGCAGGTGGTGTTACATCAGCATCTGGTCTTGACTTGGAAATAAGCATAAAATTGAGTGTAATATTGGTGGTAGTAGTACAAAAATCTGTTTTCGCTTATAATTACTCCAAGAGTACTATTGTGGCGTATTTTGAAGATTTATCTGTCCATTTCCGTTCAGTGAAACGTATTTGTTTATAGCTTGAAAATGGTATCCTGAATACACTATAAAAACCGTGCGAGACTATATGATGCATTTAGAAGACATATTTAAAAGGTAAAAACAACTAGAAAGGGAAGGATGTCATAAAAAAGTAATGATAGGAGTAGTAATCCGAATACAGGGATTACGCATTATAAGATTACAGAAGATCATATGATGAAGGGCGATTTAATACTAATCATAATCATACTAGTGGCTTTATTCTGAAAGATATTTCGACAATACTCTACAGAATTCTCAGCATGTCATACAGCATCAAGTGGATAGAGACAGTGTACATATATACATAGCTAAATGAAATCAGCAAAAATTATATGAAGAAGAGATAAGAGAATATTCGCTCGATCTACAACTTGCTTCAAGATCCACAGTCAATTTAGATAGACAGTCACATTAGCAAATAGATTCATAATACGTAAAAAGTAACACGCTCATCATCATCATCTCCAGCCAGTTTGCTTTCACAAACAGAAGTTGATTAGTTAGTTCACTTCTATTACTTTCTTCATCACACAGCAGACAAGCTAAATACAGTATTGTAGTACATGCATAAAGTCTTATATACTTGCTCCTCGTCTCTCCAGATGACCGACAAGTAGACAGTATTGAGTGAAGAGGATGCTAGTCATTTGATAAAATAACTCCTGCCAGATGTTTACATGAGTTAATATTTTTGTCCGCAACTGTTTTAAATAGGTCTTGAGATACACCACTAGTTTTGCTGACAATCTTCAAAGATCTGCGCACTATAGTATAGTCTTTTATCACCAACCCGTGGAAGAATAAAGGAGAACAATAGAGGAGAACAGGCAAGATGCAGGAGCTGGATATGTCTCCAAGGTGGTCTGTCTATGAGTGGATCTTCGAATGAATTTACTTGACCTCCTTTGAAGTTTGGCTTATAATTTGATTCCGCTTTCAGTGTAAAGTTGACTGAAGCATGGTGTTTGCTGACGTTCTGAAGGAGGCGTGTTAGGTACAGACTGTTATTGCAAACATGAAGGTATTGTCTATGTATCCTTTATATGCATGAAGTTATTCAACTTTTGCCAGCAGTGTACATTTATCAAGGCAATTTATGGGTCAGCCGGCAATTTGAATTACTGAAGGTGATCTCATCTTAGACAGTATTCATATGTCTGTAAATTTCGTCATTAAATCCGAAGTGAACATTGAATGTACATCCTAGGAATTCTCTGCGGTAGTCATTTATTAGGCCAACTTCTGGATTTCTGAAGTTGTACAAAAAGCAGACTATATCTGTTAGTGATGCACTTGTGAACAAGGGCACGATGTTCAATGAAATCATTCTTCTTCCCGACAGATTGATATCCTTAACTGATTTAGTAAATTTGAATGTATCCCAAACATTATGTTTTAAGAGGCCTTTATTTATACCTTCAAGAATTTTCAGGATTAATTTTGCTATCATATGGAATGAAGAGTTCATCATATTCAGCATTGAACCCAGAAGTATGTCGCGTTCGTGTACTTGTGGCAAAATATACGAATATGAATTAATAGTGCTAGAAGGGTGAAGTTGTTAATAATGGTCATTGATAGAGATTGACTCATCGCTCATTTTCTTCAGTAGTTCAGAGAGTTTTTTTATTATCTGCTCAGTTGAGGTTTTTTGATTCATTATCTTAGAAAACTGGTAAAATCTTGTTTAGCAGTCTGACTTATTCAATAGTATAATTTGAGTGCCTATTGATTAAGATTTTCACTTTCCTTAAGTTGCTTAGTGATGATAATGACCTTTTAACAGAGTTTGTCGGTCGTTTAGCCAGCTGATGAAGTATTGAAGGTAGCAGTTTATGGCACTTGGTTAATAAACTGATAAGATCGTTATTAAATATTGGAATCAGACCTCTTATCTGGCTAGTCAAGTTCTGAAACTTTTGAATTGAAATCACAGAACCTATGATCAAGGGATAGGGCTTGCAGGTGGATGGCAAAAAGGGATAAATTAGAGTGCTTACATGCATATTTTTCAAGTGAATAAAGAAACAACGCTTTAACATTGGTGCATGTCGGACACTTTCTTGGCTTCATGGCCATACTGACAGTTTGTTTCTCAATCTTCTAGTCCATTTCTTTTTTCTGCCAATGATTCAACTAACAGGTGGAATTGCTGTGATATGTCAAGTTCTTGTTTTTGCCATCCACAATGAACAGTGTACATACAGTTTGTAAGATCATATTTCAGTAAATTATTTAAACGAATTTTGAAAAATGACACGAAGAGTGATTTCTGCAGTGAAAATAATCTTAAGGAGAGATTTCATTACATCCATTAAAGAAGAAATAAAATGCTAACTAATAAGGCATTTCAAGATAATTAAGGAGTATTCCTTACTGAATAACCTTTCATCGAGACATCATAGCGTCGTCTTCAAAAAAATGCCTTGGCTGATATGAAGTTTACTTTGAACGAACAAAACATTTTAGCTCATAGAGTACTGAACTGTGTGAAATATCGATGTAGAAACTAATTTGGATAGTGTGGATTGTATTTAATATTTTATTATTTGTCCTTTAAGTTCCTAATGAGACATAGGGCTTCAGTAGCCCGTCGCCATTTCACTCTTTTCTCTACAATTTGGCTCCACGACTGCCAATAAACTTTCATTTCCTCCTCACACGATCTTTTCCATGTCACCTGTCCATTTGATTTGAATCTTGCTGTCAGGATCCTGAATGAGAGCTTTCGCTGCTCTTGAAGGGGATATCACGATAGCCACCCCAAAACTCGGTGTGTTCGTGGTTGTTGTCTGGTCGACAATATCGGAGTAGATTATTATTGACTCTTTCCACTTCCATTCCATCTGCTGTCACAGATTCCCAGCACTTGTCATCTCTTTGGCAATCTGGGCCGCCTTGCAAGCCAGCCATCTTCAAACATAGTGCCGACGTTCCATGTCTCTATGCTTACTTTTGGTTTCGTCGATAAAAGAGAGGATACATCGACCAATCGATGTCCCGAAGGCTCTCTCCAACCGGCGTCATTTGTCTCGCTGATTCCAGCGAGGAATAAGTTTAATTTCATGCTTTATCTTTTCTTTGTGCTTTGAATTTTATTTATCGATTGGGATGATTTTCCGGGTTAGGGTTGCTCGTCATATGTCCAACCTCGCCTGTTTATCTGGGCTTAAGACCGGTTAGTAACTAGTGAACTAGTTAACTAAGCGAGGTTGCATAAGTACCAAAAAACTCCAGATACAAGCTATAAAGGCTTCCATAAGCATACATCAAAACAAGGAAATATCTTCTGACTATTTTTCCTTGATTAGTATTATTTATCACACTTTGAAACTCATTTGAACTGATGGTCATATAATTGACCATTTAACCAATTGAAATTTGTACATCCATTAAATCTTCTGGTGTGTTCAAAATAATGAGTGATAATCATAAACCTTTCCAAAAACACTAATGATGCAATAAGTGAAATTGTAAATTTTCTCTTAAGTGTAACCTTCATGGGCTATGATTTCCGATAGTTTGAAAATTATTCTCTTCAGTTATCTATGGGGGCATAAACATCATAAATGCTGGAGTTTGGTGAAGGCTAATTGACAAGACAGGCAAGTTAATCGATGAGGTTGTAAACTGTCACTGATCGTGGTAGCCTGAACATATGTTGCGAATACACCGACACAGTTTACATTGAACTAGGTTAAAAGAAAGCTCATAGTGGTCAAAACAAGATCCAGTAGAAGTCTACAAAGTCACTGATTGATGATAAGAGTCATGTAAGACCATTTTCACTGAATTTGATTTTCGAATTCCCTCCCTACACGGGCACATTTTTCTACTAGTATATCAATCATTTTCTACCCTCTTGTCTTTTAAATGTTACTTTTAATTGTGACAGTATGTTGATATGGGCGCCTGTGTTAGGTTACACATAGATTTTATCTGTACCTCTAACATTTTCAGTTGTTCCTTTATATCTTCAAGTATTACTAAGAAATATTTTTGGGATAATAGATTAAATATTACTATTTATCGATACGCTTGTAATTCTCAGTTGTTTTTACTAGATCAAATAAATAGTATTAACTACTATCCGTTGTAAAAGAGGTAGCTATCATGCCGCTGTGGTGTTTGAAGCATTGGTTATGAGGTTTGAGTCTCATTGGGAATAACATCACTCCACAGTGGAGTGCAGGTACACCCAGCTGACGAATGAGTTCCAAATAGGACGAAATGCGCGTCAATCTGGATTCTTCTGCTAGCCACAACCAACCAAATTATTTTCAATAACTTTTCTATACCCTTCAACTCTTTTATTCCCGTTCATTAAGTAATCCATTGTTTATTGTAATTCAATAACACTATCATCTACACAACACTTTAGTTGCCTCATTCGACTGATAAATAGCTTGTAAAAACCACTCTTTTCAATGTCTTTGAAAATACCTCATAAAAACAGAGGTTAATATATTTTATGTATGCACATTAGATGTTTCATTCAGTTTCCTTTATATGATAAGAGACTTGTTGATTATCAATTTGTTGCAATAGTTTTTTGTTACTGTCTAGACAAAGAGAAATAATACAATTTACACTTCAACATTTTGCACAGTAGTATATTTATATCGATAAAACACAACTATTGTTATGACTTACTAAAAAAAATTTACACTTAACTACGAAAAACATTTTTTTTATTGATCTGTATTCTTAGAACTTTTATGAATCTTCTAACACGTGTGGTTAGACGTTCACTGTTCTTATCGATATACAGTCGTATCTTGATTGGTCACTGGAGTCTGACCAACTTCCTGTTGTGTGGTCTTGAGTGCAGATTGAATTGTATAGATAATTTTTGTAGTGCAGCCATCAAGCTAGGAAACTGACTATTCAGTCTTACAAGAAGTTAGTTGTAACCTGAACAGCTTACTGATAACGTCTCTGACTACAACGTTGGGTGGGCACAGATTCGAATCTCAAATGAAAAACCTGTTGAGTTGAGGTTCCAGATACGTCTTGCTGACGAGTGTCCTCAGGCATCAAATCTAGGTTGATCAGTGCTTTCCAACGACTACCTTGACCCATATACCACATGATTTGTCCCTTGAGTTCCTAGTGAAACATAGGGATTCAGTAGCACGTCTCCAGTGCGCTTTGTTCTCTGAAATCTTTTGAACTTCGCTCCATGACAGCCCACATCCTCTCATTTCTTCCGCGCACGATCTCCTCCATGTCACCCTAAGCTGAGACGCTCAACTAGTCGTTTCCCATCTGGGTTCCACTCGAGGGGCTGGCCTAACGCTTAATGTCCACATTCGGCCTTCTCAGTGTATGCCAATTCAATCCATCTCCACTCTCTCAACCTGCATATTTTCGAGCGATAGGTACTTGGTTGCTTCCTTCACAGTTCAGAGTTCCTCCTTGCTTATTCTCATTCTCTCTGGCCATCTGATCTGATCTTCAGTATTGAGTGAGTGTAGGTGGCAGTTGTTGATGAATGTCTGTAGTTTGTTGGGAGTGCCTTTCGCAACACGCCAAGTCTCTGAACCATTACATAGAAGCAGTGACTTGACTGGATTGATGTTGAGAATGCGGATGTTGTTCACTGTTTATGCTGAGTGTAGTGTAGTGCAGTGCAGTGCAGTAGATCTCCACACTGGTTTCAGGTTAACGAACGCCTGTCGAAATACCACATAATCGTATCACATTACTTTCTTATCATCTTTATTTTCCCTTAAAATTAAAATTAAATAATACAGAGGTAGTATATACCACGAACTGACATTATTTGCGGAACCTCTAAGAACCCGGGAGCACTGAACATATGTTTCGTCCTGGTGTGGGACCCCTAGCTGTAAACACATATTACTGTGTGTTGCTCATTAGTAACATGTTTCCAGATGGATATCATGAAGTCCTAATGAAAAGCAGTGACCTGTGGGGTCAACCATTCTAAAGGGAAGCGAATGACATCTGAAGACCTTGAGTGATAGTTGCAGTATACCGTGAATTGAGAGAAGTTGAAATCTTTGGAGCTTTGAACTTAACCCGTCAATTGGATGAATGGTTGACGAGCTCGCCATAAGCCCTGAGAGTTCCGAGTTCCATCTCTGGTGGGGCCATGTGTGCATACTACTGGGTAGTCCCATACTAGGAAAAAACATCTGTCCAGTGCTCTCAGGTTCTCAGAGGTTCCCCAACTGATGTCAGTCCCTGTTAAACACTACTTCTAAATATAAATAACCCATTCAGGAAATAACACTTACAGTACAGTTTCAAAACATAAAGTAATGGAAAGATATTTATGAGGTCACTCACCATAGGCAATGGAGAATGCTAACTAACATAGGGGTTGGCACGGGAAACCCATTCATTCTGTCCTATTTATAACTTACCCCATTCATTTTACCTCTGTTTGCTTATCGCTTTCACGTTTATGTCATTGTAAACCATATGGAGTATATGAACTGTATGAAAAAATCAGCCTTCATATATATTAATTAGGTTGGATTACAACATTAGACGAAAACCATACGGTAACCTAAATACAAATATTGTTCACAGGAAACCATCCTATAGGAATCACTACTTAGACTTCGAATTATCTCACCTCTGATCAGTTAAATTGGGCTTAATTAAATGCCTAAGTGATAGGGAAAAATGCTGACTTATTATTATTTTTCCCTTGCGTTCCTAGTGGAACATAAGGCTTCAGTAGAACGCCTCCATTACACTCTCTTCTCCCCAGTCTTCATAACCAGGCACCACGACTGCCCACAAGCCATAACTTGTTCCTCACATCATCTCCTTCATGTCATCCTCACCTCGAACACCCTACTCGTCGTTTCTCATTTGGATTCCACTCAACGACCTGGCCTTACTTGGCGCGTGGTCCCCGAATAGTCTTCTCAGTGTATACTCGATCCATCTCCACTCTCTTCTTCTGAATATTTTTTCAGTGATAGGTTCTCGCTTTGTTGGTCCCTTCCCACTCCAGAGTTCTCAGTTGCTTGTTCTATCTGACCATCAGATATAATCTTCAGTATCGATTGAGCGTAGGTAGCAGCAGTTGATGAATATCTACAGTTTGTTGGAAATGCTTTTCGTGAAGCGCCAAGTCTCCCAACCATTACATAGAAGCATTGATTTGACGTTGGTATTGAAAATCTGGATGTTGTTCGTCATGCTGAGTGTAGCAGATTTCCACACACATTTCAGATTAATGCAAAGAAGCCTGTCTTGCTGTCTTTCCGGTCCTGGCTGGTTTTGACATCCTCGTCTAAGCCTATCACTCCTCTAATTGAAACGATGCAGCCTAGATAGATGAAAGAGACTACTTCCTTGAGTTTCTTACGTTGATGGTGATTGGAGCCTATTGTTGTCATTGGTGGTGTTGTTTGGGTATCTTTG
This sequence comes from Heterobilharzia americana, assembly GCA_944470555.2. NCBI lineage: Eukaryota > Metazoa > Platyhelminthes > Trematoda > Strigeidida > Schistosomatidae > Heterobilharzia > Heterobilharzia americana. The sequence goes on along the minus strand of OX104133.1, from coordinate 17,153,174 downwards.
TCACCTTTATCTTCTCTACATTCACTTGAAGTCCGGTTTTTGCTGCCTTGCCTCTTCTGTCAATTCTGTCACCATCTATAATGTATTATTTAAAATAACAAAAAAAACTTATAATCTCTAAAGAAGGTAAGTTTTCTTCTTCTGTAACCATTTAACTCTAAAAACAGTAAATCATTTCACAATGTTTGTTTATATTCCAAATCTGAGTGGGGTTAACTCTCGAATCGCACGACTTAATAAATCACTACACGGTTTTTTATATACATCCTTAAGGTTTTGTTGGTTTGCAAGAAAATGATTTACAAAATGCTTTTTATTTATTAGTTTATACATATTCAACTAAAATATTATGATGAATGTAATCTATGCACGATATTATTCAATAGTTACAGTAAACAAAAAAGTTATAGTAACTATAAAATTCTAAAATTAGAATGATCACTATGTAAATAATTTACACAGGCAAAGTTGAAATTGACATTTTACAAAACTGACTAGTTATTTTCAATTACCTAACTGTGATATCAACAACTGATGCTCATTGGTGACTAGATTCAAGAGGTTTTCCAAAAGTTCCAATGAGAAGTCGTGACCGGTGGGGGCAAATCCTGATGGTCATGAGGACAGTTACTCAACGATGACATTGGGTAGCGGTTGCGGTATATCGTAAGCTAACAGAAGTTGGAAATATGGAGCATTGGATTGTGACCCAGTGGCTCAATGGTAACGCGCTGGCCGCGGAACTTGAAGGTTGCGTTTTCGATCCCTGAAGGGCGGGGTGGTGGGTGCGCACTGCTGAGGAGTCCCAAACTAGTCAGACGGAACAGCTGTCCAACTGATGTCAATCTACAATGATAAACAACTTGAAATATCAACAAAGTGTCTGCTGAAAACTATACTAAACTTAAGATCAAAAGGTGTGATCGCTTACACAAAGGTGTTATAAACTAGAGCAGCATACTATTATGGAACAACTTAGGAATTTTGAAACAAGTAAGTCAAGAGTGTTTTGTAGATTTATTCAGTCAGATAAGAATCAGCTGAACACTGAACAACGGTTTTGATTGTTTGAAGTGACACTCCTAATGATTATTATTAGTTGGTTTTAAAAATTAACCCCAAACAGCTGACAAGGTCAACTTCAAAAGAACGAAATACATATCCGCTGTTTACATTACTCTAATATGGTTAGAGAGATCTACAGGTTGTTACGTGTGTTTTATAACTAGGCAAATATTTCTTCATCAATATTACTCTATAATAATAATATAGATTCAAGTATTGTAATTATTATTATAAGTCCCTTGGGTTTCTAATGGAAAATATGGCTTCACTAGCACGTCTCCAGTGAACTCTGTTCTCTGAGATCTTTTCAACCTGGCTCCACGACTGCCCACAAGCTCGCATTTCCTCCTCGCACGATCCCCTCCATGTCACCCTCGCCTCCAACGACCAACTCGTCGTTTCCCATGGGGATTCCACTCGAGCAACTGGCCTGACGCGTGATGTCCCCAGTCGGCCTTCTCAGTGCATGCCCAATCCATCTCCACTTCCTCCTGCATATTTGTTGCGTGATAGGTTCTTGGTTGGTTCATTCTCAGAGCTCCTTGTTACTTATTCTTTCTGGCAATCCATCTGATATTCAGTAGCGAGTGAGCGTAAGCAGTTGTTGATGAATGTCTGTAGTTTATTGGAAGTCCCTTTCGTGACGCGCCAAGGCTCTCAACCATCACATAGCACTGACTTGACTGACGTTGGTGTTGAAAATCCGGATCTTGTTCCATATGCTGAGTGCAGAAGATCTCCACACTGGTTTCAGGCTAATGAACACCTGTCTTGCTTTTCCGATTCTGACTTTGACATCCTCGTCTGTGCCACCTGTAGTTGAGACTGTGCTGCCAACATAGGTGAAGAAGGCTACTTCCTTTAAGTTTCTCCCGTTGATGGTGATTGGAGTTTGTTGTTGTTGATGGAGTTGTTGGTGCGGTATCTTAATCACATTTGTCTTCTCTATATTCACCTGAAGTCCCGTATTCGCTGCCCTGCCGCCTCCGCAAACTTGTTAGTTTTCACCTGTAGATCATCCAGTTTGTGTGACATCAGACACAAGTCATCACTGGCGAAATCCAAGTCTTCTAGGTTCTTCTCCGCAGTCCAGCCAGTGTATCCCCCTCTTCTCACAGCTCCCCACTGTTTGCTGCATGATCCAGTCCAGTCGACCACAATCAGGAATATCATGGGGTATAGTAGACAACCTTGTTTCACTCCTGTCTTCACTTCGAAGGCATCACTGAGCTTCCCATTGTGAATTACTTGGCATGTGGCATCTTCATGTAGTTGTTGAATGAGTCGGATAAAGGTTTGCGGTACTCCGTAGTATTGAAGCAGTTTCCAAATTACTTCTCGGTCGATACTGTCAAAGGCCTTCTCAAAGTCGATAAAGTTGAGGTAGAGAGCTGATTGCCATTCTATACTCTGTTCTATGATGATGCGAAGCGTTGCAATTTGGTCTGTACATGATTTGTACTTCCTGAATCCAGCCAGCCAGCCAGCCAGCCAGCCTGTTCGGGTCGTAGTTTTGAATCCAGTGCATCCTTTAGCCTCTCCAGGATGATGCGACTTAATATTTTGCTTGTATTGGGTGGACAGGAGAGTGAATCCGCGCCAGTTCTTGCAAACACTGAGGTCTCCCTTCTTAGACAGTTTGACAAGGTAGCTCTTCTTCCAATGGTTAGGTACCTTCTCTTCCTTCCACACCTTCTGCAATAGTGGTGTGGTGTGAGCGTATCTGCTGTTGTCTCTGGGTCTGTTCTCAGTGCTTCTGGCGGTATTCCATCTGGTCCTGCTGCTTTCCCGCATTTCAGCAGCTTTGTGGCGTTCAGGACTTCCATTTTCGTTGGAGGATTCATGTTCACTTGTAGTTCAGCGGCTGCAGGTGGTATTTCTGGAGGAAGTGCGGGTGGTGGTCGATTCAAGAGCTTTTTGAAGTGGTCGGCCCATTGTTTCCTTTGTTTCTCTTCTTTCGTAATTAAATTTCCGTCATCATCTTTTATTGGTTTCATCTGCGTTGATCTCTTCCATAACAGATAGCAACCTGGTTATTTGATACAATGTCGTCAGGTCTCTCCTACCAGCCGGCAGCCTGTTCTGCTTCACTTGCCAGTGTTTCGTAGAAGTGTCTTTTGTCTTTCCGTGCACTCCTTCACTTCTTTATCTAGTGTAGTGTTTTATACGTTGTACTCAGTTCCTCTTCTCGTCGTCCATCCTTGCACTTCACTGGTTCATCTTCTGCTTCACCATCCTCCTCTCCTCTATCAGCTTCCATGTATCCATCGTAATCCATTCCACTCCTTATCTTCTTTCTTCTCCCTTCCTAATACTGTTGTGCAGGTTTCTTTCCACATAGCTTTCAAAGACTTCCAGTGTTCTTCCACACAGGTTTCTTCACGGATGTTCCTCAATATCTCCCATTTTGTCTTGATGGCTGGCTGCCGTGAAGACCTCCTTTGTAGTTTCATCCTTCAGTTTCCGAGTGTTGTACTTGAATTGAGGTCTATCACCAGCTTCCTTGAAGGCTTTTAACTTGATTTGCAAGGTTCCTTGCACCAGACAGTGAGTGGTCTGAACCTACATCTGCTCCTCTTCTTGACCTTGTGTCAAGTAGGCTGACTGTGTCTCCATTTTCTTGAGATTGAGATAAAGTCGATTTGATTTGTAGTGTGTCCTGGTGTCTGGTGAAATCCATGTCGCTTTGTGGATATCCTTGTGCTTGAACACACTGCCTCACTGCAATCACCAAATCGTTGAATGCGTAGAATTCTGCAAACAATTCTCCATTCTCGTTCCTCACCTCACCGAGCGCTTCTCGACCCATTTTTAGTTCTCTTCCTGTGTTGTCTGCTCCCAGTTTGGCATTCATGCCAACCCGCCCATTAGAATTTTGATATCACCAACTGAGGTGGTGTCTTGTCCAGTGTTGATTGAAGTTGTTTGTAGAATTCCTCCTTTTTCTCTTCATCTGCATTATTTGTAGGTGTATAGCATTGTACGATTGTGACCTTCCTTCCTTTTGAGTTGAACCTTGCTATCGTGATCCTGATCCTGCAGGAGGAGATTGGTTCCCACTGCATGAGAGACTTCGATGCTCTTCAAGGGGACATCATGGTAGTCACTCCACAACTCAGTGTGCTCGTGGTCGTCGGCTGGGTGACAGTGTCGGAGTAGATTATTGATTCTGCAGTTGACAGATTGGAGAGTCCACTCCCATTCCATCTGCTTTAGCGAATCCCAAGCACTTCAATGTGATACCTTCTCATCTCTTCTGCTATCTGGGCAGCCTTGCCAGCCAGGTTCAAACATTGTGAGGACACTCCATATCCCCACGTTTACTTTCGCTTTCATCAAGAGAAGGCAAATCGGCCAATTGGCGTTGTGTTCTCTAATTTGAATTGCTTAATCGTGAAGCTTTCATTATCATTCTAGAGGACATCATCAACAAAAACGTTTACCACAAGTGGTTTAGCAACTTCTCCTGACGGCCTTGTGTGTGATTGGTTTCTGTCAAAGTCTCATCATTGTCTTCATATTTTTTTCGATTGATTGTCCGGCTGAAGTGAACTCTGACGTTCTTGTTGATTCTTATTTGGTTGGTAGATTTGGTCACTGTTGACTTGTCTGTTGACTACTGACTGACTCGAATGTCAAGCTTCTTAAATTTCTGTGACATTCTATGCATTTTCTCTATCAAGGATTTCCAAATTCATATCTACGGTTGTCCATATGCATTGATATGGACGGAGACATGTCATGTCATGACATTTCACCAGTAGTTTATTTTCACGTATACGACGAAGTGTTTTACATAGTTTCTGCTGTTGATTTTTTTTAGATAACGCTTAGTTTGTCCTCCTTTGCTTTAACATCTATTGGCCTACACATTAGGAAATGAAAAAAATTTTGTTGGATTGTGAGATAAGGTGATTCAGAAAGGAATCAGTAATCTGATCATGATCTCATAGATATTCTTCATGTAGGGTAGGACAGTCAGTATGTTGGTTTTCGAGGCAGACTCCTAGGGTGATGACGAATTATGCAAACATCTTTTCATGAAGTTGCCTAGATCGCCGTTCTTCCGAAAAAAAGTCAGCAAATAGTTTCCATCTTTTATTCGAAACGTTTCTGTAATAAATTTTGTCTTCTCTCTTTTCAGCGACGTCTTCATACAACTGATTCAGCTTTGTTGGTTCGTCACTGGACTAGAGTCTCTTGTCGCCTATTCTTTCTGGTTATCAATCTGAGCTTCAATATCGAGTGAGTGTAGGTGGCACTTGTTGATGAATTTCTACAGTTTGTTGGAAATGCTTTCAACAACACGCCAAGTGTCTCAAGCATCACACAGAAGCAGTGACTTGACTGGATTGGTGTTGAGAATGCGGATGTTGTTCACTGTTTATGCTGAGTCCAGTGCAGTGCAGTGCAGTGCAGTGCAGTAGATCTCCACACTGATTTCAGATTAACGCAAGGAGGTCTGTCTTGCTGTCTATTCGATCCTGGCTAGTTTTCACATCCTCGTCTGTGCCTGTGCCGCCTGTAGTTGAAACGATGCTGCCACGTTAGGTAGGTGGGTAGGTGAAAGAGACTACTTCAATTAGGCTTCTCCTGTTAATGGTGATTGGTGCTTGTTGTTGATGCTGTTGTTGGTTGGGTATCATCATCACCTCTGTCTTCTCTACATTCACTTGAAGTCTCATCTTCGCTATCCTGCCCCTTCTGTCATCTTGTCGGTTTTTGTCTGTATATCTTCAAGTTTGTGAGACATAAGACACTAGACATGAATCATCATGTGGGAAATCCAAATCTTCTGGGATCTTTTCATCGGTCAAGCAGTGTATGCCTATCTTCTCGCTCCCCACTGTTTGCTGCATGATATAGTACACCACAATCAGGAAGATGATCTGTGATAGTAGGCAGTCTGCCCATCATATTACAACCTGATTTATCTTAGTTATGTTTATTTTAGGGGACAGTAGAACGACAACCCTTAGTTTCCTCCCTTGATGTTCGCTCAATTTCTCGGTAAATAGAAACGGTTCCAGGACCACATAAGGCATATTGAAAGGTACAACTATGTAACAAGAAATACTGTGGTTTATATATTTATGGTGACTTTAATCTCAATGTGATATTTCCACTTGGTTTGGTTTGGCTTTTTTTGAAACTGCGGTTCAGCATAATTGGTCACGAAAGGCTGTTTTGGGGGATTTAGGTATACTATAACACTAACTTGTTTCATTTTTACTAGCTGGGTAATTGACGATATGTTTCTCGTCTTATTAACAACTCGTCAGCTGGATATAACTTTATCCCATTGACTGAACCTATTCCCTCTAAGACTTATCCAGTACCGATTGCCTTGAACAGTATTCATTATGGTGATATATTTTCTTCATTCCCAACCATAAATTTCTTTACAGTACAGTATTCCTAGCATGTGATATTACATAAGTTTACCTGTTGTATAACATCTTTCAACTATCCTTTAACTAGGTTCGTGTCACAAATCACATAATAATGAATCAGGTGACTGTTGAAATATTTAATGACTTCAGGATAGTGGTAACTGGTGTTTATTGCAAAGTTGGTTGATAAAACTATGTCTAACTTAACTTTTTTTCCGTAATACATAAGCTTAATAAGGTGATATGGTTGATTTATTTTTTGTAGTTGTGCGGGCATAGGAGATTAGTATATTTGATTCTTGTCTTCCCAGACGATAGAAACGGAGACAGGTACACATTCTGAGAATGCTTGTAATCAGAGAAAACATTTTTAGCCAGCTATCTGTTAGAGTTCAAATGTTTATCTATCAGCCCATTTATCCTTACTGTTAGTGATTTATCACTTACTGTGCTAAGAGCCTTCAAAATCCCACACAATTCATCAAAGTCTTTATCCCGAATCCAGGAAAGAACAAGAGGGAACAGTAAGTGTATGCAAAACATAGATATAAATGAGACGTAAGAGTAAACTTTGAGTTATCCCAGATAATCCGAGTTTCTTTACATAAAATGTCAAGCGAAAGATTTCCAAAGGATCAATGAAATATGAGGGGACCAAGAAGGATCAGATGAAACGCATAACCCAATATGCATCACGCTTGATATATTATCAACAACATAACCATTTGTAAGGGAAGTCATAGGGTTGAAGCAATTTACGTAAGTCTTTTTCATATCTTGGGCTGGAACTAACCATCTGAAGTTTAAAGGGATTAAGTATAAGGAATACTAGTCACGAATTTCGGTTAAGAAGTTATTAAAACTGGTGTATTAGTAACTTTTGCTCGGCCAAGAAATTCACTTGAAGTCCAAAAGTTGAAGTTAGTGTTAGCCACCATAAGGCAGATTGCAACCTTATGAATCTTCAGGCGATATTCGAACATCTTAATAGGACACATAATACTAAGAGGAAATGACTAATTTGTCACCGTATAACAATTAATGAGAAAGTACAAGTAACCATAAATTTATTGTTGTATGTTTCACGTCTTCGAAGTGAAGACAGGAGCAAAACAAGATTGCCTACATTCAGTCATGACCTTCCTGATTGTGTTTGTACTATATCATGCAGCAAACAGTGAGGAGCGAGAAGATAGGCATACACTGCTTGACCGATGAAAAGATCCCAGAAGATTTGGATTTCCCACATGATGATTCATGTCTAGTGTCTTATGTCTCACAAACTTGAAGATATACAGACAAAAACTGACAAGATGACAGAAGGGGCAGGATAGCGAAGATGAGACTTCAAGTGAATGTAGAGAAGACAGAGGTGATGATGATACCCAACCAACAACAGCATCAACAACAAGCACCAATCACCATTAACAGGAGAAGCCTAATTGAAGTAGTCTCTTTCACCTACCCACCTACCTAACGTGGCAGCATCGTTTCAACTACAGGCGGCACAGGCACAGACGAGGATGTGAAAACTAGCCAGGATCGAATAGACAGCAAGACAGACCTCCTTGCGTTAATCTGAAATCAGTGTGGAGATCTACTGCACTGCACTGCACTGGACTCAGCATAAACAGTGAACAACATCCGCATTCTCAACACCAATCCAGTCAAGTCAGTGCTTCTGAGTGATGGTTGAGACACTTGGCGTGTTGTTGAAAGCATTTCCAACAAACTGTAGAAATTCATCAACAAGTGCCACCTACACTCACTCGATAATGAAGATCAGATCAGATGGCGAGAATGAATAAGCAACAAGGACTCTAGTCCGTTGACGAACCAACAAAGCAAGAACCTATCACTGAACAACTATGCACGAGAGTAGTTTGGAGTAGCGACGTGCTAGTGAATCCCTATGTTCCTTTAGGAACGCAAGAGACAAATAATAAATAAAAGTGTTCCATATATGCGTTGAACAGTATTATAAATCGGTGCATGTCTAGTTCCGAAACACAGCAGATACAATCAAACTGAAAGTGTACATAAATACTGGAATAATTTAATTAGAAATGTAATAAATAAAATTTGCATGGTTATCCCTATTCTCCATCTTTCAAAGTTTCAAAATGTCTACTTTGTTCAACGTATTGTGATTATTCATTTATGGACATTTCCATACATTCACTCAATAACATCTCGACTGGAAAAGCGATTCAACTTTGATCTTCAATAATAATAATGATAGTCGCTTTATTATGAAAGCTATTTCGGGAATACTCTGAAGAATTTTCAGCAAGTCATATAGCGTAAGTATTTATGTACACGTAGCAACCTAGACATAAGTAGAAATTAACTGAGGGAAAGATAAAAATATTCACTCTGTCGAGCCCAGATACTCAGAAAAGCCGTTGACATATTCCATTTACGTGTATCAGAAAACGGAACTGCATTATTATTCCTAATACTAAAGATGATTCAGGATTCAGTGATAAAATCTTAACTAAATATACCTAAAACGTCTAAGGAGCATTACTGAAAAGTTACATTGAGGGGTGCACAAGGTAATGTAAATAGCATAATATGAAACAGAAAACGCTACCCTTGTTTGATGATGAGAATGTATGATTATTGCCTTTCCCTTGGGTTCTAAGTGGAACTTAAGCATTCAGCTGGACGCCTCTATTTCAATCACTACTATTCAGTCTTCGTAACCTGGCACCACAACTGCCCCCAGGCCATAATTTATTCCTCACATCATCTCCTCCATGTCATCCTCACCTCAAACACCCTACTCGTCGTTCCCCATTCGGCTTCCACTCTAGTATCTGGCCTGCCAAGTGATATCACCAATCGGTCTTCTCAGTGCATGCCAAATCCATCTCCACTCTCTTCTTCTGCATAGTTGTTCAGTGATGGGTTATTGCTTTGTTGGTTCGTCACCGGACTAGAGTTCCTTGTCGCCTATTCTTTCTGGTTATCAATCTGAGCTTCAATATCGAGTGAGTGTAGGTGGCACTTGTTGATGAATTTCTACAGTTTGTTGGAAATGCTTTCAACAACACGCCAAGTGTCTCAACCATCACTCAGAAGCACTGACTTGACTGGATTGGTGTTGAGAATGCGGATGTTGTTCACTGTTTATGCTGAGTCCAGTGCAGTGCAGTGCAGTAGATCTCCACACTGATTTCAGATTAACGCAAGGAGGTCTGTCTTGCTGTCTATTCGATCCTGGCTAGTTTTCACATCCTCGTCTGTGCCTGTGCCGCCTGTAGTTGAAACGATGCTGCCACGTTAGGTAGGTGGGTAGGTGAAAGAGACTACTTCAATTAGCTTCTCCTGTTAATGGTGATTGGTGCTTGTTGTTGATGCTGTTGTTGGTTGGGTATCATCATCACCTCTGTCTTCTCTACATTCACTTGAAGTCTCATCTTCGCTATCCTGCCCCTCCTGCCATCTTTTTAGTTTTTTGCTTGTTCTTAGGGCAACATAACCATGATGTCATCTTCATCAATTCTGGAGTGATATTTTATACAACCCTCTTCCATTTACTTTCGTGGCCTTCTCTTCAAATACTCATTGTTTCGCGGTATTAATAGTTAGCCTTCAACCTATCTTAACAACTTCATCAGCCTGATTTAAACAAAATCTATGTTGCCTCCCATCTCAATCGATTTATGAAAGTTTGTTATATTCGACATGTGCTATATCACCGACACTATATTCGATTGGTTATGAAACAGCTGAGGATAATCGACGAAATATATGCAAGCTAATTCTCTGACCATTGTTCTCACTGTATATCAGGCTTTCATTTCAATTTCTAATAAGTTGCCATCATCAACAGATTCACACTTCATTATTGCTATCTTGATGAATGTTTTCAAAAATCTTATTTAATTATTTATTAATTCTTAGCTGTTTTAATGTTTTTTCACTATCAGATTTCTTATCTGTATGATAATCGTTTCATCTGCGTCACCTCTTGGGAGGTTGATGACTTCAACAGTAATTCCACATAGTAGATTGAAGTATTAATTATGTATACACATATAAATGAAATGACATAAGGTCTATGTTATACACATATTTACTGGAACGAAACAGTTAATGTGAGGCCTCATAAAATGATCAACCTGATGTTCCGCTCACTAAATTGTAAAGGCGAAAACATTTTTCATACTGAGAAGTTCCTCTAATTAGTATAAGCTCATAGCTGATTTTTCTGAGGAAAAGTACCTTTTCATTTTACCAATCAGTTGTCTTAATTATTTTATGAGATAAAAAAAAAGTTTTGTTTCAGAATACTACCAGCATACATCGGTTTGTGCATACCTTCCAACCTATATTTATTAGTTACTTTATTTATGCTAACTTATGTTGTAAAAAAGACGTTGATATAACACATAAACAAGTTGAAATAAACTAAATTAGATACTAAAGAAAAGGCTTAGGTGGATTTTTCAATTATTCTAATTATTGAATTTTGAGGTGAGTGGGGATTTCAATTTAGGGGAAGTATTCATCATGAACTGTCATTAGTTGAGGAACCATTGAAAACCTGCCTTGCAGCACTGGACAGCTGTTTCTTCCGAGCACAGGACTCCTCAGTAGTACACACCCGTGACCCCACCGCGGGTCACACTCAGAACCCTCTAAGTTTCACGGTGAACACGTTTACTATTCAGCCACTTGGTCAGAGTTCAATGGTTCACTGTCTCCGATTTCTGTCAGTTCACGATACAGCACGACTATCAATCAAGGTCTTTAGTTGGCTTCCGCTTCCCTTCTGAGTAGATGATCCCACAGGTCACGGCTTCTCACCACAATTTAGTGATATCCATCTGAAAGCATGTCACTAATGAGGTGAGCGGGGATTTTAATTCTTGAGTTAGAAGCTGTAAACCATTGCACCCCTACTAAGTAGCCGAATGGTTAACGCTTTCTCTATGAAACTTGAACGTTCTGAGTTTGATACCTAGCCGAGTCATGGGTGTGTGCCGCTGAGGAGTCCCATACTAGGACAAAATGTCTGCCCAGTGCTTCCAAGTCTTCAATTGGTTGGCCTTCATTTTGCTTCGAAGATATTTTTGAAATTTCCCACTACTTTTTATCTTTTATACATTTCTTAGCAAGCTTAGCCGTTGGTTACAGCTGACCTCTCTGCTTCAAGGTTGATATTCACCATGTACTGACATCAGTCATAGAAACATCTTGAACTGATTGAAGTGAGAAATAATGACCATTGGATTTTGATCCAGGGGTTTAGTGATAACGTGGCGGCCACGAAATCTGAAGATTGCGATTCGACCACGGATTGGGTAGGGTTATGTATGTGTACTGCTGAGTACTCGTAAAGTGGGATAAAATAGCTGTTCGGTTGTATCGGGTTCTCAATGTTTCCCTAACAAATATCAGTCCATGATGAATACCAATCTGAAACCAATAAATAACTCCTTACAAACTTTCAAACTGATCTCTCAACTGTTGAACAGTATATCTGTCCTAAGCCGTCGCTAACCAATCTCTTTATTCAGCTGACTGTTAACAGTCTTAAAACTTCTTTTATACGTGATCACTTCTAAGTATCAGTTAATCGGAGTTAAGAGTGGCTTGTAAATAGACGCATCTCATGAAGAAAAAGGTACTTTACTAAATTTATTAGATGCATCAACCAGTGTTATTATTACTATTCGTCCCTTGGGTTCCTAGTGGGACATACGGATGCAGCAGCACACATCCATTCCACTCCCTTCTCTGTAATCTTTTGAACCCCGCGCCACCACTGCCCACAACCGGTCATTTATTCCTCACATCGTCTCCTACATGTCATCCTCACCTCAAACACCCTACTCGCCTTTTACCACTTGGCTTCCACTCTAGTATCTGGCCTGCCAAGTGATATCCCCAATCAGTCTTCTCAGTGCATGCCAAATCCATCTCCACTCTCTTCTTCCGCATAGTTGTTCAATGATGGGTTCTAGCTTTGTTGGTTCGTCACCGGACTAGAGTTCCTTGTCGCCTATTCTTTCTGGTTATCAATCTGAGCTTCAATATCGAGTGAGTGTAGGTGGCACTTGTTGATGAATTTCTACAGTTTGTTGGAAATGCTTTCAATAACACACCAAGTGTCTCAAGCATCACACAGAAGCAGTGACTTGACTGAATTGGTGTTGAGAATGCGGATGTTGTTCACTGTTTATGCTGAGTTCAGTGCAGTGCAGTGCAGTGCAGTGCAGTAGATCTCCACACTGGTTTCAGGTTCATAAACGCCTGTCTCGCCGTGTTTCCGATCTTGGCTGGCTTTGACGTCCTCGTCTGCGTCTATTGCGCCTCTGGTTGAAAGGATTTTGTCTAGATAGGTAAGAGAGACTACTTCCTTTAGGTTACTCCCGTTGATGGTTATTGGAGCTTGTTGTTGATGCTGTTGTTGGTTGAGTATCTTCATCACCTCTGTCTTCTCTACATTCACTTGAAGTCTCATCTTCGCTATCCTGCCCCTTCTGTCATCTTGTCAGTTTTTGCCTGTATATCTTCGAGTTTGTGTCCCAAGATATTAGACACATGCCATCGGTAAAATCCAAATCTTGTAGGATCTTTTTCTCGGCTTACGTGTCCTACTCTTCTCGCGCTTTACAGTGGTTTGTTCCATGATTCAGTCAACCACAATAATGAAGATGATCCATGATTTTAGACAGCCTTGTCTTACTCCTGTCTTCACTTCGAATACATCACTGAGCTTCAGATTTTGAATTACTTTGCATATGGCGTCTTCATATAGTTGTTGAATGAAGTTGATAAATGTTTGGGTAGAAGCAACTGCCAAATTAATTGTCGGTCGACGCTGTCGAAGGCTTTTTCAAAGTTGATGAAGTTGAGGCACAGGTAGAGAGTTGACTGCCATTCTATGCTCGGTTTTAATATCACACAGTGGAAGAATATTGTTTTCTGAATTACGTTTTGGACATAGTTTATTGTTTATAGTCATTCGAAGATAACTCGACTACTTTGAGAGATCGTTTACATCGTTCATACTTTTTGGTGATGGTAATAGTTCCAATTTGAAACCGTTGTGAATCGAGATACTAAATCTAATAACTTGAAGCAAAGATTAGGTGACATACCTTTAGATAACAATGGGAAAATGGTTAGTTTTGATGTACTTAGTTTGTAAACTGATACATCGTTTGACATGTGTTTGGATGTAGTTAGAAATGAGCTGAATAATGATTATGAGTTTACACTACTGACTAAAGTACCAGTAGGTGAGATCAAGCTAGAAGTGCAGCTTTACCTTACTTTAGAATTCTGAATAAAACACGGAAACAAATAGAAGGAGTAAGCATGGCGTCACCATTTTTCCTTATCACGGTACACATATTTACGGACAGTTGAGAAAGGATTGCTATGGAAAGGGTTAGTCTATCTCCAAAAGAATGTATTCAATATGTAGATGACACGTTTACAGTGTCAAAATCCGAGTAAATACGTGATTTTTGAACACATACAAATTCAGTAGTCACAGCACTCCAATTCACTTAGGAATAAGAAAATGGTGAAAGGGAATTAATGTTGTTCGATTGCGGAGTAAAAGTGAAACAAGATGGGAGTTTAAACATTAGTGTCTACAGAAATCCTTCACATTCAAATCGTTACTTTAACTTCCTATTGTCTCACCTTACGTCAACTAAAAATGGCTCGGTAAAATGTCTAAATAACAAGGCCGAAAAACTTACTAGTAAAACAAATCTTAGACAAGAAACCAGGTATATCAAGGACACTTTACTCGCCAAAAACTACCCTCTCAAATTAATAAAAACGTTTCTTTAGGAACTGTAAGGAAAATATGACCCATAGCAGTACCACGTTTTAATAATAACAGTAGTAATAATTATTATAGTATCGGCGATACTGTGAAGAGGGAAAAAAAACCCTATAGCACTTCCATACAAGGAAGGTACTTCAAGGACATAACGTAGGATCCTCAATAAAGCTGCCCGGGATTAGAGTGGGATTTCACCTACACACTCAGAAATAAGCTTTGTAAGTAAAAATGATCATATTGATCCAGAAAAGCAAAGTAATTTAGTTCACCGAGTCCCATGCAACGATTGAGAGGTTAAATACATAGGTCAGTCAAAGTAGTCGACCAAACGCTATCAGGATCTCCGAGTACAAAAACCTGGTTAGGTCAAAACTGATACACCCAGGTAAGATGAAAAGTTTAGAAAAGAGCTCGCCTATAGTTATCCATGCAATTGCATACAATCAAGGAGAAAATTGAAGATATATGAACCATGTCTCAAAGTTCTGTAGTTATACTGATATAACTATGGACAATAAATTAAGTTCGAAAGATAGTCATCCAGTAAATAATATACATCGACTGTGTGGTGCATCTAATGAATCAGTTTGAATGAAGTTGCATTCTGCCACAGAGAACAAATTCTAGTCTTATATATTTTGCCTGAATATTCATTACTATGTATTCATCTTTTTGACTTGCAGAAGAATCCAGTACACATATTTCGTCCCGTTTCGAACTCCTTAGCTGAACTTTTAGGCACTCCAGTGAATGATAGTGTTCCCACTGAAACTGAAGTCTACTACCCACCCCTTCAAATGCTAAAGGATTATCCTCTAAGCCACTGGTCTGCAACTATCTAATTCTGTCATAAGTGTATTTCACACAGCTTTTAAGCTCACAAGCTTACTGCTATTTCCAGTTTGGAGCAGAATAATATCTAACTGTAGTGAAACAATAGGTTACTACGATTATAAAAAGTTTTTATTCATATAAAGAAGAAACTGGTAAAGACTTTTAAAGACAGTTAACTTACTAATTAGTTGATATGCAAAGCAAATCTTAAAATTATTTAGAAAACAGCTAACAATATTTGTGAAATGATATCAGACTTAGGTTGCTTTGATGGGTAATAAGACCTGGCAGTCTACGAGAAATATGAACCTAACGCAAAAATCAATCTACTCAAATCACCAGCCAGAACAAGAACCACCATAATAACAATACAACCGATACAAAAAGAGAGGAAGAGAAAACGGACGGTTGACAAAGAGCTTTACTGTCTCAATAACATTCAAAGTAGTTGAGTGAGATGCTAAACGTATGCGTATTGATTGGTGACAGGAGTACAACCAATTTCATCTTGTCTAGTCCCGAGTGCAGACCGAATTCTATCGACCATACTTGTAATGTGGTAACCAAGCTAGGAAGCTCAGCATCGCGGTGCACATTAGTAGATGTTAGTTGGTTGGAGGCAATCTACAGGAAGCCTTGCCTCACCTAAGTTCCGTGCTTTTTGGCACTCGTCAGCAAGGCGTATCTGCAACCTCGACGTGACTTATGTCCCCCCTGAGATTCGAACCTGCATCACCCAGTGTTGCAGTCAGCGAATTCATCACTGAGCTATTCGGGTCGTGATTGACCTCTTCCGTCGAGGCTGCAGATGCGCTTTGCTGACGAGTCCCGAAAGGCATGAAACTTAGGTGAGGCAGGGCTTCCTGCCGATTGCCTTCAACCAACTAACAGCTGAATATATACACTTTAAGCGAATTTATCAAACATTAAATTCATTGACAAGTTGAAAGAGTTAACAAGTAAAGTTCAGCCTTCAGAAGTAGTTGAAACGATAGAAGCTAGCAATAACATCAAGAAGGCTTGAAAAAAGAAATAACAAAGTTATTTTAAGGCTACAAGGCAATATCAGGCGAAGTTAGGCTATTTTAGCTGCATATAACATAAGTGAATTGATATTTATCCAAGTTCCTATTGTTAGAACAAAAAAATTCCGTATACTTAAGCTTCAGGAATTAATGACACGTCCAACTACTTTTGTGTACAATTTCAGCACTAGCTTATTCAATGGATTGAAAATATTACTTATCAGTCACTAAGCCAAATGATTTCATTAGATAACTAGCTTTAAAGACGCCCCGATTTTTTTCCTTTGAAAAAAAAATATCACTAATATCAAGGCTTCCTTACGGATGTATATCGCATAAAATATGAAATCCAGGTTCATAATTTTACGCTCACTGACTATAGACATCTAAGCTCATTCAAAAGTATAGGTATAGGTATAGCTTTCCCCAAAATCGAAATGCACATTTTCATCTTTTTTAACCGAAAACAAACAAGTATTATCTTCAGTGAAGTGAAAATGTAATGCCTAGCACTAAAATAGTTTATACTACATATCTATAGATTTATTTTTCAATTTGACTCATGTATGCAACGTTTGTCATCACAAGATGGCATGAATGACGAGTCTATTTTGGGAACTGACAATTCTTCAATCATGTGTTCTTATACACTTATATAATATTTCATCTTCTGGATCTAATGTTACGTTTCAACCCATCAACATAACTTCCCCCTTTTTTGAAGACAATGGAGAAATTACTTCTCCTTGTGAGTGAGCCTTCATTGATGGTTTTCAGAGATGTGAAACAGTTTTTGCTTACAAACACAGAAAAAGTACTTAAAATGCTGCCTTGCATCTATCTATTCTAGTCAACTCTCATTTTCGCTGTTCTAAATTTAATATATTATGGTCTCTGTGTGACCACTGGTATCTCTCAAATAGTCTGAAGCTAAACCCTTCTGAATGTCAGAGACTGTTAATTTTAGCCTCAGGTGTAAACAAGACGGACTTGTGTAAGCTGCTTAAGTCTCATGATGCCTGTTGCATTGATGGTATTTGTGCAGAAAGTAAATGGAATGTTAACTGTCTTGGACTGAGTTTTACTTCTGAGCTCTGTTGGTCGTCTCATCACATCTTGTTGACCTCCAAGTAAATCTTTCATTTAACATATTACATGAAGAGACTGAGGCTGTCTGGTGTAATTCAACTTCTACTTCTACAATGTTTTAATTCCTCCACTTAAAATATTCTTCTCTATTGTTTCCCACTGATATTTTCTGATCTACTAGGTTGGTTGGTTCGCCTCTTGCTCAACTGATTAACACTGTGGTAGTTGACAGACATTTAAATACTAACTGTCAACTATCTGGCTACAGTAATTTTAACTCATACTTAGCATCCACTTCATCCGCAGATCTCTCCTTGTATCTCCTCTCAGGAAGAACAAGAAGAAACTATATCAGACTATACACTGGTACAACTAGGCACGGGAATTCCACTGTTTCTTACCTAGCGAGCATATTGTATGAAGTAAGAAGGGTGTTAGGATAGAACTCATCTATCAACTTTGTGACAATTAACAATCTCATTTCAATAATTTAATTAACAATGTACAGTGTTCTCGTTCTTAATATTCTTTACACTACCTAAATTTTTATAATAACACATTTGGAAATGTTGTAAAGGAGGATATATAATTATCCATCTATTTTGTTGTTGTTCCAATATATCATGGTGAGAATTCCAAATTGTACAACAAATTGTTTGGAATAAGGTGAATTATTATTAGTAGTATGCCTGGCGGCTATCGAATTATCCCTAAGCCACTTGGGCATAATCAATTCTTTGTGTGTTGTAACTTGTTAGCGTCACACATTAAGATGATTCGCAGTCAGCAGTTAATGAAATCTGTTTCATAATCAGTCAAGGATCAGAGATGGACTTTTGTTTTTTCAACAAAGAACGTCGTTATCTTCAAGATTATCTTAGTGATTGCCTAGCTGTTTATAACAACAGTCATTTTAAGATAAACCATGACAAATACCATTTCATTATCATAGCCTGGTATTCCATCGACAAGAAGTCTAGATTAGCCTCAGATTAGCGCTTGGTATTGCTGAGGTCACAGCTGTGGCTACTGAGCTTTTCAAGTCACGACTAATCCTTGAGTAAAACTGAATCCAATGGACCAATGGGTCATCAGCAGTTAACCTAAACAATCGTCCAGTTCATAGCAGTCATGGCTGATAGAAGTTTAATTATTAAGTTTGTTTGGAGTTAATGTATCCGGCTGCAGCAGTAACTGAAGCAGGTTGGAACCAGCAGGAGAGTGCCAAATTCTTCCTCTTTTCTTACAAAGATCTAACTTTGAATGAATAGTTCGGAGTACGAATACACAGCAATAATATAATTCCAAACACGTAATAAATCTTTATCAAATTATCTTATTCTTTGAGTTTTTTCAGACCAGAAGTTATTGTTTCCTTTGTTGTATTTCCTGAAGAAACATTTAACAAACAGAAATGGAGCACAGATGGATAGAACATTAATACTGGTTGATGATTGAAGGTGAAATGAAAATTTGGACAGTGGCTGGATTCCAACCACCAACTACCGGGTTTCCATCGCGATGCTCTACCACCTGAGCTACAAGATCCAACGCCTGACCAGATTTTTATTTTACTTCAGTTACTAAGGAATTTTCCCGACTTTTTCCTACATATAAGGATGATGCACAATGCACATCATCTGTACATCTAGCACACATAATGACATATCTTAGTTCAGTCAAAAATTAGTTTATCCTAAGTCTTAACTTTACTTCAACTAGTTCCAACTGTATGTAACCTAATGTCAGTGAAATTCTTCATGAATTCAGCTAATTAAATGTGACATTCCTCAAAATTAAGTATAAAACTGACATCCAACAGATGAATGATATCTTGATACGCTTCAACCTTGAAGCCTGACCCAAAACATTTTCATTCATTATATTTATAATCATTTCATTGAAAAACCCAACTGAAAATGAAATGAGTTGAATGTGATGGTCTCATTAACGACCAAAGTTGTGAATGTGTTCACATGGAATGATATACTGTAAACAAGTAAGTGACCAGCAAGTTAAAAACGCAACAACTCTCCATTTTCCTGTAGTTGACCATAAAAAACGTGTAATTAATATTGTGAGATATAAAGGGGGAATAAATTCTGTCAAAGAGTGGTGGAGATTCTGAATAATAATAATAAAGAAATACGGAAAATCTGATAGTACTTGAAGGTTGTTTCTTCTCGAAACTCCTCAGCAGTAGACATTCAAGTTCCAACACCATCAAGTCTCCCAGGTACCATATTAGCATTCAGTAACTCGTTATGGATCTAAGGGTTCTTATTTTCCTACCTCTACCGATTCGCTGTTTATTAAAGTAAACATCATTTCACGTAGTTGATGAACATCCGTTCCTCTCCTGTCTAGACTGATACCATAGGTTTTGGCTCCTCATTAGACATTAAGGTAACTTAATTCCAGAAGAAGTAGAGATTGATTGAATTCAAGGTAATATTGATCGTGGACTGGAATCAGTTGGAGATTCTTTGTGTTATTTCGAGAATTACCAGAAAGGAGATTATGTAAGCTATTGTAGCCCATCTCAACAACTGAATGTGTCTGTTTCTTGGGTATGCACGGCTGCAAAGTCAGAAAACTGAAATATAAAAGCTGTACAACATATACAGCTCTTCAATGGTTATGTAAATGACATCAGCCTGTCACAGATACCAAATTCTCTGAATCTTTCATGATTAAGACCAGTTTATTATTATTATTATTATAAGAATATATTTTAATATAATCCTATCGTGTTTACAGGATCAAAACAAGATATTTCTGAACGTTTCGCAGTGTAAGCATTAAATATATTTAGTGAACGTAGGTCATTGGTTGGATGATTCTCCTGTCCATTCTGCATCTTTAATTGTGGTGAATCTCCATATGAAAGTTTAGAAGAAGGAGCTTTAATAAGTGTATAATGCTAACATAGAATTTGGTATAGATATGTGGATGACACATTTGTCATTCTTAAGAAAATAAACCAACAGAAATTTCTAGAATACATAAAGTCTATTTCAGCTTCGATTCAATTGACTAATGAAACAGAATATAACGATTGGGCTCTAAACTTTTTTTGATTGTCTTATCCACAGAATGGCTGAAGGTAAATTCAGTATGAAAATATACAGAAAACCAACACATCCCGATAAATATTTAGACTTCTAATTGGATCATCCAACTAACGCAGCTGAAACCAATGAAAGATGGTGAAGGAAAGTTAATTACCTCCAAAGAGGAGAAACAAACGAAACAATGGGCTGACCACTATACAAAGCTCTTGAATCGACCACCGCCTGCAACTCTTTAAGAAACACTGCCAGCAGCCTAGATACAGAACTATCAGTGAACACAAGCCCTCCGACAAAACCAGAAGTGAAGTCCTGAATGTCATGAAGTCGCTGAAATCCGGGGAAGCAGCAAGACAAGATGGAATTTCACCAGAATGACTGAAAACAGACACAGAGAAAACAATGAGCATGCTCACACAACACCACTATGGTAGACGGTTTTGAAGGGAGGAAGGAAAGATACCTGCCTATTGATTGGAAGAAGAAGGGTTACCTTGTCAAACTTACAAAAAAAGGAGACCTAAGCCTTTGCAAGAATTGGCGAGGAATCATGCTGCTATCCACTCTAAGAAAATATTATGCCCCGTCATACTAGAGAGATTAAAAGTTAGTCTGCATTCAAAATTACAATCGGAACAGGCTGCCTGGCTTCAGGAAGAACAAACCATATGCGGATCAAATTGCAACGTTACGCTGCGCATCATCATAGAACAAAGCCTAGAACGACAGTCAACTCCTTCACCTAAAATTCATCGACTTTGAAAAACCTTTGACGGTGTCGAATGAGGAGTAATTTGGCCATCTGATCTTCAGTAACGAGCCGGGATAGGCATTAGTCAATGAATATCTGTAGTTTGTTGGAAATGTTTTTCGTGACACTCCAAGTCTCTGAACCATCACATAGAAGCACTGACTTGATTGAATTAGTGTTGAAAATTCTTATGTTGTTCACGCTTTATGCTGAGTGCAGTGTAGTAGATCCCCACACTGATTTCAGATTAATGCAGGGAGGTCTGTCTTACTGTGTTTCCGATTCTGGCTGGCCTGTGACGTCCTCGTCTGCGCCTGTGTCGCCTGTAGTTGGAACGACGCTGCCTAGGTAAGTAGACAGGTGAAAGAGGTAACTTCCTGTAAGTTTCTCCCGTTGATGGCGACTGGAGCTTGTTATTCTTGGTGGTGGTGGTAGCGTTGGTTGGGTATCTTCATCACCTCTGTCTTCTCTACGTTCACTCGAAGTCCCATCTCCGCTGCCCTGCCTCTTCTGTCAACTTGTTAGTTTTTGCCTGTAGATTTTCAAGTTTGCGTAACATTAGTCACAAGTCATCGGCGAAATCCAGGTCTTCTAGGATCTTTTCCTCGTTCCAGTATATGCTTCTCTTCTTGTTCCTCACTCTTTGCCACATGCTACAGTCAAGCACAATCAGGAATATCATGGATGATTGTAGACAGCCTTGTTTTACTCCCGTTTTCCCTTCAAAGTAAGTTACACATCACTGAAAGCATGAAAAGAAGTCGGATTAAGCAAGAGTGAATAGGAATATTATTATTATGACGACTGAAAACATGAAACCTCCAATTCATTTCATTATCTTCTATGGTTTTTGATAATGACTGTCTTTTTTATTATCTACCTGCAAAGATTTCACTGCTCACTGCAATAAAGTTTTCATACTTCAAACTAAAGTGTAACTGCCTTCACTTTATCTTCTATTCAGTGTCATTATTCAGATAAAAATTCAACTGTGATTTCTGGAAATATGTGTGAGTGCTTTCTACGAATACTCATTTTCATTGAATAGCAAGTTTCACTGTCTTATGACAGTTATTTAGTCAAAACCACATTGAGTTCGATATTTCAAGCTTAGTTTCAATAAAGAGTCCTGGTGACAATCAATTCGGAAACTATATATCTGTGAGAACTTTTTAATTAAAAGAGAGGAGTACTAGTGATATTTTAGATTCATCATTTATGAAAACTTAATATCCTTGTTTGACTAAGATAGCAGTCGTTGTTTGGCATACTAGTTTTTATACTGAGTGATGATTGGATGTGAAATGAAAATGTGCACCTCGGCCAGATTTCAACAAGCGACGGACTGGTTCCCGGCACGACACTCTACCAACTGAACTAAGAGGTCCGACTGCTCCCTACATTTTTATTTCACTTCAATCACCAAGGATTGAGACAAGAAGTCCTGACTACTCAGCCAGCGCGAATGTCATCAAGTGGTAGTAATGCGTCACGAATTTAAATGATAGTCAAATAAAACCCTTCAGTCATCACCCAGTATAAATACTGGTTTGCCAGACTACGGCTGATATCTCAGATAGTCACAATGATAATCAATGAGATGCTTCCCCTTCCTAATTCAGTTTCATTTAGATTGGGATGAGAAGCCTTGACTAGGCAGCCAGTATGAATACAATCGAGCGTTAGTAATGTGTCACCGATTCACAGGGTAGTCGGGCAAAACCCTTGGTGATTGATATCCTTTTATTTAATAAAATGTTGAAATGTTCTATCATACTAAAATGGATAAATAAAAATTTCTGCAGTTAATTGTCTCAAGTAATGTGGTACAGAAGTGCATCTGAAAAAAAATACCAGTCCACTTGTATATATACGTATTTAGTTCCTGATGACAACGTGTTAGTAATGAATAAATATCGACACTTTTCAAAGTTTTTGACCTTTGACGTTCATATAAGCATTATTGTTCCAATGTGTTCAATTATTTTGAACAAGGTTTGTAAATCAATCATTTTTGCCCCCTAGACATCCGATCACTTCGTTTATACTACTGCTACTACTATTAGTTTCATTGATAACTAGGTTTATGGGAATTAAAGACATCTGTTGTGTATATATAAGTTTATGTTTCATATACGGACAAGCACTGACCATCATAAATTTATTCGGCTGAAACCGACCCTTACTATTTTTCAATAATTAAAATTTTTTTATGAGAGTTCGACATCTGTTTGTTCTATGCCTACCAACCTCCTACATATCATCTTCATCATCAGAGTATTTTTAATTAATTCACCTAGATAAGGACACACTAGTTTGCACTCAAGTAAAACAAATGCATATAACTTAATTCATAATGTATGCATAATCTAGACAAGATGGTTTCAGTTAGTTATACTACTGCAAAGGGATATTCGTTAGATATTCAATTTAATCAGGCGACAAGATGCCTTTTTACTCCTCATAGAACCATTTAAACAGCACAGGATAACCATCACAATCAATCACCTAAAGTATGAGGAATAAATGAGAATCATATATCTATGCTTCGGAAATATTATACATGTGTATTCACGTAAGAAAACCAATACAGATTTTCAGACAAGTTTAGAAGTTCGACTGTAGAATAAAAATTGATAGAAACTCTTCACCAAGAACCAATTCACAAACTTTTTTCTATCTTTAACAGAATATCTATCTGGTTCACCATTGAAATACTTACAAAACCTCATATCCACCTTCTTCAACTTTTATTATCCACCCATTTTAAATCGTTGAATCAATGGAATAATCGCCTTACTAGACCAACTGACTGATGGACAAGGAGACATATGCTGAGAAAATGTCAACATTTCTTCCATATGAAAATAGACTTTCCTAAGGCAAGTAAAGTAAAGAGTGAAGCAAACGCATACGAAATTTATTATATTATATTTATTATTATTTGTTCCTTTGGTTCCTAATGGAACATAATGCTTTAGTAGCACCTTACAATTCCACTCTCTTCTCTGCAATCTTTTGAACCTGGCTTCACGACAGCCCACAAGCTCTCATTTCCTCCTCGCACGATCTCCTCCATGTCACCATCACCTCAAACGCCCAAGTTGTCGATTCCTATCTTGGTTCCACTCAAGCAACTGGCCTGACGCGTTATGTCCCCAGTCGGCCTTCTCAGTGTATGCTCACTCCATCTCCACTTCTTTCCACTGCATATTTGTTCAGCGATAGCTTCTTGATTGGTTCGATCCCAGAGTTCCTTGTTGCTTATTCTTTCCGGCCATCTGATCTTCAGTAGTGAGCGTAAGCAGTTGTTGATGAATGTCTGTAGTTTATTGGAAATCCCTTTCGTGACGCGCCAAGTCTCTCAACCATCACACAGCACTGACTTGACTGACGTTGGTGTTGAAAATCCGGATCTTGTTCCATATGCTGAGTGCAGAAGATCTCCACACTGGTTTCAGGCTAATGAACGCCTGTCTTGCTTTTCCGATTCTGACTTTGACGTCTTCGTCCGTCCCGCCTGTAGTTGAAACAGTGCTTCCTAGATAGCTGAAGGAGGTTACTTCCTTTAAGTTTCTCCCGTTGACGGTGATTGGAGTTTGTTGTTGTTGTTGATGGTGGTGGTGCGGTATCTTCATCACCTCTGTCTTCTCTATATTCATTTGAAGTCCCGTATTCGCTGCCTCTTCTATCAACTTGTTAGTTTTTGCCTGCAGATCTTCAAGTTTATATGACATTAGACATAAGTCATCGGCGAAATCCAAGTCTTCTAGGTTCTTCTCCGCACTCCAGCGTATCCCCCTCTTCTCGTCCCTCTCTGTTTGTTGCATGATCCAGTCCACCACAATCAAGAATATCATGGGTGATAGTAGGTGGCAGCCTTGTTTTATTCCTGTCTTTACTTCAGAGGCGTCACTGAGCTTTCCATTGTGAATCACTTGGCATGTAGCATCTTCATATAGTTGTTGAATGAGGTTGATAAAGGTTTGTAGTATTCTGTAGTGTTGAGGCAACTGCCAAATTGCTTGTCGGTCGACGCTGTCAAAAGCCTTTCAAAGTCGATGAAGCTGAGGCGAACAACCAGTTAATTTTGATTTGCCGAGATTCGCCAGTCTTCTTGTGTCATTTAATTCTACCGAAGCTTACTGACATTAAAGCTCTATTATCGCTTTGAGCATACTTATGCTCACTATGCAGCTAAAACTCTCAAAAAAATATTCATTCGCGTTAGCCATTATGACAGTAATTATGATAACTGCTGTGATATTGCCAACTACATTCAACTCTGTTGGGCAAACCTTTGTCTTGACAACAATATCAGGTGGAAAAATTTTGCCTAGATTGAAAGGTTACCAAATGAGTAAATTGGTCTGAATCATATCCTTCAAACTAAAGACCAAATTCTAAATATAACTTCTTGCCAATATTACCATCATCTTAACTGATATACAGTCTAAGAAAATAGCTGGATTTTTAACACAAATTGTTGATTTTGTCTGTTAGGTATGAGCACCGAAATCGAACGGAATGGTCTACTTTCGAGCTGACGTTCACCAGTCAATATTTAGATTCTAGTTGTTACAAATATCCAGAAGTTATACAATTATTCTGATGAAGTAGCTTACACAGTAAGGCTTTCATTACACTGAGATTATGTTGATTTTTAAGACCTCCTGAACTCCAACGGTAACACTACTAAGGATAGATACTTAACAATTGGTTATTTAAGAAATTTAAAGACTGGATTGTCATGACAATTTCTTGTGTTCAAATTATATATACATGTGAAGTAGCAAGAATTTGAAGCATTTCTCATGACT
Organism: Heterobilharzia americana; assembly: GCA_944470555.2. Classification (NCBI taxonomy): domain Eukaryota; kingdom Metazoa; phylum Platyhelminthes; class Trematoda; order Strigeidida; family Schistosomatidae; genus Heterobilharzia; species Heterobilharzia americana. Next base: position 17,127,307 of record OX104133.1, on the reverse strand, counting down.
ATGGGGAATATTCCACAGTTCTGATGAAAGACTGCTTGATGAAAAATGCTCATTTAGCCAGATCTCACGAAGTATACTCCTTGACAAGAATTATCAAGATGACATTGAATCTATCTACAAAGCAATATACATATATTCTTACCACTGACCCATCCAAATCAACATAGGACCAGACATTACTGCGCAACGCTTCGAGTTACCACAGCTCATATCACTACAACAAGTAAAAAGGTAGTGAAGTGGAAGATGAAGGAAAGAAAGTTCAGTCAAAATAAATATAAAGTAGTAAACGAGAGAAACGAAGAATGAGAAAATGGTAAGGTTCGGCATAGAGTTAAGATGAGGATAATATGTGTATACATCTGCGCCACTGAAATCTGGGCTACTGACACCTAGGGTCTCCAACCACTGCTTCCTCTTGTCCCCCTGATCCAAACCACCTAGTCTACATCGCTGCACATGGCTCAAACCAACAGTCAAAGACTTCATACATTGATGCCATGTTTTAGTCTGGTCACCTTGAGCCTATTTTCAGCCTGAACCTACTTCGGCCAACATTGTGTGACGAGCAAGACAATCAATAGGAATACATAGCACATGTCGCAACCTGCCGACTCAGTCGATGAACGTTCGCAGCTATGCCAACTGATTTGCCTCTTCTCCATAAACCTGTACACTTGACTTCTGCGTTACTCATGCAGTAGAACAGAGAGGACTGCGGTGCAGTACACGCCACCCTTAATAGACAGTCGGTATCAAGGCGGCGCCACAGGTGGCGTAAATTGGCAAAAGCCAGCCAAGCCTTTTGTATTCATGCAGAGATCTCATCGGCCACTGAGCCATCAGGTTAGGGTTGACTACACTTCCTGGGTAAGTGAAGTGGTCGACAAACTCAACCACTACACTTCCTATTGTTAGCCAAGGCATTGTTGAAGACCAGTCATGCAGCAACAATTCGCATTTGGGTGGTGAGAAATGTATCCCAAACATTCTCGAACTGCCGTCCAAAGTGTCCAGAGGACTCTGCATCTTGTCAGCCTCTTCACCTAACAGGACTATGTCATCTGCGTATTGTTGGTCTAACTAAAATTCCCCCTCACTTCTGAACGATGACTATTGTAGTTAGGAAAATCGAAACACAACTGTGATACGGATGAAGACTCCTGCAGTAAGCTAGCAAGAAATTTAAAGTGCTTCCGTCATACGTATCTTGCCACCACTCCATGAAGTCCATGACTGTTGGTGTGAGCCATGTAGCTAAGTGTATACTATCTGACTTGGGTGGTAGAGACGACAGGAACCAGTAATTGAAGACTGTTCGTAAAGTGCCCGGAAATCCCTCTGAGACTAATCTTCATTTTAAATTCCTTTTCCTTCAGTTCACCTTGGTCTGCTTTGAGATCAGTCATTTTCTATCCACCTGTTCCTTGTATACTACTGTGAAGTGTGGTAGCTTTAGCTCAAGCATTTGTGTTAATTTCGTCTGTGGTTCTGTCATCTGTCTGTCTACGTGTAACACTTTGTTTTCGAATTTGATAATACGCTCTGATATCACTTGATCTAATTCAATTTGGAGACTTGTGGCCGAGGGTGCTCACTGCAAAGGATTCCTATACTAAGACAAAACAGATTCCAGGGCTTATAGGTTTTCAGTGTTTCTCCAATGGATATCAGTTCATGCTTTATACTAATCTGAAGTCAATGAAGCCGTTAACCCGGGGAAAACCACTTCTGTGAACAAGTGGGTACTCATTTCTTTCAGAAAAACCACTTCAATGTTTCAGGTTGCATGGTTTGTAGAGATTTAATTATTGACTCCAAGCTGGTATTCATCACTGTCTGATATCAGTTAGAGGAGCATTCCGAACTCCGAAGTAGTGTGGACCCATGACCTGCAGATTCCGAGACCAGCACGTTCGAGTTGAGCAGCTGCCTAGGAATCCTATTTCTGTAAGTCTACTATGTAGCTTGACCTTCATCCAATACCACCACTGAGTAACTGTTCACGTGTTCGACTTGGTTAGCCTCAATTGTCATGAATTTTCGTCGGAAGTTATGGAATCACCTCTTGAACCTAGTCATCAATGACCTCAAGAATAATTCAGTTTAGAGATTGGTTTCAAGGTGATATTCACTATGGGCTAATATCGATTACATTATAAAGTATTATCCATCCATTGTACACATCAAAGTTTGAAATATATTTTGGTCAGAATAGTTTTCATAACAGAATTTATCTCTACATATTATTTGCATATCATTTTAATTCGTAAAAGTTTATATATTAAAAGCTGTTACGATAGAATAGTACAAACGTATTATTATTATTATTTATTAGTCCCTTGGGTTCCTAATGGAACATAATGCTTTAGTAGCACGTCTCCATTCCACTCTGTTCTCTGAAATCTTTTGAACCTGGTTCCACGACAGCCCACAAGCTCTCATTTCCTCCTCGCATGATCTCCTCCATGTCACCCTCGCCTCCAACGACCAACTCGTCGCTTCCCATGGGGATTCCACTCGAGCAACTGGCCTGACGCGTGATGTCCCCAGTCGGCCTTCTCAGTGCATGGCCAATCCATCTCCATTTCCTCCTGCATATTTGTTGCGTGATAGGCTGTTGGTTGGTTGGTTCCCAGAGCTCCTTGATGCTTATTCTTATTCTTTCTGACCATCTGATCTTCAGTAAAGAGTGAGTGTAGGTGCTAGTTGTTGGTGAATGTCTATTGTTTGTTGGAAATCCCTTCCGTAACGCGCCAAGTCTCTGAATTATACAGAAGCACTGCTTTGACGTTGGTGTTGAAAATACGGATCTTGTTCCACATGCTGAGTGCAGTAGATCTCCACACTGCTTTCAGGCTAATACATATACATATCGCATATTCATATAGCAGCTTGACAAAAGCCTTGGTGATTGAAATGAAATTAGGATCTAATCACCAATCGCCTATCGCAGCTTAGGTGGCCAAGCTCCATGTTGCTAACCTGCAAGCTAATGAAGCCAATCTTATCATGATCCATTCTTTAATTTCGCTTTAAATCACCGAATATTTAAATCTCAGATGTTGTTATTCTTTTCAATGTTCTATAATGAATCCAGATTTTTAAAATGAGTATAAATCTTGTCACTGATGAAAGTACTCACTGAAAGCCGAAGTTTATATTTATAACTTTCAGAAATAAGAGCAAAATAGGTGCAGAAGAGAACTCATTCACCCCAATTCTGAAATTCTTAGCAATGACTTCTCACATCCCATTTGTTACCTAGGAATAGAAGTGTCACATCTTGATTTTATCACCGCGACTTTTATATACAGAGTTGGAATAGAGCAGATTGTAATTTTTTGGTTCTCCTGGAGATTTGAGGAACAATCAATATTCATCTTCACGTCAAACGTAATTAACCCAATAGGTAACAGATATACATTACAACTTAGATCAGATTTCAACCCAGTGGCTGATTGATATTTTTCTCGCCAAGAGAAGTGATAGCTTTGAAGTCAACCCTTACGGGCCACGGGTGCTCGACCTAGTAAAATTCTCAAAGTATAACGAAACGCCTTTAAAGTGCTCTTCTGTACAGCTAGTAAAATTTTACACCGTATACGTGCAGTTTTACAGACCAATGGTAATCCGGAAAATTTAATTGTTTGCTACAATACTAACCGACTGCTCACCAAGAGACAATTTCTGAAATATAGAAAGTTATCTTCATTCAGCTAGATTTGACAGTTGACAGTATTAGGGCTATATGCAGTTACCAAATGTGATTTCTACTCCACTTCGGTTTACTTAACTTCATGATCAGCTTATCTCCCAGTTTCAACAATTCAATACCACATAAATAGTACTTCTCGAGAATGGTTATCCTAGGACACAACGTACCAGAAATACTGAACGATTGTCTCTTAGAACGACATTTTATGCCGTGGAACTGCTAATGGTCTTCTCCAGCTGACAGTTGATTCAAGATAGTGTGCAGGACAAACTGCCACTTCGGGTCACGTCTTATTTGTGACTATCAGTTTACCTTTTCTTATGGAGCTGGTTATATAGACCACACAAAGCGCTATCTTCCCAAACGCATGTCTGAGCATTATCCAGCATTCCTGTCCTGAGAAAAACTCGAGTCAGGTAACAGTGTCCTCTTGAATCATAAAGTCAACTCTAGTCATTTCACTTCTCACAGTCTTCTTTCCAAATACTGCACAATGTCAAGCTAAATGGCTGAAAAGTACGGATCAAAACCTGGGTTCTGTATACAGGAGAGCTATGTCCATTCTCTTATTTTGACGTGGTCCCAGTGGTTTATTGAGTTTATGTATTCCTTTAACATTCATCTTGCTTTTACAGACTGATTATCACTACTCTACGGTTTACTTTTGTGCATCTTAACATGTTAGCTCGAACCCGCCATTAAAATTCTCATAATACAATAATCCGATTATTCTGTATAATTAGTCCTATTATTTTCAGCCTGTTTATTGTCTTAGATATTAGTCACTAGCTTAATCGACAGTATATTTTCCTAATAAGATAACTGACTACTCAATTCCTTTCTAACTTTACAATCTATCCACTACTCCACCTTGGAACATTCTATATCAGTGACCTATTGTTGACCCAATTAGTCAATGTTATACGAGTATGTTTGTTTGTTATTACTGTCAATATGATTACACAGCTGCTGAAAATGATTTGTGATCGATCTGGTTACAATGGGCTTACAATGAAACAGATCAATCGTAGAATTTATGAACACTACCCATCACGGTTGAACAAGAGATAAATTGGAATAATAAAGAGCTCCGCACCTCCACACTTAGTTGATACGGCACATTAAATGAATGCTATAACAGCATTTAAAGTTATTCATCATAGTATACCAACTAACTTACTACATGGATTACGCATTCAGCTCCTTCATATAGCAGAGGCGATTGCAATCCACATTTACAAACCTAACCTTTGTATTCCATTGCAGTTTGTTCGACCACTTTGATCATCGTGATCGTCACAACATTATGTAACTTCTATCACCATCCATTTGTTATCTTATTATTACGTAATCACTCATTGTGGACGACTGAACACTCAACAAAAATCACTCCACTCACCTAACAATAACCTACTTCATATTTCTAATTGTAATTACTCTATTGATTAGTTAAGATCCTATTATCCAACAAATATGCAGAAGAAGAGAGTAGAGATGGATTGAGCATGCACTGAGAAGGCTGACTGGGAACATCAAACGTCATGCCAAGCACTCGACTAGAATCCAAAGGGGGAACAACTGGTTGGCTGTCTGAGCGAGGGTGACACGGAGATGATGTGAGGAGGAAATGAAAGCTTGTGGGTAGTCGTGGAGTGAGGCTAAAAAGACTGAGGAGAAGAGAGTGGAATGGAAGCATGCTACTGAAGCTTTATGTTCCACTGCGGACCTCGGGGAAAAATAATAATAATTGATGATTTACATCTTCATTTCTAAATTATCATCTTCTTGACTTACTTAAAATCTCGATGATTATTGTTCATCAACCCCCACGACTTAGTTGGTAATTTGATTAAATTGTAAAACTATATATTAGTGTGTAGCGGAAAACGAAGGTCTAGTTTAAAAGGAATATACTTCTTCGTTTAATCAGTGTTTTTTCTAAGAGAAAATTTCCTTCGCTGAATAACTTTGTGTTTTTAAGCGGAGAAAGTGTAATGAATCTACCTTACATTGTATGTAATGGTTCACATGAAGTTGTGGAGGGAAAATCCAGATAGACGTAAAAGAATATTACAATACCTTCGAAAGGAATATGTTCTACAGGGATTGTTAAGTCACCTAACTGAAAAAATGTTTCAAGTTGTTATTCATCGTAGGCTGACATCAGTTGAAGGAACAAAGGAAACCTGGGAGTGCTGGACAGCCAGCTATTTCATCCGACTAGTATGAGATTCCTCAGCAGTGCACGCCCACCACCCCACCCCACCAGGGATCGAACCCGCGAACTTCAGGTTCCGTGGCCAGCAAGTTACCATTGAGCTAGCCACCGGATCAGAATCCAGTCGTCTATATTTACAACTTCTGTTAGCTCACGATATACCGCAACCGCCACCCAATGTCATGGTTGAGTAACTGTCCTCACGACCATCACGCTTTGACCTCACCGCTCACGACCTCTCACTGGAACTTCTGGAAAACCTCTCGAAGCTAATCACCAATGAGCACCAGTTCAATTGAATAGTGAGGGAGTTGCTGAGGTGTCCCATACTAGTAGGACAAAACAGCTGGCTGCCCAGTGCTCTCAGGTTTCCTTTTTTCCTCCAACTGATGTCAGTCTACGATGAATAACAACTTGAAATATTTCCAAATCTCCACAACTCCCTAAAAGTTCAATTGAAAAAAGTGTGTTTAACATGAATAGTTACTCAGCATCATCTGTAATAATTGTTGATTGCAGAATCAACACTGATAATCTGTTTTCAGTTATTTCACATACCTTGAAGTGAAAGTTATGAAAGATGATGGAAGCCAATCAGAAAATGATGTATGTACCCACCGCACTATCAAACCTTTTGTAATTAACTTGTAAGAATGATTAGTTATTAGTACTTCATTTCATTTCATTCAGCTATAAAATATTGTGAAATAATTTGTTCATTGGATGTTATATTTAAAGGTAAAGTGAAAACTTGGATAGAAGAAGTATATGAAAAAGCAATCTCAATGCTAACAACTGTCAATTCAACATTACAATATTGGTTGTTGCAATCAGTAAAGACCTGATCAGCATGTTTATCCCGTAGAATAAATGATTCATTCTAAAATATTAACTATCTATATGCGTATATTGTGCATACAAACATGTCATATAAGTTGGTAGTTGTTTTTATCCTCTCTTCATTTGAAAATTCAACCGATAAAAGAAAGGGGAATGTTTTAGTTCATTGGTGGATGCGAAATTGAATAAAGATTTCATTTAATAGGCTTTTAAATTTCCTTCATTTATGTTTGTCCTTCAACACTGTCTATATATATATATATATATATATATATATATATATATATATATATATATATTAAACAGCTAGGCATAGATACAAATGTTTATATTCACAGTTAAACACTAGATGAAATGCATTTCCTTTTTTGATAAGAGCAAATACCACCTTATTTACATAATGGATCATCCTTCCGTTTGCATTTACTCTGATGCCTACTCTCTATCACTCAGACTTGTTTCTTACCGTCGTAACCAAGTACACACACATAAGTATGTATGTATACACGCGTGGATAGGTACAAACACATAAAGTATACACCGGAACAAATTCATCGTCAATCCACACTCACACACACACATCTACATTCAACTGAATAAATAAGGGAAAAGAATTCACTAACAAGCGATTTTGACAACATATGTAATCTTATGAACTTAAAATGATATTCAGAAAAATGTTTCATAGAAAAGAATAGATTGACCACAAAAACTAATCATTAATCAGTAGACATTTAATTCTCTAAACAATAATGTCATTAAAGCCTATTAATTCACCTATATTATATAATATTACAAATGATAAGAATATGCATAGTATGACTACAAATATATCTAATCTACTACTAATGAAAGACAATGATATAGAGTATTTAGATGAAATATTAAGTATAATGCGTTTAATATGTGGAAAAATTTTAACTCCAGTACTATGTACAATTGGATTTATATCAAATATTGTTAATATAATAATTTTAACAAGAGAATGGATGAGTTCATCAACTAATGTTTATTTGACAGCTGTTTCTTTATGCGATTTATTATATTTACTATTTTCATGTTTATTCTCTTTATGGATTTATCCATGTACAAAATTATTTGCACCATTTGCTTATAGTATTACATTTATACATGGTACAGCAAATTTATTTAGTAATACAACTACATGGCTTACTGTTGGATTTACACTTGAAAGATATATTGCAATCTCTTCACCTATACTTGGTCGTCGATTATGTACAAAACAACGTGCACGTTATGTAGTGATTAGTATATGTATTATTAGTTTTACATTAACATTACCTGATTATTTTAAGAAAACAGTACAATATATGGAAATTACTAATGATAATAAACAAAATTTATCAATAACATCATCATCATCATCGTTTATTGGACAATATTTAGTTGTAGATACTCGATTCAATCCTATTCTTACAAAAATTGGTTATGATTATATGAATCAAACTGTATTTGTTATATTACCTATGATATTATTGATCATATTCAATAGCTTACTTGTTCGTTCTGTAATGCAAGCTAATCATAATCGTAAGATATTAACTAAGCAAACCAGTAGTAATAATGCTACACCGATAAAAGTTAGTACAGATTCAAGAAGAATAAAATTACTCGATACTAATGGTAATAGTGGTGGTATACAATTGAATCAAGAAGCGACTACAAGTCATATAGTACCAGCTATAATGCGTGAAGCACTTCAAGCTAGTATGCGAACTACAGTTGAAATCACCTCTAGTATTACACAATCATTTCGTTCAATTAATAATCTACAGGATTATTTCCTATAATGAATATGAAACGAACAAAATTAAGTGAACAACATCGTATTACATTAATGTTGATATCTATTGTAATGGCATTTGTTATTCTACAACTTCCAAGTATGGTGCCGACAATTACTATTAATCTATGGAATGCTGGTATTGTTAAACCAACACAATATGCTAAAAAGTGCCTATTAATCTATGCTAATATATCGAATGTCTTATTAATTATTAATGCTGCAATGAATTTTGTTTTCTATTCTTTATTTTCAGCTAAATTTCGTCAAACATGCTGTTTACTATTACAGAATATAACCTGTTTAAAACAATATTATAAAAATAAATCATCAAATCTTAACTCAAATCAACAAATTGATAAAAACTTAAATTGTTGTAGATTTAATAAAGTTAAAAGAAAGTCAAAGGAAAAGGATACACTTACAATAACATAAGCAAATAATGTTACACTATTTTATAGTCCAGGTGATATTATTTAATTGATGAATACTTTCTGTTCACATTGGTAAATAATTTATAATAGGATTTGAACAAACAAAACAAGACAACTATATAAATACACACATATAAGCATATAGATAATTGAATATTGAAAGATTATTACATTGAATCACAACTCTATACTGTGATATCTCTAGTAGACATTTGAAAAGATAGAATTGAAGAGTTACACATAAGAATAAATTAGACATTATCTATCCAACCGGATTCATAATTCCTGGATTAAATTTACCCAAGATAATGATACCATGACTTGAACATATAGCTTATATTATATACGCATATATAAAGATAAGTTGTAGTTTGAATATAACACTGGATTCTCTCTTTCGCTTTGTCTTTCTTTTTTCGATGGTATTCTGTAAGCTTTTCAATGAATGAGCCTTTTTTCTCTTCTTCTTCTCCTGAACCGCAAGTTTTGAAGTTTCAATGCTAAATTTTAAAGTAATTTATATTGTTATTATAATGAACGGTTAAGTTTCTTACGTCACGATAGACCGAAATACGCTTGGATCTACGAGAAGACTTTACTTTTCTCATAATCACAGATACATCTTGCTGAAAAATGATAAGAAAGTGAAATGAGCCTTCTTACCACTCGATTCTGACAATCTAAGGCCGGTTAAAACAATATTTGGTGATATCGGAGAATTTCTCATTCTTTACTTTCTTTCAAAAGTTGTTATCGTTTATTGTCATCAAAGAAGTTTGAGTTCATTTATCGAATAGAAACCATTATTCGACATAGAATGATATTTGTAGATCTTAAGTTACAGCCATTAATTTTATGGATTAAAGGAAGCCGCTTGAAATGAAGATTACTAAATGTGTATTTGCCGTAGAAGATTTGGATTTTGCCAACGATGATTTATGTCTAATGTCACAAAATCTCGAAGATGTACAGCTGAAAACCAACAAGTTGACAGAAGAGGCAAGGCAGACCAGCGAAGACTGGTCTCCATTCATGTGAACATGGAGAAGACGGAGGTGGTCAATATATCCAACCAACCAACCAACAACAACAACAATAAGAATAACAACAAAAAGGCACCATTCATCATGAACGGGAGAAACCTAGAGAAAGTAGTCTCTTCCACCTACCCGCCTACCCAGACAGGCGGCATCCTCTCTAATACAGTTGACATAGGCACAAATGAGGATGTCAAAGCCAGGCAGGATCGGAAAGATAGCAGGAAAGGCTTTCATCAATCTGAGATCAGAGTGGAGATCTGAGATCTGAGATCAGCATAAACAACAAGATGCTGCTTTTCAACATTAATTCAGTCCACTGAAGTCAGTGCATCCATGTGATGGTTGAGAGACTTGTCGCGTTGCGAAAAACGTATCCAACAATTTATGGACATTCATCAACAACTGGCGCCTACTCTCACTCGATACTGAAGATCAGATCAGATGGCCAGAATAATAAGACTGAGCAAGGAGGAATTCTGGACTGCGAAGAAACCAACCAGAAATTCATGGCACAACAGATATGCAGAAGAAAGTGGAGATGGATTGGATCGGACATACACTGTGAAGAGCATTTTGGGATATCACGCGTTGGGCGAGATCGTCGAGTGGAATGCAGATGGGAAAGGATGAGTTGGGCGTCTGACTTGAGGTTGATGTGTATGAGATGATGTGAGGAAGAAATGAGAGTTTGTGGGTAGTCGTGGAGCCAGACTACAGAGAAGAAACTTAAATGTTGACGTACTACCTAACCGCTATGTTCCACTAGGATACGAAGGTATAAATAATAATAATAATATGTGAATTCATTTCACTCAGTCAAATATGTATGAGTTTCTATCCATGATAAGAATACCATTATATCAGTTAATATTTTCGGTTGTAATACCTCTAATCTCAATCTTTCTGTTCGCATTCAAAGTTATGTAATACGCGTATAGAATAAAGGACTTTGAAGGAACGTAACATTCAGATTGTGGTAGATGGGTACCAGTTTAAGTATAATTTCAATAACATTTAATTACCTGTACCTTATAACATATCAGTGAAGCTTTTATTGAAAGCATCAATGAAAACGTTTCTATAAAATTTATAACACAACGGTTTACATTGTTACTGAAAATTTCACGATTAAAACCAGAGTATGTAGTACTATTATTATTAGAAAATATTTTAATACAATTTTAGTATGTTTAGAAAATCAAAACAAAATTTCTTCAACCGTTTCACCACAGCCTCTTTGGCAATATATTCGAATTTTTAATAATATTAAAATAGACTTTCTAATAGACCATCAAAAAGTACGTGTTCGTGGTTCATCAGTAATGTGGTTTCCTATTCTAAGTGGGTAACCCTAACCCTAATTAACTCAGATTCGGTACTCATTTAAATTTCAGAGTACTCTTAACAACTATGGTCTAATCATAGAGTTAAATATTTCAAACAAAACTCCCTATTTTAGAATATTTATATTGGTTTGCTTAATTAAATCTCAGCCAATAAATAATAAAAGCGTAAGGAGATCTACCTTATTATTATTATTATTATTACTATTATTATTATTAGTCCCTTCCATTCCCAATGGAACATAGGGCTTCAGTAGCATGTCTCCAATGACCCCTATTCTCTGAAATCTTTTGAACCTGGTTCCACGACAGCCCACAAGCTCTCATTTCCTCCTCGCATGATCTCCTCCATGTCACCCTCGCCTCCAACGACCAACTCGTCGCTTCCCATGGGGATTCCACTCGAGCAACTGGCCTGACGCGTGATGTCCCCAGTCGGCCTTCTCAGTGCATGCCCAATCCATCTCCACTTTCTTCTGCATATTTGTTACGTGATAGGTTGTTCGTTGGTTCGTTCCCAGAGTTCCTTGTTGCTTATTCTTATTATTCTGGCCATCTGATCTTCAGTAAAGAGCCAGCGTAGACTGCAGTTGTTGCTCAATGTCTGTAGTTTATTGGAAGTCCCTTTCGTGACGCGCCAAGTCTCTGAACCATACAGAAGCACTGCTTTGACGTTGGTGTTGAAAATTCGGATCTTGTTCCACATGCTGAGTGCAGTAGATCTCCACACTGGTTTCAGGTTAATGAACACCTCTATTGCTTTTCCGATTCTGAATTTGACATCCTCGTCTGTCCCGCCACCTGTAGTTGAGACTGTGCTGCCAACATAGGTGAAGAAGGCTACTTCCTTTAAGTTTCTCCCGTTGATGGTGATTGGAGTTTGTTGTTGGTGGTGGTGGTGCGGTATCTTCATCATCTCTGTCCTCTCTATATTCACTTGAAGTCCCGTATTCGCTGCCCTGCCTCTTCTGCCAACTTGTTAGTTTTCACCTGTAGATCTTCCAGTTTATGTGACATCAGGCACAAGTCATCACAGGAGAAATCCAGATCTTCTAGGTTCTTCTCCGCAGTCCAACGTATCACTCTCTTCTCGCTGCCCACTGTTTGCTGCATGATCCAGTCCAGTCGACCACAATCAGGAATATCATGGGAAATAGTAGGCAACCGTGTTTCACTCCTGTCTTCACTTCGAAGGCATCACTGAGCTCCCCATTGTGAATTACTTGGCATGTGGCATCTTCATATAGTTGTTGAATGAGGTGGATAAAGGTTTGCGATACTCCGTAGTAATGAAGCAGTTTCCGAATTACCTCTCGATCGACGCTGTCAAAAGCCTTCTCAAAGTCGATGAAGTTGAGGTGGAGAGCTGATTGTCATTCTATGCTCTGTTCTATGATGATGCGTAGCGTTTCAATTTGGTCTGCACATGATTTGTACTTCCTGCAGCCTGCCTGTTCAGGTCGTAGTTTTGAATCCAGTGCATCCTTTAGCCTCTCCAGGATGGCGCGGCTTAATATTTTGCTTGCTCTGGGTGGACAGGAGAGTGATTCCGCGCCAGTTCTTGCAAACACTGAGGTTTCTCTTCTTCGGCAGTTTGACGAGGTAACCCTTCTTCCAATCAATGGCCAGGTACCTTCTCTTCCTTCCACACCTTCTGCAATAGTGGTGTGGTGTGAGCATGTCCGCTGTTGTCTCTGCGTCTGTTCTCAGTCCTTCTAGCGGGATTCCATCTGGTCCTGCTGCTTTCCCGCATTACAGTAGCTTTATGGCGTTCAGGACTTCCATTTTCGTTGGAGGATTTATGTTCACTTGTAGTTCAGCGGCTGCAGGTGGTATTTCTGAACGAAGTGCAGGTGGTGGTGGTGGTCGATTCAAGAGCTTCTTGAAATGGTCGGCCCATTGTTTCTTATATATTATTGTTATTTGTCCTTTGGGTTCCTGATGGAACATAATGCTTTAGTAGCACCTTGCAATTCCACCCTCTTCTCTGCAATCGTTTGAACCTGGCTCCACGGCAGCCCACAAGCTCTCATTTCCCCCTCACACTGTCTCTTCCATGTCAACCTCACGTCGAACGCCCAAGTCGTCGATTCCCATATCGGCTCCACTCGACAGCCTGGCCTCATCTGGTGCGTGATGTCCCTAGTCGGCCTTCTCAGTGTATGCTCAATCCATCTCCACTTTCTTTTTCTGCATATTTGTTCAGCGATAGCTTCTTTCTTCGTTGGTTCGCTCCCAAGGTTCCTTGTTGCTTACTCTTATTCTTTCTGGCTATCTGATCTTGAGTAACGAGTGAGCGTAGGTGGCAGTTGTTGATGAATATCTGCAGTTTGTTGGAAATGCCTTTCGTGACACGCCAAGTCTCTTAGCCATGCAGAAGCACTGATTTGACGTTGGTTGCGAAAATCTGGATGTTGTTCACGCTTTATGCTGAGTGCATTGCAGTGCAGTAAATCTCCACACTGGTTTCAGGCTAATCAACGCCTGTCTTGCTTTTCCGATTCTGACTTTACCATCCTCTTCTGTGCGGCTTTTAGTTGAAACAGTGCTGCCCAGATATGTGGAGGAGGCTACCTATAAGCAAGAGAATATTTTGTAGTCAGTTTTGGCAATATCTATGCTCTCAGTTTCTAATATGAGACTAATTAGGACCCAAAATGTTCTCAGCCAAAACTATCCACATTCAATGCATTCGCTTACTGAAGAGGGTTCTTCAAATAAGAACTAATATTGGAAAATCACTTTTCATACCCAGTAACTTCCTAAATGATGAATTCATAAGACAAGACGTGGTTACAGCGAAGAAGAAATCTCCTTTCCGACGAAGTCATTTAATAAGCTGAACACTGATGAATATATTTTACATTGAGTAGACCATATAAATCTGGTTCGGACTTCTGCGTGGTAACTGCTTCAGCCAAAGACAAATACACTGATATAAAACTCTCCCCAGGTCATTTAACTGAATTCTATAGAGGATTTTGAATAGACTCTCGAAGAGTGTTACGTTAACAGAAGGATATTTTAACATTATTATTAGTATTATTCTTATTATTATTATCATAACTATTATTTTCCCTTGAGTTAATACTGCAACAAACAGATTCACTAACACAACTCCATTGCACTCCCTTCTCCACACTCTCGCTCCACCTGGCTCCACCTGACTCCACAACTACCCACAAACTATCATTTCTTCCTCACATCATCTCATACACCTCAACCTCAAGTCAGACGCCCAACTCATCCTTTCCCATCTGCATTCCACTCGACGATCTCGCCCAACGCGTGATATCCCAAAATGCTCTTCACAGTGTATGTCCGATCCAATCCATCTCCACTTTCTTCTGCATATCTGTTGTGCCATGAATTTCTGGTTGGTTTCTTCGCAGTCCAGAATTCCTCCTTGCTCAGTCTTATTATTCTGGCCATCTGATCTGATCTTCAGTATCGAGTGAGAGTAGGCGCCAGTTGTTGATGAATGTCCATAAATTGTTGGATACGTTTTTCGCAACGCGACAAGTCTCTCAACCATCACATGGATGCACTGACTTCAGTGGACTGAATTAATGTTGAAAAGCAGCATCTTGTTGTTTATGCTGATCTCAGATCTCAGATCTCCACTCTGATCTCAGATTGATGAAAGCCTTTCCTGCTATCTTTCCGATCCTGCCTGGCTTTGACATCCTCATTTGTGCCTATGTCAACTGTATTAGAGAGGATGCCGCCTGTCTGGGTAGGCGGGTAGGTGGAAGAGACTACTTTCTCTAGGTTTCTCCCGTTCATGATGAATGGTGCCTTTTTGTTGTTATTCTTATTGTTGTTGTTGTTGGTTGGTTGGTTGGATATATTGACCACCTCCGTCTTCTCCATGTTCACATGAATGGAGACCAGTCTTCGCTGGTCTGCCTTGCCTCTTCTGTCAACTTGTTGGTTTTCAGCTGTACATCTTCGAGATTTTGTGACATTAGACATAAATCAGCGGTGAAATTGGAATCCTGTAGGGCCATGTCATCGGTCGAACAGCCAGTGTGTACCCATCTTCTCGCTCCCACATTTGTTTGTTGCATGATCTTGTCAACCGAAATCAGAAAGATGATGAGTGATAGTAGGCGGTGGCCTTGACTTGCGCTTGTCTTCACTTCAAAGGCGTCACTTTGCTTTCGGTTTTGAATCACTTTCCGTCTTGCGCCTTCATATAGCTGTCGAATGTGGTTGATCATCAGGTATAATTCTCAAAGTTCTCCCCTCTGTAGCATATATATTTAAGAATGAACAGCTTGGTAAATATTTTCGTCTAGAAGAAATTTTTTCGATGTCTGCAACCACGTCTAAGTTAAACGAGTTCAGAATTGACTATCATTGCTTATCAATCTTACAGCAGAAACTTGTAATGGCTTCGAGTTATGATAAAAATTCACTGAAACTCTCAGTTGTACTGATGATTAGCATGTATGTCAGAATGTACCAATTTTCTGGTTACATGATCAGAAATAAAAATGAGCTTATTTTTAAATACACTAATATTTTGTACTTCATGGAATCGACTTCAGTTTTTGATCAATTTTTGTCATTTAATACTCTTGCGATAAAAACACACCTCAGTGATCTCATGCAACAATATGTAAATACAGTAAGCACTATGTTAAAAGATGATTTCGAAGAATTCAGTTTGAAAACTGTCTAGAATAGGTTTAGATAATTTCTAGTTTACTGAAGAGATAACATTCACTTTACTTAGTGTTACAAATATTCATAGGATAAATTTCCAATTTTGAGATAATTTGCTTTTGGCCATCTACACAAGGAGTAACACTGGTAGTTTGACAATAAAAAAAGCGTTTTATATACTCTTGACACTTTACTGCCTTTATTCAGTAGGATTATTTAGGTAATCAAAAATATTACAAGGTGATTTTCTGAAGGTCTCGGATGTACGCTATTCACTCTTTATCACTCATCAGTTAACGTAATTTCAGCCTCTATTTATTTGTTATATTTTCTCAAGACTTCAAAACTGCATCATAGACGCTGACAGTAAGCTGTTGCGGTTAAAAATGACCTAGATGTTGAACTAGATTTAACATGGAAATAGGTTACAGAATGGTTGCCTTTGTAGCTGTCAAATCTTTAGTGTTTCAAGTCTAACAATCATGAGGGAATTCAAAATCAATTAGATTTTTCAATTTTATGATAAAGATAGTGAAGGGAAGTAAGTTATCAAGGAGGAAAAACTAAAGAAACAATGGACTAACGACTTTAGACAGCTCTCCAATCAACCATCACCTGCAACTCGTCTAGAAATACCAGTAAAGACAGACCCTCCGACAAAGGTAGAAGTCCTGAATGCTATAAATTTGCTGAAATCCAGCAAAGCAGCAAGACAAAATGGAATTCCACCAGAAGTAATGAAAACAAACGCAGAGACAACAGCGAACATGCTCACACCACTATTGCAGGAGGTCTGGAAAGGAAGAAAAGGTATCTGGCGATTGGAAGAAGAGCTATCCTGTCAAATTTCCAAAGAAAGGAGGCATAAGTCTTTGCAAGAACTGGCGAGGAATCATGCTCCAGTCCACCCAAAGCAAAATACTATACCGCATCATCCTGGAGAGATTAAAGGATACGCTGAATTGAAAATTACGACTGGAACAGGCTGGCAGGGTTCAGGTAGAACAAATCATGTACGGATCAAATTGCAACGTTACGCTACGCACTATCATAGAATAGCAGTCAACTGCATGTTTGCCTCAACTTCGTCGACTTTGAAAAAGCCTTCTATAGCGTCGACCGACAAGTAATTTGGCAGCTGCTTCAACACTACGGTTTTGGTGACACAAACATTTATCAACCTCATTCCAGAAACATATGAATACGCCACATGCCAAGCGATATAAAATGGAAAGCTTAGTGACTCCTTTAAGGTGAAGATAGGAATTGGACAAGGCTGCTGACTATCAATTATGATCTTCCTGATTGTGGTTGACTGGGTGATGCAACAAACAAATGTGGGGAGCGAGAAGATGGGTACACACTGGCTGTTTGACCGATGAAATGACCCTACAGGATTCCAGTTTCACCGCTGATTTATGTCTAATGTCACAAAATCTCGAAGATGTACAGCTGAAAACCAACAAGTTGACAGAAGAGGCAAGGCAGACCAGCGAAGACTGGTCTCCATTCATGTGAACATGGAGAAGACGGAGGTGGTCAATATATCCAACCAACCAACCAACAACAACAACAATAAGAATAACAACAAAAGGCACCATTCATCATGAACGGGAGAAACCTAGAGAAAGTAGTCTCTTCCACCTACCCGCCTACCCAGACAGGCGGCATCCTCTCTAATACAGTTGACATAGGCACAAATGAGGATGTCAAAGCCAGGCAGGATCGGAAAGATAGCAGGAAAGGCTTTCATCAATCTGAGATCAGAGTGGAGATCTGAGATCTGAGATCAGCATAAACAACAAGATGCTGCTTTTCAACATTAATTCAGTCCACTGAAGTCAGTGCATCCATGTGATGGTTGAGAGACTTGTCGCGTTGCGAAAAACGTATCCAACAATTTATGGACATTCATCAACAACTGGCGCCTACTCTCACTCGATACTGAAGATCAGATCAGATGGCCAGAATAATAAGACTGAGCAAGGAGGAATTCTGGACTGCGAAGAAACCAACCAGAAATTCATGGCACAACAGATATGCAGAAGAAAGTGGAGATGGATTGGATCGGACATACACTGTGAAGAGCATTTTGGGATATCACGCGTTGGGCGAGATCGTCGAGTGGAATGCAGATGGGAAAGGATGAGTTGGGCGTCTGACTTGAGGTTGAGGTGTATGAGATGATGTGAGGAAGAAATGATAGTTTGTGGGTAGTTGTGGAGCCATGTGGAGCCATGTGGAGCCAGGTGGAGCGAGAGTGTGGAGAAGGGAGTGCAGTGGAGTTGTGTTAGTGAGTCTGTTTGTTCCAGTAGTAACTCAAGTTAAATCAGTAATAGTAAATATAATAAGAATAATATTTGTGTTATAGTTTGCTTCTGGTGGAAATGTACATATCTATTTAGTCAATTCAGTAATTCCTAAGCTGGCCTTTACGGCCAATCAATAATTGTTATGTATTCATGTATCTGCTTACTGTTAAACCTTCATTCGTTCATTTGTATGCGTAGGCAAATCTAGTTAATTACCAATAATTTTCATCTAGTTTACATTTGCTCACTATTCTTTCTAATGTTTCTCCTTCATTACGTGTAAACGAAACATTCTGAGGAAAATTTATTCATCATTTTGCAATCCACTGAAATTACATTCATCAACCTTATTCATATGGAAAGCATAACCCATAGTCAGTAGCTTTCTTAATGTTTTTTTGAATAATGGAGTATCACTCAACTATAAACATCTTGTCCATAGTTATGAATTTCATAGAGGATTTTTAGCACCGAGTCTGATTTGTGCGTTATATAAGTAAGCCTTAATATAATCCCAGAATGTTTAGAAAATCAAAAGACGATTTTTCGGAATAATAGATTCGCTTCATATGCTCAAGTATTTTCGGACAACTATTCGAATACACGGCTAATCAGAGTGAATCAGTGGGTAACAACTAAACCCACTGGAATAATTAGTAACTACTAAGTTGTAGTATTTAGGGTTGAGTACTCAAAAACGCGGATTGTTTAAAAGCACACACGAATATATTGGACCCAAACGTGTCTATAAGAGATCCCTATAAAAATAGAAAGGTTAATATTCGGTGATAGTGATCTAAAGATTCTTTTTCTTGAAATAATGTAGTCTATACTGATTGTCACACAATAGGTCATCTTCTGTGAAGGAATTTAACTTTTCAAATAAGTAAAATCGATGTCTTTGACAGCACAGAAAATCAACAATCCAATACAAGCAGTGACACTAAAACTATACCCATCGTGACCCGGCTGTCTAATAGATAACACTCTGGCGTCTGAAGCTGTCGGCTCCGAGTTCGAATCCCGGTGGGAATAATACTTCCCACTAGGAGGCTTGTACATCCAGCTAATGAGTCCTAAATAAGACGAAATATGCATCCCTTACTCCACTGATAGCCACTGGACATGATTACAATTTGCTTTATTCGGTTGAAACTAATTTTATCAAGTATGCTGATGACCTGACGGTTTCTATTCCAGTCAACTGTCACTCAAATTGCTCTCAGCTGAATGAATTCTTGTTTGAAGTTGGCAAATGATCTCTGTCAAATGGTCTCAAACTAAACCCTTCTAAATGTCAGAGATTGTTAATTTTAGCCTGAGGCGTAAACAGACAGACTTGTGTCAGCTGCTAAAATCTCATGACGCCTGTTGCATTGATGGTATTTCTGCAGAAAGTAAACCGAGTGTTAACTTTCTTGGGTTGAGTCTTAGTTCTGGCCTTTGTCGGTCGCCTCATCGTATCTTGATGACTTGTAAAGAAGTCTTTTGTTAAACATATTACATGAAGAAACTGAGGCTGTCTGGTATAACTCAATTTCTACTTTTAAAATGCAATAATTCCTGCATTTTACCCATTCTTCTCTACTGTTCCACATTAGTCTTTTCTGGTCTTCTCAAAATGCCCTATGTTATATTGCGTAGGGTTTATAAGGCTATCAGCAGGGTGTGTTGTGAATCTGGTCCAAATAATCAACACTGTAGTTGATAGACATTTAAATTTCGCCAAGCAACTAGCTACAGTAATTTTAACTCATACTTAGCATCCTCTTACCAGACAGCTCTCTCCTTGTATCTCCTCTCAAGGAGGACATGAAGAAACTTCATCAGACTGTACGCTCATACAGTCAAGTACAAGAATTTGACCATACCTTACCTCGCAAGCATATTTTGTGAGGAAAGAAGGGTGTTAGAACAGAACTCATATAACAACTTTGTAACAGTTAAAAATCATATTTCAATAATTCAACTAACAATGTAAAATTTTCTTGTCTTTAATAGTCGTTACATTACTTAATTTTTTATAATAAAACAATTCGGAATGTTGTAAAGGAGTGTATATATACACATATTTTGTTGTTGTTGGAAGATATCATGCTGAGAATTCCAAATTGTATCGCTTAATTAAAACACAGGCAATATAGAGGCATCCGCACAGCTGCCCACATGCCAACAGAGACTGATCAATTCGATCGAATCAACGACGGTGTCTAACAAGCAATAACACTGAAACTATACCTGCCGCACAGAATGTGGCTGTCGCGGTTCGGTAGTGTAGTGGATAACGCCCTGGCGTTTGAAGCGGTAGCTCCCGAATCCGAGTCCCGGTGGGAACAACATCACCCGGCACTGGGAAGCAGGTGCATCCAGCTAACCAGTGAGTCTCAAATAGGACGAAATGTGCATCCTGGATTCCACTGCTAGCCATTGCCCATCATTACTACACATAATTAAATCACAGGCAATATCGAAGCATACGCACAGGAGCACATATGCTAACAGAGAGTGATCAATTCGGTCCAATCAATGACGGTGTAATGCAAACAATAACACTAAAGTGAGCTATTATTATTATTATTAACTGATATTGTAAAATTTAACTTGAAAATAGTTATTTTTTCTGATATCAGTGACTTTTAAAACTATACAAACAATCAATATTACATTTTCATAATCTCATTTCATAGGAAACTGTAGATGTCTGTGGTTACTGAGGCATCTGTGATATCTTGTGATTCGTCTGTCACAAATTTATTTTGATATGGCATATGTATTAATATCATTGATATTTCTACCTTGTTATACATTGAAAAAGTGATCCATTACAGTATCTCTATTACTAAATGTACTCAACATTTCCGGTTTTCCCTTTATGACTTCAAAATATCATGTCCATTTCATTGTTTTCTACAGAATGTAAATCTTATCTAGTTTCTAGGAAAATATTTCTCCTTCAGAATGGTAATGATAAAGATTGTATATTGCTTAACCTTGGATATATGGATAATGATGATTTTTCATCAGGTCTGACAACATTATCACCAATGAATTCATAAAGAAGTGGAGTGTGTGAAGTGCTACATAAAAAAATTGGTGTATACTGATGTTCTTCATTTTGAAAAATGTCGAGGAGGAGATTCTATTACACAATGATCTATTCAGCTTTGAATTTCCACAGAAATTAGCAAATGCATCATTCTACGGTATGTGAAGAATGTATCAGAAATCACGACAATGTTGCTGAGACCGTTCGGAATTGGTGTAGTTATTCATAAACCAACAAATTCCCACCAAACACTATTATGCAGAACAAAGGATGTGAAGACCAACGAAAACAAACCGAATATCATTGACAAAATCAACTGTTGTAACTGTAGTCAACACTGCGAATTGGACAAAGTGGTCGCCCCACCTTCACCTTCGTCTACATAAACACCAATTGATCATTAAACTTCTTACTATGTCATCGCTCATTTCAAACCACGTCAATAACAACTATTGACACGAATTCAAACTAGACAATGTAGAAATGTTGGACGGAGAGAGGAAACACAAAGAATATCATGAGAGAATTCTTAGAAGCTTGGCATTCAGCTCAGTCACTCACTCAGTCAACAATCAATAGACTTATAGACATAGACCCAATCTATCAGACAATAAGAAAAATGATAAACAACAGGAAGATCAGAGGTGAAGCCGAGTAACAGACAACAAGGAAATTTATGCAGTCAATGACAACAACCAAAGGAAACAACCAATCACAAACCAGTTCGTCAAGTCAAGCTGGTGGATCAGTCAGAAATATTAAAAGGTCACTACTTCATAGTGAAGTTAGTGCTGATGATGTCACTGTCTAGAAAGACGATGAAAGCTGAACGATTTAACAACACAGCTTAGAGAACATAATACAGACGAGACTAAGATCTCTTTTCAGAAGGATATGGTGAAATCTGAGGCGGACTAGGTGATAGTACAGTTAAAGTCTTTTCTCCAAACATGAATTCGTGTTTATTTTGAACAGGTCTTACTGTTTTAAGATGTTAGGAATGATGATGCCATGAAATATGGTGATGAAATAACTTTATTGGAATCTGAAAACTCCAGGAACACACAAAACTTGCTAGATGTTATGGTGTCGATGTATAGTAGTAAATTGAAAGATACAAGGTATTCTTCAAAATAATGAAGTATTCGGTCAATGTGTTTGTATTCACTTGTAGCGGAATTGGAATTCACACTCTTCTTACGTTGAAGCCTGAACGAGTGGAGTGAGGCTGCCGACCGATCGCATACAACCGCCTAACATATGCCAACCTTCTCTTATTTGACGAATAAATTTGTCGGCAAATGTGAACATGACTACAGAAAGGGACTGTGTCCATTAACCGTATGATGAATACTTCCTTTGCTGTCACCCGCTGTGTATCTGCATATCACTTCAGTTAAATTAGAAAACTTCTTGTGTATTGCAAAAGGTATCTCCTTTACCTTTTATATTCCAACATTGAAAAATGTAAGTCTACCTACTGATTACATTAGAAACATTTGAAAATGTCGATGATCTTTGAATGTGTTTCTTATACTCTCATTATCCTTTGAACTTTGAACAGTTTCCAACCTGAATTCTGTTTATTCCTGTTAAAATTGTAACACTAGACGATAGGGTAACTTAAACTCACTAATAAGCATATCATATCGCCACAATTACATTCAGTTTAGGTAGTAGATTATGACGTAGATTCGCTTGCTTATAAAGACTAGTTTTTCATAAGACAAGACTCTACGTAATAATAATAATAATAATATTAATAGTAATAGTAATCGCTTTATTTCCACCAATATGTATGACTACTTTTTATTGACATACTTGTTATTCTCCGTTGTTCGTTGTGTTGGATCGAATTGTTCGACCTCCATAGGCATATGAGCTACTATGCCGATGCTTTGATATTGTCTGAATGTTAGTTAAGTGAATTTGGTTGGTTGTGGCTAGCTGAAGAATCCAAGACGCGCGTTTCGTTCTATTTGGGATTCATTCGTCAGCTGGAGGTACCTGCACCCAAGTGAGGAGTGATGTTATTCCCACTGAGACGCGAACCTCCTACCCATCGCTTCAAACGCCAAGGCGTTATCCACTATCCCACGGAGGAACGATGGCCACATATTGTTCAACAGGTAGTAGTTATTACTATTTATTGACATACTTGTTATTCTCCATTGTTTTGTTCGATTCACCAAATTATAATATATATGACAGAGTATGGAATTCTCAGCATTTAATTTCTCAACAAATTCACTCCCACAATAATACTTTCAGACAAAGCGGTAATTGCATCTGTATGATGTTAATAATGACAGTATTCAAGGAAACAATGTGAAATAGCCAGCTAGTCTTGGATGTGCATCTGGTCCATAATGAAGAATCAACAGAAATGCAAGTGCGATTCTGGTGGTGGTGGTGGTTCATTCAGACGGTGTAAAAATCTGCAGCGCAAGTTAAGCACCTGATGGATAGAAATATGATGTACTTTTTTACACCGAAAAGTCCATTTCTATATAACGTAGACACAAATATCTGAACTCAGCATGGTAATCTTAGGAAGCTTTAGACAAGAATGCTAAAAGTTCCTAAGAAGCTGATATTATTGGAACTGGAATTCAAGGATGATTATTTGTTGAAATTTCCAAACAAAGCATATAAAGAGCTCTACAAAGAGCATACCCAGCCGCTAAATCATGTCCAATGTTATGCAGTTGTTTAATTACAGGTGCAATAAATAAGGACAAACCGCCTGGTTTCACTGCTATCATGTACACCCATCAGTTCGGCTGTCGCGTTGGACGTGCAATCAAACAGATCTATCGTAGAATTTATGAACACTACCCATCACGGTTGAACAAGAGATAAATTGGAATAATAAAGAGCTCCGCACCTCCACACTTAGTTGACACGGCACATTAAACGAATGCTATAACAGCATTTAAAGTTATTCATCATAGTATACCAACTACCTTACTACATGGATTACGCATTCAGCTCCTTCATATAGCAGAGGCGATTGCAATCCACACTTACAAACCTAACTTTTGTATTCCATTGGAGTTTGTTCGACCACTTTGACCATCGTGATCGTCACAACATGATGTAACTTCTATCATCATCCGTTTGTTATCTTATTATTACGTAATCACTCATTGTGGACGACTGAACACTCAACAAAAATCACTCCACTCACCTAAGAATAACCTACTTCATATTTCTAATTGTAATTACTCTATTGATTAGTTAAGATCCTATTATCCAACAAATATGCAGAAGAAGAGAGTGGAGATGGATTGGGCACGCACTGAGAAGGCTGACTGGGAACATCAAACGTCATGCCAAGCACTCGACTAGAATCCAAAGGGGGAACGACGAGTTGGCTGTCTGAGCGAGGGTGACACGGAGATGATGTGAGGAGGAAATGAAAGCTTGTGGGTAGTCGTGGAGTGAGGCTAAAAAGACTGAGGAGAAGAGAGTGGAATGGAAGCATGCTACTGAAGCTTTATGTTCCACTACGGACCTCGGGGAAAAATAATAATAATAATTGATTATTTACATCTTCATTTCTAAATTATCATCTTCTTGACTTACTTAAAATCTCCATGATTATTGTTCACCAACCCCCCACAACCTAGTTGGTAATTTGATTAAATTGTAGAACTAAATATTAGTGTAGAGCAGAAAAAGAAGACCTAACTGGAAAGGAATATACTTCTCCGTTTAATCAGTCTTTTTTCTAAATGTCTAAATGGGGATATTCAATGTGCTGAAATTGATGAATTTCTATTATCCATCACATTACCCCTTGAGATGATGCCTTTTTAATGCTTACTGGTTTGAATCTGGCCTTGGTCCAGATATTCATCTCAATTTCAATCATCACACAATACAAATACTAATCTGCCAAACTACGACTATCTTAGATAGTCAAATCATAATGAATTACAAAGGTCATCCAATTGTGATTGATATTATGACATAAAATGCTAATTGTTAACAATCTCTCATTAAGTAAACTTATACATTTTCTACCTTTAAACTGTAGTTTATTCCAGTAGCCTGAATAATTAAAAAGAATTTAATCTGACCAACTGGAATGAACAGTCTAATATTTCATAAAATGTGTAAGCCATTTGTACATTTCTCCTGGATTATATAATGTACACCGTAATACAGGAAGAAGAAACTGCGCTTTATGGAATAAAGTTAATGTACCTTTCTGCTAGGTTACAGTTTTCGAAAAAATAATTCAGTGAAACGTAATGAGCAACAAGTTCAGGTGTAAAACTGGTTAAGAGTAAGCATACCATAACTTCTTCAAAGCTCCAGTTAAGACATGAACGCCTGTCTTGCCGTGTTTCCGATCTTGGCTGGTTTTGACATCCTCGTCTACGCCAATGCCACCTGTAGTTGAAACGATGAAGTCGGGTTAGGTGTGTGGGTAGGTAAAAGAGACTACTTCATTTAAGTTTATCCCGTTCATGGTGATTGGAGCGAGCTTTTGTTCTTGGTAGTACTGTTGGTTGAATGTCATCATCACCTCTGTCTTCTCTACATTCAATTGAAGTCCCGTCTCCTTTCGCTGCCTCGCCTCGTCTCGTCTCGTCTCTTCTGTCAACTTGTTAGTTTTCGCCTGTACATCTTAGAGTTTGTTCGACATCAGACACAAGTCATCATTGGCGGAATCTAAATCTTCTAGGATCTTTCTGCCGGTTCAGTGTATCCCACTCTTCTCACTCCTCACGGTTTGTTGTGTGATCCAGTCGACCACAATCAGGAAGACCATAGATGATTATAGATGACAGCCTTGTCTAACTCCTGTCTTCACTTCAAAGCACCACTCAGCTTCCAATTGTCAATTACTTGACATGTGGCGTCTTCATACAGTTGTTGAATAAGGTTGATAAATGTGTGTGGTACTAAAACCGAAGTGTTGGAGCAGTTTCCAAATTACTTGTTGGTCGACGCTGTCGAATGGCTTCTCAAATTCCATGAAGTTGGGGTCGAGTTGAGATGACTGTCATTCTGTACTCTGTTCTATGATGATGATGTGTAGCGTAGCGTTGCAAGTTGACCCCTACATGGTTTGTTCTTCTTGAATCCAGATAGCCTGTTTCGGTCGGAGTTTTGAATCCAGCGCATGGTTTCCTGTCTCCAGGCTGGTGAGGCTTAATATTTTGCTTGGTGTGGATAGGGTCACGATTCCTCTCCAGTTCTTGCGAAGACTTATGTCTCCCTTCTTCGGGAGTTTGACAAGGTATCCCTCCTTCCGGTCGATCAGCAGGTACTTCTCCTCCCTTCTAGACCTTCTGAAATAGTGATGTGAGCATGTTGGCTGTTGTCTCTGCATCTGTTCTCATTGCTTCTGGTGGGATTTCATCTGGTTTTGCTGCTTCTGGCACTTCAGTAGCTTTGTGAAGCTCAGGACTTCGACTTTCGTCGAAGGGCTTGTATCCACTCGTAGTTCTGTGGCTTCAGGCGGTATTTCTGGACGAAGTGCAGGTGGTGGTCGATTCAGGAGCTCTTCAAAATGGTCAGTTCATCATTTCCTTTGTTTCGTTTTTTGGTAATTAGATTTATTTCATCTTCTTTTCTCGGTTTCCTCTGTGTTGATCTCTTCACAGATCCATCGTAACCTGGTTGTTTCATATAATGTTGTCAGTTTTCTATCTCTCCTACTTGCAGCTTGTTCTGCTTCACTTTCCAGTGTGTCGTGGAAGTGTCTTTTGTCTTTCCGCGCACTCTTCTTCAGTTCTTTGTCTAGTGTAGGATTGTATACGTTGTACTCAGTTCCTGTTCTCGTCGTTCATCCCTGCACTGGTTCATCTTCTGCTTCGCCATCCTCCTCGCCCTGGTCTGTCAGCTCCCACGTGTCCGTCAGATCCATACCTTTTCTTCTTTCTTCTTCCTTCCTAATACGGTTATGCAGGTTTCTTTCCACATAGCTGTCAAAGACTTCCAGTATTCATCTACACAGGTTTCTTCAGGGATGTTGCTCAATGTCTCGCATTTTCTCTTGATGCCTGACGTGAAAATGTCCTCTATAGTTTCATCATACAGTCTAGTTTCTGTTGTGGGTGTTCAACTTGAACTGTGGTATATCACCAATTTCCTTGGATGCTTTCAACTCGATTTTGAAAGTAGGTTCCTTGCATTAGATAGTGAGTGGTGTGAACCTACATCTGCTCTCCTTCTTAACCTTGTATCAAGTAGGCTGCGTCTCCACTCTCTTGAGATTGAAATGAAGTCGATATGATTGTTAGTGTGGTGTACCCTGGTGTCTGGTGAAATACATGTCGCTTTGTGGATATACTCGAGCTTGACCACAATGCTTCAAATCCCCAAATCTTTGAATGTGCAGAAGTCTGCAAACAGTTCTCCATTCTCATTCATTTCACCGAATGCCTCTTGACCCATGATGAGTTCTCTTCCTGTGTTATTGACTCCCAGTTTGGCATTCATGCCACCCCGCCCATTAGAATTTTGATGTCGCAGGCTGAGGTCTTGTCCAGTGTTGACTGCAGTTGTCTGTGGAATTACTCCTATGCTGGGATTAGGAGGGCATTTAAACCCTCAAACTTACTCAAAGGGAAATTTTGTTGGCTAAAAGATCCGATTGAGCCTGTTCAGTAAAATAACCTGACCTATCTATACCATGTTATGTTTCTGAGGTCAAGTATATAGATCAAAGCCGTCGATCTGGATCAGTACGGATAGTAACGCACAAGAAGTTATAAAAGCACAAAGTAGTAAACCTTGCAGAGAGAATTAATTTATCACCTTACATGCTCTGACTTATAATCAAACTGATTATTGAGTTTTTTTTCATTGAATTAACACCTCCCAGATATCTGGAGAATTTTACTACCTTTAAGAAACACGAATGAAGAACGGTTGGACTTTATAGGAAGTTTGATTACTTTGATATCACTATGAGCAATAAATCTTGCACGAAATGTCATCCAGTAAACTATACTGTGCTACAGTATGCTAAATCCATCAAATCAAGAATCAATAAGTGAACTATATCAGTTTGAGAATCTGAGATAACCATGGTTTAGCAAATATATATGTTTGATAATGGATAATGAGTGAAAGTGAAATAAAAATATTAATCGCAGAAGAATTGAATCCAGCAGATTTTGCGTTATCGAATCTGACGTATGAAACCTGGAAGTCACCATTTCATATATTTCACCTGTAATCATCAAAGATGCTAAATATCACCCATGATCTTCATGAGTGTGGTGGACTGAGTCGCGAAAAAACCGTAAGGAGCGGGAAAATGGGTATACGCTGGCTGTTTGATTGATGAAAAGACCTCAACAGAATTTTGGATTTCGTCAATGATTTGTCTCATATCCTGTGGCACAAAATCAAAGATCTATAGGCAAAAACTAACAAGTTGACATAAGAGGCAAAGCAAGGCACCGAAAACGAGACTTCAAGTGGATGTAGATAACACGAAGGTGATGAAGATACCCAACGCACAACAACATCAACAACAAGAGACACCAATCACCATGAACGGGAAAAACCTAAACGAAGTAGTCTGTTTCATCCACCCACCTACCTAGGCAGGCAGCATCGTTTCAACTACAGGTTGTGGCAGCGGTGGCTCAGACGAGGATGTAGAAACCAGCCAAGATCTGAAAGAAAGCAAGGCACACCTTCCTTCATTAATCTGGAATCAATGTGGAGATCTACTTCACTCAGCATCAAGCGTGAACAACATGCGCATTTTGAACACCAATTCAGTCAAGTCAGTGCTTCTGTGTGATGGTTGAGACATTTGGTGTGCCACAAAAAACATTTCCAACAAACTACAGACATTCATCAACAGCCGCCACATACACTCACTCGATACTAAAGATCAGATGGATAACCAGAAAGAATAAGCAACAGGGAACTCTGAGCTGCGAAGGAACCAACCAACAACCTACCACCCAACAAATATGTGTAAGAGGAGAGTGGAGGTGGATTGGTCATACACTGAGAAGTCTGACTGGGTACATCAAGCGTTAGGCAAGGCGAGGCCATCGAATGGAATGCAAATGGGAAATGAAGAGGTGGGTGTTGGAGGCTGGGGTGATATGGAGGAGATGATGTGAGGAAGAAATGAGAGCTTGTGGGCAGTTGTGGCGCCAGGTTGAAAAGACTTTAGAGAAGAGAGTGGAATGGAGACGTGCTACTGTATCTCAATGTTCCACTAGAAACCAAAAGGAAAAATAATAATAATCTTACCTCTATTCATGACTCGGCATAACTGATACTTAGATCATCCTATTCAATAGCGGAATTCGCTTTATTATGGCCAAAAATACGATTGTATGCCATATAACCTAGATAACCGTCAGAAACTAACCTTATTTAATCTAGAAACATCAACCAAATTATATCTTTACACTACAAAGTAAGAAGTATATAATATTTATCACATTTTCTACCAAGTGTTATGAAATTAGTTAACAAAACAGTTGTGTTGCCTACTGTGAAAATATTCTTTAACAACTGACGTTTTTCTTAAAAATATGCGCATCTCATTTGACAGATTTCAATCATCGTTTTTAGAATTTATTTCTTTTTTTTCCCACAGTTGATTATTTATCAATTGATTATAGTTGAACATATAATGTACACCAGTTGATTGAATATTGAACAATGTTCTGATTTCCATGGGTTTTCTTTCTCCTCCTCCTTCTCCTTCGCTTCTTCTTCTTCTTCTTCTTCTTCTTCTTCTCCTGATACATACAATTTAAATAAATAAATCGTGTATTCTTATCCATTTTTTTGTATGAAGAAATGAAATGAAATCATGTTTAAAATTTTCGCTTCCTATTTTAGATTGACAATTTTTTTTTCTACATGGGACTTAGTTAATCATGAAAGTCCATTAAAAATTCCATTTTTATTTAAGATTTTGTTAACAATGTTTAATTAGACTGTGGTAGTTCAACTCAATATGTTTCAATTCTCTTAGAACAATCAGGTAGACTAATTTGTTATCAATTTTTCCTCAAACAGTCATTTACATTATGACAAAAAGCTTTTCTGTGTATTCCGATAGATGAAGTAAACATTTTCAAGACATTAGAGGAGATGAGAAGTTCAGCGAAGATATCATTTTCGACGATTTCATTCTTCATATTATGGACAAAACATTAGACCTAATCTGAATCTTGATATCTAAGATGACTTTGTAGTTGATATCTTCAAAAGAAGAATTTCAAACTCTCTACAGAAACCTTTTTCGGAATATGACCACTTTCATATGTATTTATCACTTCATCTACTTCTGTCAAGCCAAGTATGTAGGTCGTTCGGTTTGTGTACTTTCCAAATTGGTTAGAGATTTCCCCACTTCACTAGTCCTTTGGGTCCGTATTGGAATAGAGAGATTCACTAGCACGTCTCCATTCCATTCTGTATTCTGCAATCTTTTCAACCTGGCTCCACTACAGCCCACAAGCTCTAACTCACTCCTCACATAATCTCCCCCATATCATCCTCACCTCGGATGCCCAAATCGTCGTTTTTTATCTAGGTTTCACTAGAGTGCCTGGCAGATGATGTCGCCTGGCAGCCTTCTCAGTGTATGACCAATCCATCTCCACTTCCTTCTGCATACTTGTCGATCGGTAGGTTCTTGCTTCATTATTTCGCTGCCAGTCAGAGTTCCATGTTGCTCATTCTTTCTGGCCATCTGAGCTTCAATATCGAGTGAGCACAGGCAGTTGTTCATGAATGTCTGTAGTTTGTTGAAAATACTTTCACTGACAAGCCAAGTGCCTCAACCATCACACAGAAGCACTGACTTGACTGAACTGGTGTTGAAAATACGGATGTTGTTCACGCGGCATGCTGAGTGCAGAAGATCTCCACACTGGTTTCAGGTACATAAACGCCTGTCTTGTCGTGTTTCCGATCTTGGCTGGTTTCGACATCCTCGTCTATGCCTATGCCGCCTGTAGTTGAAACGATGCTGCATGCCTAGGTAGGTGGGTGGGTGAAATAGACAACTTCCTCTAGGTTTCTCCCATTGATGGTGATTGCAGCTTGCTTCTGTTCCTGGTGATACTGTTGGTTGAATGTCATCATCACCTCTGTCTTCTCTACATTCAATTGAAGTCCCGTCTCCTTTCGCTGCCTCGCCTCGTCTCGTCTCGTCTCTTCTGTCAACTTGTTAGTTTTCGCCTGTACATCTTAGAGTTTGTTCAACATCAGACACAAGTCATCATTGGCGAGATCGAGATCTTCTAGGATCTTTCTGCCGGTTCAGTGTATCCCACTCTTCTCACTCCTCACGGTTTGTTGTGTGATCCAGTCGACCACAATCAGGAAGACCATAGATGATTATAGATGACAGCCTTGTCTAACTCCTGTCTTCACTTCAAAGCACCACTCAGCTTCCAATTGTCAATTACTTGACATGTGGCGTCTTCATACAGTTGTTGAATAAGGTTGATAAATGTGTGTGGTACTAAAACCGAAGTGTTGGAGCAGTTTCCAAATTACTTGTTGGTCGACGCTGTCGAATGGCTTCTCAAATTCCATGAAGTTGGGGTCGAGTTGAGATGACTGTCATTCTGTACTCTGTTCTATGATGATGATGTGTAGCGTAGCGTTGCAAGTTGACCCCTACATGGTTTGTTCTTCTTGAATCCAGATAGCCTGTTTCGGTCGGAGTTTTGAATCCAGCGCATGGTTTCCTGTCTCCAGGCTGGTGAGGCTTAATATTTTGCTTGGTGTGGATAGGGTCACGATTCCTCTTCAGTTCTTGCGAAGACTTATGTCTCCCTTCTTTGGGAGTTTGACAGGGTAGACTTGGGGTGAATGTACAGAAAACTAAGGTGATGAAGATATCGAACCAACAACAATAACAATAACAAAATCAAGCACCAATCCCCATTGACAGGAGAAATCCACACGAAGTTGTCTCTTTCACCTACCTACCAACCTAGGCAGGCAGCATCGTCTCATCTGCAGGCGTCAGCACATGCATAGATTAACATGTCAAAACCAGCATCGAATAGACAGCAAGACAGACCTCCTTGCATTAGTCTGAAATCAGTGTGGAGATCTACTGTACTGCACTGCACTCAGCATAAAGCGTGAACAACATCCCGATTTTCAACACCCCTATTGTCAGTCAAGTAAGTCAGTGCTTCTATGCGATGATTGAGAGACTTGACGCCTTACGAAAAGCATTTCCAACAAACTGCAGACATACATCAACAGTTGTCACCTACGATCGCTCGATACTGAAGATGGAGATCAGATGACCAGAATGATAAGAATAAGCAGGGAGGAACTCTGCCTAACAACGAACCAAGAACCCCTCACCCAACAAATATGCATAAGAAGAAAGCAGAGATGGATAGGAGTGGATTGGGCATAAACTGAGAAGACTATTCGGAGACATCACGCAACAGGCTAGGTAGACAAGTGGAACACAAATGGGAAACTACTAGTTGGGTGTCCAGGGTTGACATGGAGGAGATCGTGCGAGGAAGAAATGGAAGTTGATAGGCAGAAGTGGAGACAGGTTGAAACAACTTCATAGAAGAGAGTGAAATGGCGATGTGCAACTGAAGCCCTGTGTTCCACTAGCAACTCAAAGGACAAATAATTATGTTACTATTCAATTAACTTCAAGGAAAAATGTATAAATTATGATTGTACAACTAAGGAGAGTGAAATCATTGGAAAAGATATCTTCTCTGAAAATTCTCAGTTTCTCTGAATGAGGTATAAGTTCATGAAGAAGCATAATGTCTGCCTAAAAGCCTATGTCATTGCTTGATAACTGGCGCAGCACCCTAAATTTTTGCCTTTGAAGATTCAACACATATTTGTTATAGTTACATTTCCCTTAGGTTCCCAGCGGAACATAGAGATAGAGTAGCACGTCTCCATTCCACTCCCTTCTCTAAAGTCTTTTCAACCTGGCGCCACAACTGCCCACAAGCTCTCATTTCTTCCTCACATCATCTCCTCCATATCACCCCAGCCTCCAACACCCACCTCTTCATTTCCCATTTGCATTCCATTCGATGGCCTCGCCTTGCCTAACGCTTGATGTACCCAGTCAGACTTCTCAGTGTATGACCAATCCACCTCCACTCTCCTCTTACACATATTTGTTGGGTGGTAGGTTGTTGGTTGGTTCCTTCGCAGCTCAGAGTTCCCTGTTGCTTATTCTTTCTGGTTATCCATCTGATCTTTAGTATCGAGTGAGTGTATGTGGCGGCTGTTGATGAATGTCTGTAGTTTGTTGGAAATGTTTTTTGTGGCACACCAAATGTCTCAACCATCACACAGAAGCACTGACTTGACTGAATTGGTGTTCAAAATGCGCATGTTGTTCACGCTTGATGCTGAGTGAAGTAGATCTCCACATTGATTCCAGATTAATGAAGGAAGGTGTGCCTTGCTTTCTTTCAGATCTTGGCTGGTTTCTACATCCTCGTCTGAGCCACCGCTGCCACAACCTGTAGTTGAAACGATGCTGCCTGCCTAGGTAGGTGAGTGGATGAAAGAGACTACTTCGTTTAGGTTTTTCCCGTTCATGGTGATTGGTGTCTCTTGTTGTTGATGTTGTTGTGCGTTGGGTATCTTCATCACCTTCGTGTTCTCTGCATCCACTGGAAGTCCCGTTTTCGGTGCCTTGCTTTGCCTCTTATGTCAACTTGTTAGTTTTTGCCTATAGATCTTTGATTTTGTGCCACAGGATATGAGACAAATCATTGACGAAATCCAAAATTCTGTTGAGGTCTTTTCATCGGTCAAGCGGCCATCGTATACTGTTGTTCTCTCTCCTCACGTTTCCATGCAATCTCGAGCTCAGTAATTGTAGGTGAACACCAGCTGACATTATGATGTAAATGCACTCTTCAGAACGCTAGCGTGTTTATTTTCATCATTCAAATATGCGCAATGCGAGATTTGTTTTCCCATAAAAGTTTCATGGGCCATTTAATTTAGGATATTATAAACAATAAGCTATTCATGTATTGGAAAACATATGACGTTTCCTAATTCGATATTCCCCGTTTCATTATAATGACTGCTATGTCACATCGCAGGTGAGCAAACTGTTTGTGGGTTACACATTTATGCTACACAGGAATTCTTCAGATACTTTAAAGATTGGAAAGGTTTTGTGATTAATTAATATAGCAAGGTATGACAAAGTACTTTTCTTCCCAGACATTAACTGTATTCAGTTAGATATATGGCTGACAAAAGGTGACCCAAGTCATTTGATTCTGTTCCAAGGCCTCTTTTGTTAGACAAGCTAGACAGTAAACATACTGAGTTTTGCATAATCAACTGGCTATATTCATCTTTCTCAGAAAGGAAACAATACACTTTTCGCAGTAGAGAGCACTTCATCTTCTTCTTTACTACGACTGGTGTTCTACAAGCAGTGGTCATTTACTAGTGCCATTCTTCTTTCATTCTACGTTACTTACCATCTTCAGCTAGCATCAATTTTATCAAGTAGGCTGATAATTTCACACTTTCCATACCTAGTCTGTCTCATCATCAACAGATTAACCCCAACTGAACAACTTCCTATCCACTGTAAGTTGATCATACTCCATCAAAGGTCTTGTTTCTATTATTATTATTATTATTATTATTATTATTATTACTATTGTTATTGTTATTAGTCCCTTGGTTCCTAGTGGAAAATAGGTCTTCAGTAGCACGTCTCCAGTGACCTCCGTTCTCTGAGATCTTTGAACCTGGCTCCATGACAGCCCAGAAGCTCTCATTTCTTCCTCACACGACCTCCTCCATGTAACCCTCGGACGTCCAACTTGTCGCTTTCCATGAGGATTCCACTCGAGCAACTGGCCTGACGCATGATGTCCCCAGTCGGCCTTCTCAGTGCATGCCCAATCCATCTTCACTTTCTTCTGCAAATTTGTTGCGTGATAGGTTCAACCATACAGAAGCACTGACTTGACGTTGGTGTTGAAAATCCGTGTCTTGTTCACGCTTTATGCTGAGTGCAGAAGATCTCCACACTGGTTTCAGGCTAATGAAAGCCTGTCTTGCTTTTCCGATTCTAACTTTGACATCCTCGTCTGTCCCGCCACCTGTAGTTGAAACAGTGCTTACTAGATAGGTGAAGGAGGTTACTTCCTTTAAGTTTCTCCCGTTGATGGTGATTGGAGTTTGTTGTTGGTGGTGGTGGTGCGGTATCTTCATCATCTCTGTCCTCTCTATATTCACTTGAAGTCCCGTATTCGCTGCCCTGCCTCTTCTGCCAACTTGTTAGTTTTCGCCTGTAGATCTTCCAGTTTATGTGACATCAGGCACAAGTCATCACAGGAGAAATCCAGATCTTCTAGGTTCTTCTCCGCAGTCCAACGTATCACTCTCTTCTCGCTGCCCACTGTTTGCTGCATGATCCAGTCCAGTTGAACACAATCAGGAATATCATGGGAGATAGTAGGCAACCTTGTTTCACTCCTGTCTTCACTTCGAAGGCATCACTGAGCTTCCCATTGTGAATTACTTGGCATGTGGCATCTTCATATAGTTGTTGAATGAGTCGGATAAAGGTTTGCGATACTCCGTAGTAATGAAGCAGTTTCCAAATTACCTCTCGATCGACGCTGTCAAAAGCCTTCTCAAAGTCGATGAAGTTGAGGTGGAGAGCTAATTGTCATTCTATGCTCTGTTCTATGATGATGCGAAGCGTTTCAATTTGGTCTGCACATGATTTGTATTTCCTGCAGCCTGCCTGTTCCGATCGTACTTTTGAATCCAGTGCATCCTTTAGCCTCTCCAGGATGGCGCGGCTTAATATTTTGCTTGCTCTGGGTGGACAGGAGAGTGATTCCGCGCCAGTTCTTGCAAACACTGAGGTCTCTCTTCTTCAGCAGTTTGACGAGGGAACCCTTCTTCCAATCAATGGCCAGGTACCTTCTCTTCCTTCCACACCTTCTGCAATAGTGGTGTGGTGTCAGCATGTCTGCTGTTGTCTCTGCATCTGTTCTCAGTGCTTCTGGCGGGATTCCATCTGGTCCTGCAGCTTTCCCGCATTACAGTAGCTTTATGGCGTTCAGGACTTCCATTTTCGTTGGAGGATTTATGTTCACTTGTAGTTCAGCGGCTGCAGGTGGTATTTCTGAACGAAGTGCAGGTGGTGGTGGTGGTCGATTCAAGAGCTTCTTGAAATGGTCGGCCCATTGTTTCCTCTGTTTCTATTCTTTTGTAATTAAATTTCCGTCATCGTCTTTTATTGGTTTCATCTGTGTTGTTCTCTTGCCAGATAGCAACCTGGTTATTTGATACAATGTCGTCAGGTCTCTCTTACCTGCAGCCTGTTCTGCTTCACTTGCCAGTGTTTCGTAAAAGTGTCTTTTGTCTTTGCGTACACTCTTCTTCACTTCTTTGTCCAGTGTTTTATACATTGTGCTCAGTTCCTCTTGTCGTTGAGCATCCTTGCACTGGTTTATCTTCTGCTTCACCATCCTCCTCTCCTCTATCAGCTTCCAGGTATCCGTCGAGATCCATACCTTGTCTTCTTTCTTCTTCTTCCTAATACGGCTGTGCAGGTTTCTTTCCACATAGCTTTCAAAGACTTCCAGTGTTCTTCCACACAGGTTTCTTCAGGGGTGTTCCTCGATATCTCCCATTTTGTCTTGATGGCTGGCTGCCTTGAAGATCTCCTTTGTAGTTTCATCCTTCAGTTTCCGAGTGTTGTACTTGAATTGAGGTCTATCACCAGCTTCCTTGAAGGCTTTTAACTTGATTTGCAAGGTTCCTTGCACTAGACAGTGAGTGGTCTGAACCTACATCTGCTCCTCTTCTTGACCTTGTGTCAAGTAGGCTGACTGTGTCTCCATTTTCTTGAGATTGAGATAAAGTCGATTTGATTTGTAGTGTGTCCTGGTGTCTGGTGAAATCCATGTCGCTTTGTGGATATCCTTGTGCTTGAACACACTGCCTCACTGCAATCACCAAATCGTTGAATGCGTAGAATTCTGCAAACAATTCTCCATTCTCGTTCCTCACCTCACCGAGCGCTTCTCGACCCATTTTAGTTCTCTTCCTGTGTTGTCTGCTCCCAGTTTGGCATTCATGCCAACCCGCCCATTAGAATTTTGATATCACCAACTGAGGTGGTGTCTTGTCCAGTGTTGATTGAAGTTGTTTGTAGAATTCCTCCTTTTTCTCTTCATCTGCATTATTTGTAGGTGTATAGCATTGTACGATTGTGACCTTCCTTCCTTTTGAGTTGAACCTTGCTATCGTGATCCTGATCCTGCAGGAGGAGATTGGTTCCCACTGCATGAGAGACTTCGATGCTCTTCAAGGGGACATCATGGTAGTCACTCCACAACTCAGTGTGCTCGTGGTCGTCGGCTGGGTGACAGTGTCGGAGTAGATTATTGATTCTGCAGTTGACAGATTGGAGAGTCCACTCCCATTCCATCTGCTTTAGCGAATCCCAAGCACTTCAATGTGATACCTTCTCATCTCCTTTGCAATCTGGGCTGCCTTACTGGGTTCAAACATCGTACGGACATTCCATGTCCCCATGTTTACCTTCGCTTTCATCGAGAGAAGGGGAGAGATATCGGCCAATTGGCTTCCCGAAGGCAGGCTTTCACAAACTGGCGTCATTTCGCCTCTCCGATTCCAGCGGGGAATAATTTTGTTTTAATTTTTTATATTTTGTTTGTGCTTTGAAGTTTCTTTAGCGTTTGGGTTGGTTTTACGGGGTAGGGTTGCTAGCATTACGCCCAACCTTCCCTCTTTATCTGGGCTTAGGACCGGCTAGTAACTAGTGAACTAGTTAACCAGGCGAGGGTCTTGTCTCTAATTACTCAAAATGTCACAAAATGAGCTTCACCTCCAAACATCAACATTATCCATGCAAACTGCCTACTTCCCATGACTCATGTTCTACTCTTGGTAGTGTCATTTATCTCAGTGTATGTTTATCTTCAAAATATTCCTGGTCAATCCATTCCCCTCGAATTCCAAAATAACATTTCCATCCCACTTCCTATTTTTCGAAGCTGAGAGTATCTGGTATAACTATACCTCTTCTCTTCTGTCTCACAAACCCCTTAATCACCCCTACTCTCCCTCATTGTTCCTCTTTATTCTTTCTGGGCTTGTTCAAAAAACACTAAGCTATATTCCAAAGAACTTCGCAGATTGTCAGCAGAACTGACCATCCACCTCTATACATTCTGATTGAAACTGTTGTCAACAAACATCTCCACTCATATAAACATCTGGTTGGGGTTATTCTATCACATGACCAACATCATCTTCACTCAAATCTCTCCACGTGTTTGTCATCAGGCAACACCGAGAACAAGTACACACGAATTTATGCACATACCAGTGAATATGAATTCTCAGTCATGCCGTATTTGGCTTATCTCCTGTGTGAGGGAGAATTTGTTCAGAATGAGTTAACTGATGACCTTTTGTCTTTCAAAGTCAACTAATTCAAGAGTATACAGCTTGTTATTATCTGTGTATTATGAATCTGATTGTCAATGTGATTGTGTTTATTTCAATTAACTCTGTATTTTCATGAAAGTTGAGTATGGAGTAGATATTCTTATCTTTTATGTATTAAATTTATAATTAGTCCATTTTGTTATGTATACATATAAACGTGTTTCTGTTCAGTTGTTACTGTTCTGTTCAGTATTATCGAAATATCTTTCAGAACAATGTCCGTAACTAGTATTACCATTATTATTACTTTTTTTGTAATTATTACCTTAAAGCAGGCATATAACTAAACCCTAGATATAAGAGGCTAGAAAGATAGATAGATAACCAGATTGCTTATTGGTGATGACAATATACCTCATCATTAAGACATCTAGGCCATAGTTACTAAGGATGTCCTGAAAGAAGTTGAGCCCCGATGAAGGTCTAATTACTACATACAAAGGTTTTAGTATAATTGAAGCCTGTTTAGATAGTCGAAAACAAAATTTTTCTAAATGTTTCGCTGTATACACCATAGCTTTTTCAGCAGAATATTCGGATTTCTATTCAACAACAAAATATATACTGTCAAGTGGTACATGTAAGAATTTCTATTTATATGCCATCGATATATCATAATAATTTACCTTTTTTATATTTTTTTGTCTCTGGAAAACAAGTGAACAATATTTTTTCGCTAAACTTCATAAAGAAACACATGTCATCACCTAGAACGAAGATAAAGAAAGACAATGTTATTAAGCAGCCTATTTATAAGACTGTTTTAAAGGTGATATTTTGACAGCGTCGACCGAGAAGTAATTTGGAAACTGCTTCAATACTACGGAGTACCGCAAACCTTTATCCGCCTCATTCAACAACTATATGAAGATGCCACATGCCAAGTAATCCACAATGGGAAGCTCAGTGATGCCTTTGAAGTGAAGACAGGAGTGAAACAAGGTTGCCTACTATCCCCCATGATATTCCTAATTGTGGTGGACTGGATCATGCAGCAAACAGTAGGCAGCGAGAAGAGGGGGATACACTGGACGACGGAAAAGAACCTAGAAGACTTGGATTTCGCCAGTGATGACTTATGCCTGATGTCACACAAACTTGAAGATCTGCAGGCAAAAACTAACAAGTTGACAGAGGAGGCAGCTAAGACGGGACTTCAGGTGAATATAGAGAAGACAGAAGTGATGAAGATACCGCACCACCACCATCAACAACAACAACAAACTCCAATCACCGTCAACGGTAGAAACTTGAAGGAAGTAACCTCCTTCACTTATCTAGGAAGCACTGTTTCAACTACAGGCGGGACGGACGAGGACGTCAAAGTCAGAATCGGAAAAGCAAGACAGGCATTCATTAGCCTGAAACCAGTGTGGAGATCTTCTGCACTCAGCATGCGGAACAAGATACGGATTTTCAACACCAACGTCAAGTCAGTGCTCTTGTATGGCTCAGAGACTTGGCGCGTCACGAAAGGCATTTCCAATAAACTACAGACATTCATCAACAACTGCTTACGCTCGCTGCTGAAGATCAGATGGCCAGAAAAAATAAGCAACAAGGAACTCTGGGAACGAACCAACCAAGAACCTATCACGCAACAAATATGCAGGAAGAAGTGGAGATGGATTGGGCATACACTGAGAAGGCCGACTGAGGACATCACGCGTCAGGCCCTCGAGTGGAATCCCCATGGGAAGCGACGAGTTGGACGTCCGAGGGTGACATGGAGGAGGTCGTGCGAGGAGGAAATGAGAGCTTCTGGGCTGTCGTGGAACCAGGTTCAAAAGATCTCAGAGAACAGAGGTCACTGGAGGCGTGCTACTGAAGCCCTATGTTCCACTAGGAACCCAAGGGACTAATAATAATATAATAATAAAAAGGTGATATTGCCTCGCATATTTTAACAAATTGACTAAGTAGATCGGTCAAAAAAACATTCACTACAGCGGAACTTTTTGTCAGCTCCTCCATCAAACCATTACTGACACAATAAACCAAGGACAAGGTGACTTATGATGGTCACTTCAATGTACATTTATGAGTTCAACTACTTCTGTGGAACTGATGAAATAGGCTGTACTCAAAGGGCTCTATCCACACGCACTTGTGAACATGTACCATCTTGATTAGACAAGGGAATGACAAACAGCATCAATAGTCCAATCCTGTCACACCTAGTAGATACCGGACATGAGATCGTGTGGTTTATTTTCTTCTCAAAATGAAACGACTACATCTCCTGTCCACAGTTGAAGTTATAGAAATCAAAGCAAGAAAACCGGTCCTATGTGTTCAATAGAAATATATACATCTGCTTTGTTTAACTTGACCCATAATAGGGTCGACACATTCTTCATGAACTTTCTCATATATTCTCATTACTTTGATGAACATTCATTTTCTTATGTTATTAGTTTTACTCACTTCTTTATTCATACTACTATCTGAACCATGACGTAACACTTCACATTTGTTATTCTCTATTTCATTGTAGAACTCACATGATTTCCTACTCCACTTGAATATAACTCGTCACTACATAATTATTATTTGAATTTTGAGGGGGTGATGGAGATCTGGAAATATTTCAAGTTGTTATTCATCGTAGACTGACATCAGTTGGAGGAACAAAGGAAACCTGGGAACACTGGACAGCCAGTTGTTTCGTCCAACTACTATGGAACTCATCAGCAGTGCACACCCAAGACCCCGCCAGGGATCGAACCCGCGACCTTCAGGTTCCATGGCCAGCACGTTACCATTGAGCTAGCCACTGGGTCAGGATCCAATGCTCCATATTTCCAACTTCTGTTAGCTCAAAGTGACCATAAGTAAACAAGCATACACACATATTCATGCCTCCAGTGAATGTATACAAATGAATTATTATCTGTAGATTTTATCTCCTCATTTCGTAATTGTTCTGTCAATATTGGTTTCTTTGCACAACGAACACATTAGACTGATCACCACTCCACCATTCCATCCGATTTGATCTTCCTATATTCACCCATAACACTGACTGACTGTTTCAATATAGTACTAATTGTACATCACGCCTTGTTACGGCTGTTGTATTTCACTTATTCTCATGGATTTATAAATGTAGATCCTAAAAAAGACGTTATTGAAAACAGCTGTTCGTTCAAATTATTCTTGTTGTGAATAAACTATGGTAATCTTTAAAGTATTTAATACATGGATCCAAGAAATTAATCGTTTTACAGATTAATACTAGTCGATGGCTACCCAACGTAAACTACAGATAACATACGTGAAAATAAGGAGTAATGACATTTTAAAGCATTATAGTACTTTGTACAGTCTGGAGAAACTTTCATAGTCTCTGAAGTTCATGCATAAGTTCTTACGATTTTGAGCGATTTCCCCATCTTAAGACACTTGATCAAATAAAACCATCTTAAAAGTTATTCAGTATATTTTTCTGAAATGATAAGAAATTCAACGAAGGTATACAACTACTTAACTGTACATATATGAGTTCATTTCTTCTGATGGTGATTGGTTTATTGGATATCAGATTTATATCTCTTCGCACCGCGCTGGAGAACAATCTATCTGAATGTAATAAAGCGTAGTTATTAAATACTCTGTTAGCAATGACCACGTTATTATAATACAAGTTTTTTACTCTTTTCCTTACAAACTGAGAACGGAAACGATAAGTTTACACCTTCGTACCACAAGCAGTCACGCCATTAATATAAAGATCCTAGAAATACTTTTCACTTATGTCCCAAACGTTCCATTCCTTCTTTCTCATTTGATACTTTCCAATCATCTCATCTTATCTCAATTAAATTGGGCTCAGTAATATGTCTACCTAACATGGTAGAACACCTTACTAGTAGAACAAAACTGGAGACAATAAATTCGACACATTAAGCATAGATTATATCTAAAATAATTACCCACCTGAATTCATATACAATTATAATGAAAACATAGTTTACATTAGCAACGCAGTTCTTGACTGTAAAGATAAAGAGTCATGTCAATCAGTATATTCATGTATGACATTTCTAATAAATAGACTTAAATGGAATTACAATCTAACACATTGCCTAAGTTTTACTCCTACATTATTGTTCTAATATAATAATGCCTGAGGGTTATGAAATGAGGCAACTTTATACTGAAACTTCTTTACGCTTTCATGATTATTTGTCTCCTTTTAAGAAAGTAAACTTTTATAACACAGTGTTCAAAACTATTATAACTTTTGATTAGCATTATCCTTGGTATGAAAAGCACCTGCATCTTAAAGCTTATTGTGAATTGATTCTCAGCAGTGGAAAATAAAATAAAAGGTAAATATGCTACAGAGGAATGGTTTTTGGAATTGTTGAAAGGCTCTGTGTAAATTACCTTCAAAGAATTTTAAGAGAGGGCAGATGTCTGGAGATGGAAGGTTGTTCAAGACAAATATCGATTATTATTTATCCCTTGGGTTCCTAATGGAACATACCGTTTCAGTAGCACGTCTCTATTCCACTCTCTTCTCTGAAATCTTTTGGACCTGGCTCCACGACAGCCCACAAGCTCTCATTTCCTCCTCGCACGATCTCCTCCATGATACCCTCGGACGCCAAAGTCGTCGATTCCTATCTGGGCTCCAATCGACAACCTGGCCTCGTCTGGTGCGTGAAGTCCCCAGTCGGCCTTCTCAGTGTATGACCAATCCATCTCCACTCTCCTCTTACACATATTTGTTGGGTGATAGGTTTTTAGTTGGTTCCTTCGCAGCTCAGAGTTCCCTGTTGCTTATTC
Organism: Heterobilharzia americana; assembly: GCA_944470555.2. Lineage (NCBI taxonomy): Eukaryota > Metazoa > Platyhelminthes > Trematoda > Strigeidida > Schistosomatidae > Heterobilharzia > Heterobilharzia americana. The sequence goes on along the minus strand of OX104133.1, from coordinate 17,083,588 downwards.
TTATTATTCTGCCCATCTGATCTTCAGTATCGAGTGAGTGTATGTTGCAGTTGTTGATGAATGTCTGTAGTTTGTTAGAAATATTTTTCGCGACAGGACAAGTCTCTGAGCCATACAGAAGCACTGATTTGACGTTGGTGTTGAAAATACGGATCTTGTTCTACATGATGAGTGCAGTAGATCTCCACGCTGGTTTCAGGCTAATGAACGCCTGTCAAGAATTGATACTCCTGAAAATTTTAAAATATGTGAATGACATTGATGCTGTGTACGATCAAGGTATGTTACTCCACAGAAATAAGTAACATTAATGAAGTTGATGAAAAGAAATACTTCTAGATTGATACATGTCCAGTTCCTATTCATAAGTAACAGAAGTTAATGAGATATGGTTCAGTTTTGTGAATCACCATTGAACTGACGAAATATACCCATTTATTCATTAACAAAAACAGGAGATAAAATGGTTTTATGTCGAGGAGAATCATTTCACTGTCTAGTTTATTTCAAAGTATTCATTAAGATAAGAAAAGAGTCATGCATGTAAATATTTGTGAAAATGATCATTTATGTATGAAATTCAGAAGGATGTGGTTAGACTTTCAGTTAGAATTCATCACCACAATTCCAAAAGACTTCGACGGTATCATTTATGTATATCCGAATCAGTGGTGATTAACAAGAACAAGGCGAAGAAATATTTCTTTTCAACGACTTCATTATCAAGTTGTATAGTCGTATTTATACTAGGTAGAGTGACAGATAATTGCATCAGAAAGATACGTGTTTAACCACTCCAGTATAACCCTGTTAAACATTCAGTTACAGATTTCATCTTTTGTTGTGCCTCATCTAAAACCAGAGAAACTGACACAAAATTGAAATTTGAAAATCTTATTAGCCAGACTAGAGATTTAGTCACGACCTTCACCGAAAGCTTCAAACTACTGGGCAACTCTTTTCAGTGCAATTATCTGTCACTCTACCTAGTATAAATACGACTATACAACTTCATAATGAAGTCGTTGAAAAGAAATATTTTTTCGCCTTGTTCTTGTTAATCACCACTGATTCGGATATACATAAATGATACCGTCGAAGTCTTTTGGAATTGTGGTGATGAATTCTAACTGAAAGTCTAACCACATCCTTCTGAATTTCATACATAAATGATCATTTTCACAAATATTTACATGCATGACTCTTTTCTTATCTTAATGAATACTTTGAAATAAACTAGACAGTGAAATGATTCTCCTCGACATAAAACCATTTTATCTCCGATGAAAAGATAAAGTAGCCAGAATATGTGATTTCAGCTCCGGTAATTCTTTCGAATATAAGATAGACGTTAATCAATATAGGGCTTGAATTGGAACACGTTTCATTGTCTACAATATTTATGCAAAAATATCATGTGAAAATACAATAAAACAGACATCAAATCTTATTATTCTGATGAAAATTTACTTCGAATTTAGATATTCATTGACTTACTACACCTTAATGTTGACTAAGTGGTCTCAGCAACGTTGTCGTGATTTCTGATACATTCTTCACATACTGTAGGATGATGCGTTTGCTGATTTCTGTGGATATTCAAAGCTGAATAGATCATTGTGTTATAGAATCTCCTCCTCGAAATTAGTCAAAATGAAGAACATCAGTATACACCAACTTTTTATGTAGCACTTCACACACTCCACTTCTTTATGAATTCATTGGTGATAATGTTGTCAGACCTGATGAAAAATCATCATTATCCATATATCCAAGGTTAAACAATATACAATCTTTATCATTATCATTCTGAAGGAGAAATATTTTCCTAGAAACTAGATAAGATTTACATTCTGTAGAAAACAATGAAATGGACATGATATTTTGAAGTTATAAAGGGAAAACCGGAAATGTTGAGTACGTTTAGTTATAGAGATACTGTAATGGATCTTTTTTTCAATGTAAAACAAGGTAAAAATGTCAGTGATAATAATACATATATGACTATTTTTATATTATACCGTCGTTGATTGGACCGAATTGATCTATCTCTATTGACATATGGGCTCCTGTGTGGATGCCTCGATATTAACAGCATTCTAATTATGTTGATGATGGATCGTGGCTAGCAGTGAAATCCAGGATGAGTATCTCGTCCTACTTGGGACTCACTGGTCAGCTGGATGCACCTACTTCTTAGTGCCGAGTGGTGTTTTCCCCACCGGGACTCGGACTCAGGAGCGATGGCTTCAAACGCCAGATCGTTATCCACTACACCACCACGCTGCGATAGCCACTTCTTTTGCAGCGGATATAGTTTTAATATAATTGTTTTTGTATCAAACCGTCGTTGATTGGACGGAATAGTTCGGCCTCTATTGGCATATGAGCTCGTGTGTGGATGCCTCGATATTACCTGTGCTCTAGTGATAGTAATGATGGATACCTATGCTAGCCACTATCCATTATTGTCATGTGTATTGTTCGGAATAAAGCGATTACTATTATTGTTATTATTATCACTGATCTTTCAGTTTTGCTGTCACCCTAACCCTAACCCTTAGAGAATTAGAAATTTTTCTCATATATTGATCTATCTAACGCTAAACTCCATTGTGTTTACTGAGAAGGCATCCATGCTGACGTGTCACTGAGACGTTTAATATCGACATAGATGATTCCTTATTCTTTTAGATACTTTTCAGTGAAATAAGAAGGTGACTTATTTACACTTCAATAAGTTAACTAATACAAATTATCGATACATTTCATTTGACCACTATTTTTTTTTCCTTCAGTATAACAGGCATCTTTGTAATGTTTTTCTGAAGTTGTTAACTTTTCTTGTTGTAGAAATCTGCATACTTGAAAATAGAAACGTGAGAAGTTGCGTGTTTAAAGGTCAAGTACTATTGACCGTCTTACCTTAGCATTAGATTGTGTCCTCAAATTATTTTATCAATTCTGACAACTTGTCTGATCAATTTGTTATTTTGATCAACTTAGTAAATTGTAGTTATTTTCTCTTCCTGAGACAATTTCTTAGTTTGTTATGTAATGAAATACAACACTTATGTACCATCAAATTTCAAAATCGCAGATGTCATCATTTGAAAGTTTAATAAAAATCTTCTATCTAGATTCTAGCAGTCTTTATAGTAAACTTGTCTGACTAAATTGACTAGTCAATGGAGGATAACCAACTTCAGGATATCTAGTCCTAAACACTTATCAAATTATGTCGATCATTTTGCGATGTGGCCACTAGAGTAAGTGGCTGAACCCTGTTCGACTAGCTTTACTGCTTTTAAAAGCTTGTCAGCAACGTGTAACCGCTACTATGCTGTGTTATAAGCATTAACGAATGTTTTCTGATCAACCTTAACAGAAGTCCTTCCTTGGATCTTCACGCTTGTGAACCGAACTCTTATAAAACTAGTCTTTCGGGTTACAAGTCGATAGCTGCTGAAATCATAAAGTTAATCAATATCTAATTCTACTCTGTCTGATGAAGGTATCTAAGACTAGAATGTGACTTTCTTATAATAATAATGATAATAATAATGATTCACTTTATTCCAAACAATTTGTTGTACAATTTGGAATTCTCACCATGATATATTGGAACAACAACAAAATAGATGGATAATTATATATCTTCCTTTACAACATTTCCAAATGTGTTATTATAAAAATTTAGGTAGTGTAAAGAATATTAAGAACGAGAACACTGTACATTGTTAATTAAATTATTGAAATGAGATTGTTAATTGTCACAAAGTTGATAGATGAGTTCTATCCTAACACCCTTCTTACTTCATACAATATGCTCGCTAGGTAAGAAACAGTGGAATTCCCGTGCCTAGCTGTACCAGTGTATAGTCTGATATAGTTTCTTCTTGTCCTTCCTGAGAGGAGATACAAGGAGAGAGCTGTGTATGAAGTCGATGCTAAGTATGAGTTAAAATTACTGTAGCTAGTTGCTTGGCGAAATTTAAATGTCTATCAACTACAGTGTTGATGATTTGGACCATATTCACAACACAGCCTGCCGATGAATTTCAAAGCCCTACACAATATAACAGAGTCCTTTGTCAATAGACCAGGAACGATCAACAGGGGGAACAATAGAGAAGAATATTTTAAGTGGGGAATTAACACATTGTAAAAGTAGAAGTTGAATTACACCAGACAGCCTCAGTCTCTTCATGTAATATGTCAAATGAAAGATTTACTTGGAGGTCAACAAGATATGATGAGACGACCAACAGAGATCAGAAGTAAAACTCAGTCCAAGACAGTTAACATTCCATTTACTTTCTGCATAAATACCGTCAATGCAACAGGCATCATGAGACATATGCAGCTCACACAAGTCCATCTTGTTTACACCTGAGCCTAAAATTAACAGTCTATGACATTGAGAAGGGTTCAACTTCAGACCATTTGAGAGAGACAGACAACTGAGACAATCACAGACAAAAATATATTCAATTTAGAACAATCTAAATGAGAGTCGACTGGAATATACACCACCAGATCATCAGCATACTTAATAAAATTGCTTTCAACAGAATGTGGTAAGTCGTGAATAGAAAACGAAGGCAGAAAAGAAGGAAGTGCTGCACCTTGAGGTACATGCGTACACAGTGGACGGTGAAGTAAAGTGTATCCCTTATAGAAATTATACTGTCCCCTCCCCCAGGAAAATATGAATACAGCCACTTTGTAACCAACGGCTCAGTATGAGCTATGACAAGCTTACTTAACAAGAGTGGTCAAGGAACAGAATCAAAAGTTGATGAGTAATCCAAGAAGGCATAACCAACATACTTGTCACCTTCGTCTAGACTGGAAAAAATATCACGATGTTGCAAGATAGTGGAGGCATATAAAGCACTTCTACCATGTATGTAAGTAAATTGTTTTGGACCTCTGAACACCATCAATGAAAGCTGAATCACAAGGAAGAATAATTTCGACATTGTCTTCAGAAAAAACACGAAGTTATGTTGATGGGTGGAAACGTGACATCTGATCCAGAAGATGACCTCGGTAGAGGTACAATTTTGATCTCCTTCCAAGCAGTGGGTATTGTGTTGTTAGAAAAGGATGCAATGAAGATATCTGACAGGTGATAGATAACATGAAATATCTGCACATTCTCCATGTATAATACTAGAAACACCATCAGAAGCTAAGCTTTGTGATGAACTCATGGATGTCAGACAGTTGAGTATACTCATAGCATGTGAAATAGAACTGGGAAAGCGGATACTAGGAAGGATGAAATCAGTTTACTGATGTATAAATGACTTGTTTAACGCGCAGACATCCAAACAAGCTTATCCTACCATCTGTTTTTCCCAGTAAGTACTCTAAATAATTTCCCGTATACTGGAAGAGATCTTACATGATAGAAACTTTAGGTTGTAAATGATATTCAGACGTTATATTTCAGACTTAATTAGGCATTCGAGCCTTTCAATGCCAGGGTTATCGCTTGTCTCATACAACCTTTCTTTTCCTCTCCAGAGCCTCTGAAGATGAGGAGAGGAAAGTCTGTCCATTCGTGTATTGATTGTTTCATCGGGGCAGCATTAGTCTAGACGGAATCTGAGATAGCCTGTGACTTTGGTGATAGTGTTGTCTAAAGCTTCATTAGCTAACATATCCCAGTGTATTTCTATTAGCATGCTCCTGAAACGTAATATATTCTTTTGTAAATAACATCTGTGCGGCAATTTCTTGGAAAAGTATCCGAAAGCCTTCTTGTGTAATTTTCCGTATATTTAAGGTAAAACACGCACAATACAGTAGTCAGAATTTAGCAGTAGAGCCCACTTACGTGCTTCATATATGCTAGAGTCATTTGTAAATACTAAATCTAGGGTGTTGTCAAGACGAGTCGAAAAGCTAACCATATTTTCATAACCCAGTGATAGCTGAAAACTACAGTCACATGAGTTAAAGTCTCCACAGACCATAGACAAGAAGTTATCCAGATCGGGACAATAAATTCAGTGAATTTATCAGCAAAAGTTGACCAATCTGAGAAACTGCAGTCAGGTGTGACATAAATGCTTATTATATATGTTTATATTTACTCAAATGTTTGGGGATGACATTTAATGGTGATGCACTCAATTTTATCTTGAGAGAAGCAGAAGCATACATAGTTGGAGGAGGACCATTTTGCATTGGTAAATGTTGTTACACCACCACCACATTTCTCCTTGGCAGACCTTCGATCTTGTCGAAATAATTTGAAACCATTTAAGCAGACTAGATCATCATCATACAGGTTATAAAGCCATGTTTCCTGTAGCATTAATACACCCTGTGTTTCGATAAACATTTGTGGATAAAAGTGACTGAAAGTAGTCAGCTTTCTTCGATAACTACCTGAAATTGGTGCTAAGTATTTCCGGAATAGTCATTTTGTTTATGGTCATAAGTTTGAGAACCTGTTACCATCCACTGTGGTACTTTTTCTTAATTTGCCTGTCAACTTGTAAAGCGGTAGGTTGTAATGATTTTAAAAGTTCGCGAGAGTATACAATATGATTGGTTGACATAAATGAACGATTAAAACGATACAGAAGGGAGAAATTTGATGTAATATACTCTACGTTAAAACAAGGTAGCCCAAAGTTCAAGCAGTCCGCATATCTGAGTTATATAAATAAGTTTTAATGTAATCATGGCAAATTAGAAAATCGAAAACAAAATTTTTATACACATTTTTCTCTGTGTATATCACAGCTTCTTCAGCACAGCAGTCGTAACAACTATAGCCTGGATATTTATTTAGCCTTCTTAAAACTTAAATTCCCCCAAAATATTTTATTTGATTAGTTTAAGTCAGTTTTGTTACTTTCAGTCTAAAATTTACAATAAATCCCTTTAAGAAACTGTATTTGACTCTAAGTATCTAGAAAAATAACAGTCGTAGACTCTAATCACTGCCCAACTGTTTCATCACTTGTTCTACCAGTTGCACACAACAGAATCTCTGACAATCCACCATTTCAAGTCTGATCTGTATGTGTGGAAGTATGTTCAATCCCCAAACGAACCAAGGCATTAACACCTTCGCAATCTTGTTCCGAATTCGTTATAATGAATCAGTTTCTTTATTCCCCCTGTCATGTGGACACATTTCACATCTGCTAACAATTTTCACCTTCATTGACTAAGTCACAGGCACGTTGGAAACTTCGGAGCACTGAAAAGCTGTTTTTTTCTAGTATAGAACTCCTCAGTAGTGCGTACTCATGACAATGCCACGTTATCACTAAGCCACTCGGTAGGAATGCAATGGTCCATAGTTCCTACGTCCATCAGTTCACAATATAACGCAACCTACACTAAATGTCCTCATGTTCAACTTAGTTGACCCCACTTCTCATTGAAACATCGAGAATCACATTTTGAAGCTAGTCACCAATAAGCACTAGATTAATTCAATTTTGGGGTTTATGGGGATAAATTGATTGCAAGTTGGTATTCATTATTGACTGACATCAGTTAGAGGAACAATGGGAACCTGAGAGCGCCGGATAGCTGTTTTGTCCCAGTATAGGACACCCCAGCAACGTCCACCTACCCTATTGTTTAGTAATAGACTGTTATATGTCTGTGGTGTCGATATAAATATGAATATGTGCAGTTATAGAATATGATATTGACGTAGGAGGAAATTTTCTCCACTGAATTATCGGTTTTTTCAGCTTTCTTATATGCACTCCCAAATGGATATTTGGACCAACTCTTATCCGTACACTGAAAGATTTTTGTTACTTATGTTAAAGATGAGTCATTTTCTTAAAATTTCGGGGTTACTAACCCCGAAACCCTACCAACTAAGCCTTGAGACTCAGATGCAAATCAAATCTTAGGTTTCTTATCAATAAACATGGACCTCCTGCAACAATAATGTCCTGATGTTTTTATCTTAGAAGGATTTTGTAAACTTCAGTAAGAATCTGTTACTCTAAGTTTTACGAGTAATTTCTAGTCCTAAACAAGAAATGTTATTTCAAGCAGGAAACGTTTTCGTCATTTCTTTACATTTGACTCAAGATGTTCTTGATAATAGTATTATTTAAATCAGTTCATACTGCTGGTTTTGGAGAAATCTAAAGGAAGTTGTCTCTTTCACCTAAATCACCTATCTATGCAACATCCTCTCAACTACACAGGTACGGGCACAAATGGGGATGTGAAAACCAGGATCAAAAAGACAATAACACAGCCCTTCATTAATCTGAAATCAAAGTGGAGATCTACTGTACTGTTTTGTTCTGCACTGCACTCAGCATAAAGCGTGAACAACATCCGGATTTTCAACACTACTAATGTCAGTCAACTCAATGCTTCCATACGGTTGAGAGACTTGGCGCGTTACAAAATTCATCTCCAACAAACTAAAGACGTACATGAACAGCTCCCGCCTACGCTCGCTCGATACTAAAGATGAAGATCAGATGGCTAGAAAGAATAAGCAACAAGAAACTGTGCCTGACATCAAACCAACGAACCAAGAACCTATCGCCTAACAAATATGCAGAAGAAAGTGGAGATGGATTGGACTGGACATACACTGAGAAGACCATTCTGGGGCACCATACATCAGGTTAGGTCGTCGAGTCGAACCAAAATGAGAAAAGACGAGTTGGGTATGCAAGGGGACATGGAGGAGATCGTGTAGGAAAGAAAGGAAAGTTGATGGGCAGTGGTGGAGCCAGGTTAAGAGAACTGCTGAGAAGAGAGTGAAATGGAGATATGCTACTGAATCCCTATGTCTCACCAGGATCCCAGATGACTAGAATAAAAGTGAAATGATAATATCTAGTTTTCATCAATCTGGCAGGATTTGTAAGCTGTTTTAGTCGGATGAATGTGTCCCAAGGAAAAATATAGACGTCTAATGATTTTCTAAACGAATATCGTAACACATTTCAGTTCCTTTTCTTATCTAGCCTCATTTTATAACACTGAAGTAATTAAATTATTGACTAACACCTATGTTGTAATCTGAGTGTGAAATTACCGTTTTTTAAAATCTATTCAACCATCAAAAAGAATCTTGATAATACGTAATTCAAGTGGCCAATGAGAAGTTCTTTTCAAATCAATGGTTTAAATAAAGGCTCAGTATAATTTCTTCTGTCTTGTTGATACAGAAAAATGTGTAGCCCCACCCGGTCGTCTCTCTTTCATTCTGCGTAACTTACCATCATCAGCTAGTATCAATTTTATCAAGTAAGCTGTTAATTTCACACTTTCTATACCTAATCTGTCTCATCATCAACAGATTAACCCCAGCTCAACAACTTCCTATCCACTGTTAGACGATCATACCCCATCAAGCGTCTTGTCTCTAATTACTCAAAATGTCACAAAATGAGCTTCACCTCCAAACATCAACATTATCCATGCAAACTGCCTACTTCCCATGACTCATGTTCTACTCTTGGTAGTGTCATTTATCTCAGTGTATGTTTATCTTCAAAATATTCCTGGTCAATCCATTCCCCTCGAATTCCAAAATAACATTTCCATCCCACTTCCTATTTTTCGAAGCTGAGAGTATCTGGTATAACTATACCTCTTCTCTTCTGTCTCACAAACCCCTTAATCACCCCTACTCTCCCTCATTGTTCCTCTTTATTCTTTCTGGGCTTGTTCAAAAAACACTAAGCTATATTCCAAAGAACTTCGCAGATTGTCAGCAGAACTGACCATCCACCTCCAAACATTCTGATTGAAACTGTTGTCGACAAACATCTCCACTCATATAAACATCTGGTTGGGGTTATTCTATCACATGACCAACATCATCTTCACTCAAATCTCTCCACGTGTTTGTCATCAGGCAACACCGAGAACAAGTACACACGAATTTATGCACATACCAGTGAATATGAATTCTCAGTCATGCCGTATTTGGCTTATCTCCTGTGTGAGGGAGAATTTGTTCAGAATGAGTTAACTGATGACCTTTTGTCTTTCAAAGTCAACTAATTCAAGAGTATACAGCTTGTTATTATCTGTGTATTATGAATCTGATTGTCAATGTGATTGTGTTTATTTCAATTAACTCTGTATTTTCATGAAAGTTGAGTATGGAGTAGATATTCTTATCTTTTATGTATTAAATTTATAATTAGTCCATTTTGTTATGTATACATATAAACGTGTTTCTGTTCAGTTGTTACTGTTCTGTACAGTATTATCGAAATATCTTTCAGAATGAAACCATTAATATTATTATTTATCCCTTGGGAACTTGTGGAACACAGCGATTCACTAGCAAGTCTCCATTCCACTCTGTTCTCCCCAATATTTTGAACCTTGCTACACGACAGCCCAGAAGCCCCTATTTCTTCCTCATACCGTCTCATCCATGTCAGCGTCGCATTGGATGCTCAACTCATCGTTTTCCCTCTGGATTCCACTCAAGGTGCTTGCCTGGCGCGTGATGTCCTCCAATAGTCTTCTCAGTGTATGCCTGATCCACCACCACTTCCTTCCGCATATTTGTTGAGCAATAGGTTCTTGCTTTGTTGGTTCGTTGCAAGTCAGCCAGAGTTCCTTTTTGCTTATTCATTTATTCATTAATTAACTAATTATACTGGATGATGACTGTAGATGAAGTGAAAATTCGGCCTGTGGCGGGATTCCAAACGATGACTACCGGGTTTCCAGTTTGCTGTTCTACCAAGTGAGCTATAAAGATCGACTATTGCTAACTAGATTTTTATTTAGTTTAGTAACTCACTGAAATCATCTAATCGGATATTATGACAAATAAGCAATCATAGCAGTGGATCAATGACGCATTGCATCGCGATTTCATGGATTTAGTAAAATTTGTATCATTTAACTCCTAACCAGTATCTCAGTGCTAATACGCTCACCGTGAGATCCGGTGATACTAGTTTCTCTGACGATCACGATCATGGGTGTACACTGCAAGTACAGAATTTGCAATAATTATCTTTCCAGTTAAACTAGATTTTCAATAGTTCTATGGTGATGAAAATCACCTTAAAATGAATAACACAGTGTCATTTATAAGATCTGTCATAAAAAGAGGTAAGATTTTAGAACTGCTGACAGTGATCAGAAAAAGACTGAGGTGCTTACCTTTTAAAACCGCTTTGAAAGGAAGAATTAACTGGAAGCTGTTACAACCACAACTCTCAGTTATGTGAAGTTGATAAGCTTAAATGTGTCTCAAAGATGCTTTGTAAGAATTCATGTTTCCCTCAAATTCGTGTGAAAAATACGCTGTTTTTTTCATTGCTAAAATAAGCATTCTTTATTAGTAAACGAATGGTTACTCCGTAGCAACAATAACAGCAACTGCAGTCGGAAGTCAACTAAATAGTGACTGAGAACTTAATCACAGAACTAAGATATCGGTTGATGAGGTCGTGTTAGGCGCACAACTGTGCCTGACCTCCACAGTCTTCAACTTTTAGCACAAATTATACAGATAAACAGAAGGAGTAGCAATAGTATCATCAATATCCCCAAAAGTAGCAGATATATTTATGGATAGTTGAGAAAACACTGCACCTAAGATATAAGGGCGATAAGTGGATGACACATTTACTGTGTTGAAATCGGAACATTATCGACAGTTTCCTAACCAATATATATTCAGTAGTAGACGCAATCCAATTCACTTACGATGAGGTACAAAATAAACAAGGAGAGTTACCTATGTTGGACTGCAGGTTAAAGTGAAGGACAGACGATGGTTTGGATAATACCGTCTACAGGAAACCAACACATTCTAATAGACATCTACAATTCATATCATTTCACCCAGTTAAGGCAGGTTTAGTTAAATGTCTAAATAACAGAACTAGAAAACTGACTAGTGAGAACAAAGACCTAATCAAGTGGTTGGAACACAAAAGAAGCATTAACAGTTAACAGTTATCCTCCGCAGTTTATTAAGGAATTTGTACTAACGCATAAGAAAGGGAATAGTAACACTAACACTAGTAGAAAGGAGTTCACAGCCTCCATTGCGAGATCGTATAAGAAAGGCACATCAAAAACTTCAGTAGGATCCTCAGCAAGGATGGAATTATGGTGACATTTAAGCTTACAAACTCACTCAGAGATAAGCTTTTGTTGGCTGTCCTAAGGATCCGATAGAACCAATTCAGCAAAATAATCGAATCTATCAAATTCCATGTAATGACTGCGAAGTCATGTACAAAATCATTTTTACACCCGTACATTTGTACATGTATAAATAAAATGGCAAAATCATTCATATTGATGAATGGTCAAGACGAAACCGTCTATGGATCCACTGTTGAATTCCATATAGACTCTGAATATCTTACTCCTCTGGAAACTTGGTTCAAAGTTCCCAACAAAGTTTGGCTAAATCATCCAAAAAAGTTGACAATTAGACACTTATGCACAACTTAACGTTTGACGATATACAGCTGAAAGCCTAAATTATGTATTCGAAAGAATTATTTACGAAACCCTTTTTTTCATATAGTTAAGCAGTCGGTTTACACATCCAAGCCGATAGCTGTCACCTTAGCATGGTGGTCAGCCCTACCTATCACAATGACCCAAAGAGATATGCTATTAGGATGCTTGTCCCTTTGAGGTCCTACCATGTCAGAAAAGTCTGTTAGGTATACGTTAAACAAAAAGCAGTTGCCGTTGTAGTGTAAGCTACTACACTATGACGGGGGCGCAAGGGTGAACCGGTACTGCTGCTAGCTGGAAGATTTGTGACAGCAGTAAAATGTTTTCACTGGGTGACCAATAGTCCCATGCTGATAGTAGGAGGTCAGAAAAGGTCGGCCTCAAAAATAACACACTCCACCATGCCCCACGGTCTACTCGAGCCGGCAGTATAGGTTCTTTTTATCCTGGGTTATAACGACTTAACCTAAAAACAACATGCCACAAAGGCCGTGTGCAATAGGCCCCACGCAGCTGTCTTAAGATTGTGGGCACAGGACTCCTTTTCCCTTTTAGGTAACTTAAAAAAATATCCTTTCACCTCTCAAATGTAAGATGATGCTCCTGGAGTGGTCTACTTCAAGAAATCCCAGTTAAGTGATAGGGGATGACGTAATGGAGTGTGTAGACCACTTCACCTACTTTGAGAACTGTATCATCCCGAACAATGTAGTTGCTGACAAAATCTCAGCTCGCATACAGAAGACTTATATGACATTTATCAACCTCCGTCATCTGCTGTGCCGACTGACGAAATACCTGACTACCTATCAGAGGACGAGTACACTGGGTCACATTTCGTTCTCTCCTATTGTACGGCTGTGAGATACGGCCATTGAAAGTAGAAGAAGTGAAACAGAGTTTCGACCATAGATGTCTTCATGGCATTGTTAAGGTTAGGAGAAGGGATACTAAACAAGACAAGCAAGTTGATTGATAAGACTGTAAACCTCTATAGTCTGAGATGGCTTGGATATGCGCTGCGCATGCCAAACCACCGCACCTTTTTGCGTGCACTATGAAGGAAAGCTGAATTAGGTTGGAAAATGGCTCAGGATTGCCAGACCAAGGCATAACACTATTTCATGAAGTCCTTGACCGTTGGCATGGTTCATGTAAGGAGATGCATGCTACCTAGCTGGGATTTCCGAGAAGATAGGAGTTAGCAGTTTAGAACTCTTGGTGATTTGCTTGAAAATCGATCACAGTGGCACAAATGTGTTCACTGATTGACATCCTCTAAAGCTTGATACACCTACTTATGAGGTCCTGCATTGATTTTGTCAGTCAGTCAGCTGATTTCTATTTATGATGAATATCAACCTGAAATCCCCACACACCTCCAAACTGAATTAATCTTGTATACTTTTTTAAAATTTTACTGAAGATGGAAACAAATAGTACCCCGATTAGTCTCAGCTTTAGGCACATCATCATTCACGAAACAAATTCTAGCAAATTACCCATGTTTCTCTTGTATTTTTCTCAAACATCGTCCAGTTACTGCTACACCATAGTTGTATTCTTCAGCTAACCAATTTGTGAGTAACATATCAGCCACACACCCACATACCTAGATACCAGATTTTAGACAGAAGATATTTCTGCAAACTGTTGGCAAGCTCATGATACCCAAGGTTCCTACCTCAAATTACTGTTGTACCAGAAGATCATATTTCACCTTAGAACTAACCAAAAAGGATAACAATTTTTAATCCATAGATTCATGTCTACAAACTTTATAAAGTTTTATTTACCAAAGTTATAGATACATTTGGTTTCCAACTGTGTACCATTAACTGAACGGTTAAAAAGAAGATCAGTTTTTCATCATCGAAAAACTAATGTTTTTCTTTGTTTACCTGTGTAGTCTTTTGTAAATTTTCATTCATTTGATCCAAACTTGTCTAAAATGTAATTTCGTTTTCTAAGTTCCGAAATAAAATTACTTTAATCTTTATTGATAAAAAAACTTTAATTGCATTAACTCAGAACAAAATCTAATATATTTGATTTTGTTTTTTCCAATAAGTTGATAAATGAGCAGATAAACTTCTTTTTAGATTGTTCATTGTCAATAAGTTTAAAAGACCAGTCTTATACTGATTTACAGGTTCCTCATCTTCCATTCACTGAATAGGTCACTTGTTATATACATTTCAAAACCTATAGGCACTGGACAACTGGTTCTACCTAGTTTGAGACTCTACAGATGGATATTCCAAAGCCATGGCCCATGAGGTCAACCAGTCTAGAGTGAAACAGATGCTAACTAGAAAACTTAATGGATAATTGCTCTGTATCTGGAGTTGTTAGAAGTAGTGAACTGTAAACTATTAGACTCCGACTCAAAATCTGAATGTTAAATGCGTTCGCCGTGTAACCTGACGGTCGTGAGTGTCTACCGCTGAGGAGTCCTATACTAGGACGAAATACCTGTCTACTACTTCCACATTTTCAATGGTCCTTCAACTGATGTCATTCTGTGATGTATATTCCCTTAAGAATGCTATCTTTATAAGCGAATTGATAGACAGACAGACACATACACACAAAAGAAATAAATCTTCGACTGGAGTTGCGAATGTGCGTCAGCGTAACAGGGCTAATAAAGTCTAACCTTAGCACTTGTAAAAGTCAAGGAGTTTCTCCATAAGCTATATACAAACATAAAATATATACTTATATATACATTCGGTTGAACAAAATATTAACCTTGGTTGTATTGAGTCCTTTGAGCTTGGTTGTTTAGTCATGGAGCTTCCACTGTCTTTCCATATAGTGACATCATCAGCACTAAATTCAGTATGAAGTAAGTAATGAGCTGTGAATATCTCTCCGTGAGTGACTTAGTGGGTTGCTTTGACGAAGTGGTCTGTGAGTGGTTGTTCCCTTTGATTGTTGTGTCACTGACTGTATAGATTGTCCTGTTGGTTGTTCCTTTGTTTAACCTCTGACCTTTCCGTCGCTTTTTCTAGAAATTCTCTAATATTCCTTGTGTTTCCTCTCTCTGTCCAAAACTGCTTCATCGTCATAATTGAATTCATGTTGATAATTTTGCACGGGTATTGAAGAATATCAGAGAAATCCTAGAAGCTTGGCACTCTTGTCAGTCAGTCAGTCAGTCAGTCAGCAGTCAATAGATGTACAGACATAAACAATCTATCAACCTATGAGAAAAATGATAAACGACGGAAAGGTCAGAGGTTAAACAAAGGAACAACCAACAGGACAATCTATACAGTCAGTGACACAACAATCAAAGGGAACAACCACTCACAGACCACTTCGTCAAAGCAACCCACTAAGTCACTCACGGAGAGATATTCACAGCTCATTACTTACTTCATACTGAAGTTAGTGCTGATGATGTCACTATATGGAAAGACAGTGGAAGCTCCATGACTAAACAACCGAGCTCAGAGGACAACATACAACTATGACCATCCACCTGAACTACAAATATTCTCCACCATTTCAAAATATTAACCTTATGCTAAACAACGATGTATACTGCTAATAATTTTCGCAATTTTTCATTTCTACCTCCGACGATCAAGAGTTAACGACCAGTTCATTGGTGGATGAACAACCTGAAACAAGACAATTTATTTTAACAATAGAAATCATAACTTATTTTTAGAGACCTTTCCTACCTAGAAAGTGATGAAGTGAATTATTCTGTGAAGATGACAACTCGCCAACTATTATTCAATCAAGCTTGCATAACCGTGATGCCAAAAGCATGAAACGGCAGATTCAACTTATAGCTACTCGAGTAATTCTTTGACATCTGATCACCTTAGTTAGTGAAATCAACTCGTCAGCTTCCAATGTTCCTTTTAAGTTGATAAGTTGATAACTTGGTCTTTTACCTTTAAACGGAAAAAATATACTGAGTAGTAAGTATTCCTTCTTACATCGCACAGCTCTGTTGTCTAAGTAGAAATCATTTCAAATTCCAGCATGGTGAATTATCTCAGGGTTGTCAACTTAACTCTCTTAGTAACTAAGGGGTTCTTTTTCGACTTCACTACTCAAACTTACTCAGACAGTCTACCGATGGAAGAACTACCAGCAATTTCACTGGGAATAAATCTGACAGCTATAATTCTTGATGATTGGTGACGATTTAAAGTGAAGTGTAAACCTGATTTAAGAAAGTAGAAAACAAATCAGCGATTGCGTAACACTCCATAGAAATGGGATACAAAATTGACTCCGACGGAACTAAGGTTCTACGAAAAGGTTTTGGGTCATGCCAAGAAATACTGACAGTCGAAGACTTACAAATATGGATGAATCCAGACGGCATCAACAGACGAGATGCAGTACAGTTAGCTGCCTCTTAGCAACTACTAACTAGAAAGCAGAAATAGTGACTCAAAACATCATCATGATCATCCCAATCATCGTCATCATCTTTATTACCCCTCATTTCCACTGTCTTCCGATAAATCAATCCGAAGAGAATTCGATAACACTATTCGCCACGTTATTGCTACTGAAACTGTCTACACATCCACCTCATGCTTTTCAGTTTGTACTTGTGAAATTGCCGAAGGACTATAATGTCACCAGTTTCCTTTTTGTCTGATGTTTATAATCTAGACAGATATGAATTAGAGTGCATACATACACACACCCACACGCCATACAACAAGTGACATGCAATTTCACACTGAATGATTAGTTGTCATTGTTAAGAAAGACAGGGACTATATGTAGAGGATTGGGCAAAGAGATTAAATACGCGTTGTTTTTGGATTCATGTGCATATATCCCTGATGTTTTAATTTTGATTATTTCCCTGAAGAGGCTCGGACCAGACATATGTGCGAAACAACGTTGGAATTTCATTATAGTCAGCACCACAGGAGCATGTGAACTTGTAGATACACATAGGTGTGGAAATAAGTGGAAGCCTATCCTTTACGCATTGACGAATAAGACGATGGCTGGAGAACATATTCCATAGATTCTGGAACACAGGGAGTGAATGAGATTTCTTTTACAACCAAGAGGTACCCAACTATAAAAGTTGGTGAACTGACCGGCCCAAGTTGGCTTTCGATAGACTGACCTTTGAATCGAGCCATCACCTCTTCTCTTTAACATTACGTCTAGAAAGTGGAACGATGAGTTTAACTCTTCTTCTGCACTGAATTTAATGGATGGGTGACAATTAATGAAACGTCTTAACAGCTCGTCCTTGAACATATTTGCAACTCTAGTAGATGAATATATCAGTTTGTTGTTATTCATCGTAGACTGACATCAGTTGGAGGAACGAAGGAAACCTGGGAGCACTCGACAGCTGTTTCGTCCAACTAGTATGGGACTCCTCAGCAGTGTGCACCCACGACCCCACCAGCAGGGATCGAACCCGCAACCTGCAGGTTCCGCGGCCAGCGCGTTACCATTGAGCCACTGGGTCACAATCCAATGCTCCATATTTCCAACGTCTGGTGCTCATTGGTGACTAGCTTCGAGAAGTATTCCCGAAGTTCCAATGAGAAGTCGTGACCGGAGGAGTCAAAGCCTGATGGCCATGAGGACAGATACTCAGCGATGACATTGGGTGGCGGTTGCGCTATATATCGTGAGCTAACAGAAGTTGGAAATATGGAGCATTGGATTCTGAGCCAGTGGCTCAATGGTAACGCGCTGGCCGCGGAACCTGAAGGTCGCGGGTTCGATCCCTGCTGGTAGGGGTGTTGGGTGCGCACTGCTGAGGAGTCTCATACTAGGACGGAACAGCTGTCGAGTGCTCCCAGGTTTCCTTTGTTCCTCCAACTGATGTCAGTCTTCGATGAATAACAACTTGAAATAATTCCAAATCTCCACAACTCCCTCAAAATTTAATATCAGTTTGTTTCGATAGAACAGGGGAATATTCAGTATCAAAGTATTCCGATTTATTTTAGATTGGAATTCGTCAACGACTGAAATTAGTTGAATGAACATTAGAAACGTAGTAGTACTGGACAGCTGTTTCATTCTAGAATGGAACTCCTCAACAGCAAGCACATACTGCCCTGCCCACCATGGATCCAATCCACGACTTTCATGTTCCGTGGCCAGCACTTTACCATTTCAGGGAAGAGTCTCTTTTCTACGATTTCATTTTCAGAGTTGTACACAATCGTAAACTTTTACATTTTTCTAGTGTGTAGGGATATGATGATTGAAAACGATTTGTCAAACAGGCCAGGCAACATAATTAATGTCAATATATGAGTTGTCATTAAAACCAAGAAACTAAAAAGTGATTATTAGTGAATAATAATCAAAATAAGTTCAGACAAGAATTTTGGAAACTTAATTGTCACCAGGCATAGCACAGAAACAAGAATGAGTAGTAAATTATTTAAGAAGTGAATGGCGTCAAACCGAAAGACGAAAAGAAAAGAAGGGGGTCAGAGTAGACTGTAAACTAAGACCATGAAGGGAGAAGGGGTTGAGTACACAATTTGAGTTTCTCCATATGGATGATAAGAGTTTCGGCAATGCAGAAAATATGAAGAGATACAGCCTTTGAGAGGTTTCTTGTCACTTGATAAATGGCCTTGGACAAGGAGGTTCTTGAGATACGGTGATTCATGTTCACGATGGGTTCAATTATAGCACTCCTTATTGCTTCATTGTTACCTGTTTGTAACGACACGGGATAGTGTAGTGCTTTCAATTCCCCTTGGATAACAATCGCATTGAGATACCTATATACCTGGCTCCACATGAGCAGGTTAATTGACATATGCACATAGAAGTGGTCAGATGTGAAAGTTTCTCCTTTGAGTTGTTAGAAATCACTGAGCTACTAGAGAATACTAGTCTCAGTGTTGATGCTAGGAATGTTCTCCATAGAGCGTTTGATATCCTCCTTTTTATAATTTCAATGGCAGAATCACTTTTGAAGTTTAGATTCATATAGAGTATCTCTTTGGCACTGTAATAAGCTACTCTTTGTGAGGTTTACGTTTGATGTGTTTGTCTATGATGTGTGGTGGGAATGCGTTTTTTCAATCAGGATGTTCTTTAGAACAGAAATTTTGTCTTCTAACACTTCAAGAATCCAGATGTATCTAACATAAAGTGGTAAGAGATGTGATCAGATTTCGCTTACGAGTGGTTTATATTAGACAACATTTACAAGGCTAAATTCAGTAACCGAAACTCATAATTAAAAAAATATATTTGAAATAACAAAATTACTTAATGTACCGTTGATTTCTAAGCATCTGTAGATTTCATCAGAGAGTCAGATAAGAGTGATCTGATGATTGAACAGCCTTTTTGCTTATTTTGAACAGAGGTCATCAGTGTTGTATTTGGACAAATTTAGCTCACAGATGATTAATTTGAGCATACCATTGATAACTTTATCTCCAAGTGAGCAAAATGACTATCCAGTGTGCAAATCACTCTCCTCTGGCTGTCTGACAAAATCTTAAGATAACCCTGTCGACTGATTTCTGACCACTGAAATTTTTCAGCAGCATATACTTCCCTAATTCATGACACTTTTGTGTCAGAGACCACACCTTGAGATCTTGATTGACTGATGACACTAACCACCAGAAATCCTGTTGACGCTATAATTAGGCAACTGAGAAAAGTCAACGTGAACCATTCAATTTGTAAGTCGTTTGCAAATTATTCATCCTATTCATTACCTAATGATCTAACATCCTAAAACTGCGTTCAAACTTAATGTCATTCTCTGGAACAAGCACGTACGCTCCCAGAAGGTTTGTTAGGAATCTCGAATACAGTCTTGATACATACTTGTTGTTTTCCCTAGGAGATGTCTACAGTGACAGACTTCTTAATCCCTCACCATGTATTTTTCAGCACCTCCTTTTTTGCTTGTTGAAAGAGATGCTTGAATATTTTTTATTCATACTTTCACCGCCTCTTGAAACAAGTTATCAGGTAGTATTCACCAAGGACTGACATCAGTCGAGGAACCACTGAAAATCTGGGAGCAGTGAACAGCGGTTTCTTCTCAGTGTAGGACTCCTCAGCAGTACGCAACCACAACCCTACTGGGGATCGAACCCATAACCCTTAGGTTTCACGACAAACGCATTTACCATTCAGCCACTGGATAAGACTTCAAATTTTCAGTTGTCATCCGCTTCCCTTCCGACCAGCTGACCTCAAAATTGAAACCCCCATTCATCTCAAAAATGCATTTACTGTATAGTGCTCATTAATGACATCCTTCCAGATGGATATCATGAAGTCTTAATCAAAAGCTTTGACCTGTGTGGTCAACCAGTCGAAAGAGAAGCCAATATAAATTGAAGACTTTCGGTGATAGTCACGCTATATTGTGAATTGACAGAAGTTGGAAACTGTGAACCACTGAATGGTTAACTCATTCGCCGTGAAACCTGAATGTTCTAAGTTCGATTTCTAGCCGGGTGGTAGTTCCGTACTGCCGAGGAATCCCATACTGGAAAGAAACAGCTGTCCAGAGCTCCAAGGTAAGTTTTTAATCGTTCCCTAAATTATGTCAGTCCATGATGAATACTACCTCTCAATTAAAAATTCCCATTCACCTCAAAAATGCAAAGTTATCAGTTCAGAAATATTTTGGTTTGATAATTCCACCTTTTTTGTATGTTAGACAATAACAAATTTCTCACCTTGTCTTTCCCATATTTTTTACCGTCAGTCGATTTATGAATTACATTCATATTATACTGAATTATAATTTATGACTAGTCGAATCAACATGTAAATGTTAGACTAAACGTTAACAATACAATGTTGTTTAGTGTTTCAATGAATATGATATATCCGCAATTTAAAGAAATTGAAGAAGGAATACAAGAAATCAAAATATCAGTCGGGTTAAATTCAATGTGACAGTGTAACACAAACAGTTACCATTGTGTTTTAGGATGAAAATGTTTTATGGGAAGGAAGAGAGTCAATGTAAGAACCAGTATGCGGTATGTGTTTGTGTAGGTACATGAGAAACTGTACCCAACTACTTTGAAGGACTACAAGAACTATGTTCCTGCATTATTTTCTGTTATGAATTTACAAACTTTTAGGCGTCATACGATAAAAAAAATCAGTATAAGCATCTACTTTTAGACAGACTTGGTTTTGTGATATGAACAAGGATATTTCAATTTGGAGCCAATGGATGAGAATCCATCCAATATCATCGCTGAGTATTTTTCCTCACGTCCTCCATATTTGCCAAGACCACCCACCTGAGCTGCAAATATTCTCCATTATTTCCCTAAGTAAATAATATGATAGTGTTTCATCATGTGAGATATCACATGAGTTGTGTACATCGAGTGGTGTCCGTCAAGGATGCCCACTTTCTCAATTCTTATTCAATTTTGTCGTCGATGTTTTTATGCAGGTCTCATTATTGTTATGTGACTACATAGAAATTGAACTAACTACAGGAGGATTTTTGGCAGGCCCAGAATACTTAGATGACATAGTCCTGTTGGAAGAAAACGCAGACATGAAGCAGAGTTTTCTTGACACCTTGAGTGGCAACTTGAGAATGTTTCTCAGTACCCAAGTATAGATTGTTGCTCCAGCACTGGTCTTCAACAGTACTCCAACTAATAATAGAGAAAGAAATGGTTGGGCGCGTTGAACGCTCCACTTACCTGGGAAGTTGGATCAGCACTGATGACTCAGTAGCCAACGAAATCTCTGCACCAATACAATACTCTCGGTTGTCTTTTGTCAACTTACGCTATATGTGGCACGATCGCGACATCCGATTGTCTATTTAGGTTTGAGTGTCCTATGCTACAATCCTCTCTGTTCTACTGTGTGGCTGCGGGAAGTGGCCAGTAAAGGTAGGAGACATGATAAGGCTTCAGGTGTTTGACCACCATTCCCTTCGTAACATAGGTCATGTTTCATGATGTTACCATATGAGTAACGCAGAAGTCAAGCGTAGAGAACAGGAGAGGTGAGACAGTTGATGCTGTCGTGAACCTTTATTGACCGAGATGACTGGTTCCGATATGTGTTGCGTATCCCTATTGACAGTCTGCTTCGTTGGACAATATTGGCCGAAGTAGGTTCACGCTGAAAAAAGGCTTTGGATTGCTAGACTAAAACATGACGTCAGTGCACGTCTGAGCTATGTAGGGCGATGCAGACTAATCGGTTGGGATTCGGAGGTGAAGAGAAACCAGTGGTTAGAGACTCTAGTTGATGATGTTTATTGGAGTGGTGGCTTAGACATATTGTTCCCACCTTAACCGTTACACTTAATCTCATTCTCCCTTTCTCTACTTTACTACTTTCTACTTCGCTTCTTTTGACCGATTTTTCTCTCCTTCTTCTTGTTCCATTTTATTGCTTTGTTACTTGATGTATCGATATGGGATGGGGTGTGGCAACTTGGACCATTGTTATGCAGTAATGCCTGGTCTTATATTGACCTTGCTGGTGACGATGATGATGATGATGACCGTGAGATAATTTAGCAGTTGAAATCGAATTGAATTCAGCCACACTGCTCAAGTTTTAAGCTTATAGAAATAAACTGAAATGCAGTATACCAAGCATTGTATCGATAACGTTGTCATACGTCTTATTCAAAGCAGAAAAAGAGAAGAATTCACAAGCATTTAAAGTATTCCAAGAAAATCCCTTGTTAACCTCAACTTACGTAAATAAGATGACTGAACTACACGGAAACAGTTTCTAAAACCTTGGTATGCGTCAAAACTCATGACCCATTGGAAGTCAACAAGTGAACAACTTATTAGCATCGTCATATGAAGCCTCTACGCATTCATGTGGTATCATCAAAACAAAATACGACTTAGCAAAAGGAGAAAATGACATTTGTTGATATACTTGTATTTCTCCGTCGTTACACTGGATCGAACTTTTCAATCCCTGTTGGCGTTTGAAGCGATGGGTACGAGGTTCAAGTCTCAGTAGGAACAAAATCACTCACTGGGGTGCAGGTATATCCAACTGACTAGTCCTAACTAGGAAGAAACCCGCACCACAACTAAGTAAATTACAGTAAATTGCATTGTTTATCATCAAAAGAAGGGGAAATCTCGTAAATCTGATTTGAAATACAATTTCTATTGACTAAGGAATATCATTAATTCAGTAACGTAGTACTCAAATAACAAAATGAGAAACAAAAGACGAACTAGACAATATCTTCAATTGGAGGATCCGGTAATGGTAATCTCAGTCTTCTAAGCGACTCTCATATCTTCCAAGAAGAATGAACATCATGCTGACGAGTATCGAGAAACTGGAAAAGTACGTCAACAACTTACCTGGTTGTAGTTAGCAAAGGAATTCAGGATGCGCATTTCGTCATATTTGAGACTCACCAGCCGGATGTACTTGCCCCCCCCCCCCCACAACTAAGTAAATTATCATTATAAATATTCAGACAACATCGAGGCATACATTTAGGGGTTTGTATGCCAATGTACATCGAACTATTCAATCCAGTAAAACAACGGAGAATTACAAGCATATCAACAAGTAGTAAAATTGCTTGTATTATACCATCGTTGACTGAACTGAATTGATCGTTCTCTATCGGTATATGCACTCCTGTGTATATGGCTACCGAGTCCGAATCCCGGTGGGAACAACATCACCCACTGGGAAGCAGATACGTCCAGCTCACAAGTGCCAAATGGGAGGAAATGTTCATCCTGGATTCCACTGTTAGCCTCTGTCCATCATTAATATCAAAACGTATATATATATATATATATGACCCAGCGGCTCAATGATAACGTGCTGGTCACTCAACCTGAAGGTCACGAGTTCTATCCCTGAGTGTGTGCGCATTGCTGAGGAGTCCCATACTAGTCGGACGAAACAGCTATCTAGTGATCCCAGGTTCCTTTTGTTCCTACAACTGATGTCATTTTACGATGAATAACAACTTGATATATATATATATATATATATATATATATATATATATATATATGCTATTTAAAGACTATAATCAGTGAGGAAGATTTAACTTAGATAATAGGAGGTTGGAGTGACAATAATCGTGGTTATACTAATGATTATATTGCTAATTGAATGAAAACAGAAAGGGTTGTGTAAGATTTTTAAGTCTTTTACAAGGTGCATATTGATTATAAGGGGGTGAAAATGTGGTAGAGTTAATAAATTTAAGCTGAAAATGTGAAAATAAAAGTGATAATGATGATATGAGAGTACACGTATTAATCTAATAAAAACGGGAGGGGGGTTTGGTGAAACAAAAATGGAACAAAAGCACACCGAGAACAAATTAAGTGAAGGCCAAGGTGCAAACAATCACTGTACACACTCCTTTCGCTCACAAAGGACAGCCACCTTTCCATAGATAGTCAAGGAGTTTTCTGTTTTTAGAAATTGAAAACACGGAGGAAACGTGAGATGTCTGAGCGAATTCGATAGGTCACCTTGCAACCATTGCATGGGTCGGTTGAATGGTTGGAATCGACTAAATTTTCAAGGATAAAAATTCTGATGCATTTCCTTTCACCCCTGGAAAACCAGGCTGGAATATGTTCACGTATACGTATTGACAGCGGTCTCCACAGCAGCAGGTGAACTGATAGATATACATGGATGCAACCTGCCGGAGGGTATTGTCTTTTACACAAACAGAGAATAATTTATGACGAATAAAGACCAAATGAAGTTTGGCTGAGAAAAAAAGTCTCAGTAACGGATCTGAAAAGACGATTTTTCAGGATATCTGATGCTGTATCACCTTTAAATTCCAGATTCATAAGCAAAGTCTCTTCAGAAGCTGAGTTGATGGCTAGTTTTGTTTGTCTTTCTCGCTTATCCATATAGACGAATAAACTAGGATTACCGTTTTTTACGAGTGTCCCTCTTAGAATGTCAAGTTCAACCTGGGTACAATCTGTGCTACAAATATTACGTATTCGATGACAGAGTGAATGAATGAATTTTGCTTTCCTCATGATCGGCACCCAACTGTAGAGACTAGAATGTTGTCTATTCCATGTGGATTTTATGTAGATGGATCTTTTCAGCATTCCATTACTACGTCTCTTTATCAGCATGCCAAGAAAAGGAATATTTGATTCCAATTCCTTCTCAATAGTAAATTCCAACACTGAGTGAAAATTGTTGAACTTGCATAGGATATCATCCAGATCAGTATTTGAGTTACAAATAACGAAGTACAACATTCATATATGGTTTATCGATATCAAAATGATTAATAGTTTAGCTAAGATTAGGATTTTCTAATTTTGATGTAAAGCGATCTGCACTTCTTAGTGTTGAAGCAACTGCCAAATTACTTCTCGGTAGACGCCTTGATCCAAAGCCTTTTCAGAGTCGATGAAGTTGAGGTAAATATCCAGGTGACTGCGATTCTATACTCTGTTCTACGATGATGGGTAGTGTATCGTTGCAATTTGATCTGCACATGATTTGTATATCCTGAAGGCAGTCAGCCAGCCATCCTATTCCGGTCGTAATTTTGACCCGAGCGCATCCTTTAGTCTCTCCAGGATGATGCAGCATAATACTTTGCTTGGAATGGACAGCAGGATGTTTCCGCGCCAGTTCCTTCAAAGACTTAGGTCCCCCTTCTTTAGGAGTTTGACAAGATAGCCATTCTTTCAATCTGCAGGTACCTTTCCTTCCTTTCACACCTTCTGCAGTAGTGGTGTGAGCATGTCAGCTGTTGTTTATGCGTCTGTTTTCAGTGCTTCTGGCGGAATTCCATCTAGTCCTGCTGTTTGCCCGACTGCAAATTTCTTTTTTTAATTTCATAACGTAAGATACCTCACTCTACTTGTCCATCTTTGAACTCGAGAGTAAAAGTGACACCATCTAATGCTGAGTTTATGCGTCTGAAGAAGCTATGGATATGTCCAAATTTAAACATCGTAAATGTACCATTAACATGTCTTCACCATACTTTTGTCGTACGAATTAATCTTCTAAGAGCTATACGTTCCTAGTGGCCTCTATATATAAATAAGAGGAAAATTAGATTTGTAGACTTAAAACACTAGCTTATTCAGTAAACATCTAAGCAACAAAATAAAACAACAAATCACAACCTATTGCTTCTAGGGGGGGGAAACTTAATAGATTTCCCTAGGTAGCACTCCTTTCATTAGAAAAAAAGAAATAAATGAATTGCAGCTTAATAAGGTAAGCAAAATGCACTTGGAAGTTTATTTACTTGTCGTATTATCAAATTTGTAAATGTTGTAATTGGTGTATTCCTTGATTTCACCTTCAAATCAAACGCGAATCAAAATGGCTCAGTTCGTTGAGATAAAACTATTCAGGTGAAAATAAATATCCAATTTGGAATTACTACTCCCAATCAGACGGGAGGATACCTGCTATTTAGGTGAAATTCATATACTCTGTAAATACACTTTGTTGGAATGATTGATTGAAAACTACACATAATAGCTAAACTTGCAATGATTCATCTTCGAAATGGTTCATCTGAAGACGATGACTATTCGGAGCTCTAACAAAATTCTTCAAAAACTGAGATAATAAAAATTATCACATAGTAAGTGAACACCGCATCAAGTAAAATATTATGCTGCATCATCCTGGAGAGACTAAAGGATGCGCTCGGGTCAAAATTACGACCGGAACAGGATGGCTGGCTGACTGCCTTCAGGATATACAAATCATGTGCAGATCAAATCGCAACGATACACTACTCATCATCGTAGAACAGAGTATAGAATCGCAGTCACCTGGATATTTACCTCAACTTCATCGAAATTGAAAAGGCCTGCGACAGTGTCTACCAAGAAGTGATTTGGCAGGCAGCTGCTTCAAACTACGGCTTGAGTAACACAATCAGTTTTAAACCTCATTCAACAATTATATGAAGAAGCCACATGCCAAGTGATCCCCAATGGAAAACTCAGTGATGCCTTTGAAGTGAAGACAGGAGTAATACAAGGCTGACACCTACTATCACCCATGATCTCCCTGATTGCGGTCAACTGGATCATACAACAAACAGTGAGAAGCGAGAAGATAGGTATACGCTGGCTGTTTGACCAATTAAAAGAGCCCAGCAGACTTGGATTTCGCTGATATTGCTTTATGTCTAATGACTTATGTCACACAAGCTCAAAGATCTACAGGCAAAAAATAACAAGTTGACAGAAGAGGCGAAGCAGGGCAGCGAAGACGGGACTTCAAGTGAATGTAGAGAAGATGGAGGTGGTGAAGATGCCCAACCAACAACAGCATCAAGAACAACAAGCACCAATCACCATGAACGGGAGAAACCTAAACGAAGTAGTCTCTTCCACCTACCCACCTACCTAGGCAGTCAGCATCGTTTCAATTACAGGCGGTGGCAGCGGTGGCTCAGACGAGGATGTCTAAGCCAGCCAGGATCGGAAACACAACGAGACAGGCCTTCCTTCCTTCAACAATCTGAAATCAGTGTGTAGATCTACTGCACTGCACTGGACTCAGCACAGAGCGTGAACGAATCTGAATTTTCAACAGCACTAATGTCAGTCAATTCAGTTCTTCTATGTGATGGTTGAGAGACTTGGCAATTTAGTGACGATATGATAACATTCTCTTCTAGACTTACACTGTATCTTTGATATGCATCATGACAGTTTGTAGTGACAGATATGTGAGCAACAGATATTTAGCGTTTCTTATAACAACAGGATGAAAGTTGATTGGTAGGAAGCCTCAGTTATCCTAGGTTTCATTGATGTCTGCACTCATCAGCCGGACTTACACTTAACCATTAAAAAAACAAATCTTCCATCGGTGTGGTGTATTAGTAAATTTTTCGTTTATTCTTCCCGTAAATAAATGACAGGTTTCTGCTCCGAATGATCTGACGTTTTTTTAGATTTTCCACCTGGTTTATTGTAATTGCATCACATATTTCCTTCTGCTTACCCTAACTGGACTAGTGGCAAAGGTCATAGATTCTCCTTAATAATAATAATAATAATAATTCACATTATCCAAACAGTTTACGGTACAACTTGGAAGTCTCACCATAATATATATCGGATACAACAAAATACATATATGTTTATACTCGTTTACAACATTTCGAATTGTACTGGGTGATGATGATTGAAGATAAATGAAAATCTGGACCGCGGCCGGATTCGAACCAGCAACCACCGAATTGTAATATCATAAAAATTTAAGTAATGCAAAGAATATTTTAAAACGAGAACATTTTATATTGTTAGGTATTGAGATGAGGTTGTTAACTGTTACAAAGTTGATAAATGAGTCCCGTTCAAACACCCTTCTTTCTTCATACAATATGCGTGCTGGGTAAGGTTAAGTCAAATCCTTGTACTTGACTGTATGAGTGTACAGCATCATGTAGTTTCATGTTGTCCTCCCTTACAGGAGATACAAGGAGAGAGGTATGCATGAAGTGGATGCTCAGTATGAGTTGAAAATACTGTAGCCAGATAGTTGCCAGTTAGTATTTAAATGTCGATCAGCTACCAGTGTAATCAGTTGAGCTAAGGGCAAATAACTCACCCTAATAAGGGCATTCATAGCTCTTTCTAGGTAGATCAAGAAATATCAGTGGGGAACAATAGAGAAGAATATTTTAAGTGGAGGAATTAACACATTGTAAAAGTAGAAGTTGAATTATACCAGACAGCCTCAGTCTCTTCATGTAATATGTCAAATGAAAGATTTACCTGGAGGTCAACAAGATATGATGAGACGACCAACAGAGATCAGAAGTAAACTCAATCCAAGACAGCTAACATTCCATTTACTTTCTGCACAAATACCATCAATGCAACAGGCATCATGAGACATATGCAGCTCACACAAGTCCATCTTGTTTACACCTGAGCCTAAAATTAACAGTCTATGACTTTTAGATGGGTTTATCTTGAGACCATTTGAGACAGACCACTGGTCAATTACAGATAAGAACACACTTAATTTAAGGTTATGTGAGTGAGATTTAGCTGGAATAGACACCGTCAGGTCATCAACATACCTAATAAAACTAGTTTCAACAGAATGTGGTAAAGTGTGCAAAAATAACGAGAGCAGAAAAGGTGGAAGTACTGCAAGGTTAGGCATACCAGCTTCAGTAAGCACTGAAGTGGAACGCTTATCTTTATAGACAGTATACTGTATTTTTTCAGAAAAATGATAGTTCAGCCACTTTGTACCCCACGGCTCAGTATGAGCAATGGCAAGCCTATTTAACAGGAGTGGTCTAGGAACAAAGTCGAAAGCTAATGAGTAATTCAACAAGACACAACCAATATACTTGTCACCTTTGTGTAGACTAGAAACAATAATATGATCCAAGACAGTCACAGCACATAAGTACTTCTTTTGTGTTTGGAAGAAAATTGTTTTGGATTTCCGAAAGCATTCAATGAAGGTCCAAGTATAAGTAAGAGTAATTTTTACATTTTCTTCAGAATAGGGGAAGCAATAGCGATAAGTCTACAAGTAGCATCTGATCCTGAAGATGATTTCAGTTCAGGTACAATTTTGACCTCCTTCCAAGCAGTGGGTATTATACTTTTACAAAATGATCCATTGAATGCATCTGCTAAGGGATAACATAAAATATCTGCACACTTTCTAAATATTGTACTCGACGTAGACTTATAGATGGATTCATGGATTTTAGACATTTAAATAACTCAGTTGTATATAAACCAGGAAAGCAGCTGTCTACGGACACTAGGAAGGATGAAATCAGCTTACCGACGTATAAATGACTTGTTTAACGCACACACATCCGAACAAGCTTCTTTTATCACCTGTTTTCTACCAGTAAGCTGTTTAAATAATTTGCCGTATATTGGAAGGGTTCTTACACGATAGAAACTTCTGGTTGTAAACAGATGTGATGTTTTGAACTTAATAAGGCAGTGAAGTCTTTCAACACCAGGGTGACAGTTATAATTCTTTATATGCGAAAGTAGGTAATGCATACAGTTAGTTCTCACCACAGATATCATTCATTTAAAGTAACTTACAACGTAATTGTTTCTATATCATACCGTCGTTGATTGTACCAAGTTGATCGGTCTCTATTGGCATATGGGCTCCTGTGCGGATGCCTCGTAATTACTTGTGTAGTTCTAGTCATGGTAATGATGGATAGGGGCTAGCAGTGGAATCAAGGATGCGCGTTTCGTCCTACTAGTGACTCGTTAGCTGGATAAACCTGCCTCCCAGTGTCAAATCATGTTGTTCCCATCGGGATAACACTCCCTCCGGAATCCAAATCACGGTGGGAACAACATCACTCACCTGGAAGCAGGTGCATCCAGCTGACATGTCCCAAATGAGACGAAATGTACACCCTAGTTTCCACTGCTAGCCACTATCCATCATTAGTAACCTACAATAGTTGAGAGACTTGGCACGTTACAAAAGCATCTTCAACAAACTACAAGCATGCATCAACAGCTGCTGCCTACATTCACTCGATACTGAAGACAAAGATCGGATAGCGAGAATAATAAGGATAAGCACGGAGGAACTCTGGTCTGGCAATTAACCAACGAAAGAAGAAGCTATCGCCCAACAGATATGCAGAAGAAGAGAGTGGAGATGGATTGGATTACATGTACACTGAGAAGATGGCTCAAGGACGTCACGCTCGAGGCCAGGTCAGGCCGTCGAGTGAAAGCAAAATGGGAAGTGACAAGTTGGTTGTCGGGAAATGACATGGATAAGATGGCGTAAGGAATAAATCGAAGGTGATGGGCATCCGTGAAGCCAGGTTGAAAAGACCACAGAGAAGAGAGTGAAATTGCGAGGTGCTAGTGAAACCCTATGTTCCACTGGGAACCTAAATGATAAATAATAATAAACGTTCAATGATAAAGACGCCTGACATAGATGAGTATTTCTAAAATGACTTGATAGAACCATGTGGATGTGAATTATTTCTACTCAAATAAAGTTTCACTCATAATAGTTATATACAATTGTTCATCAGAGATATTTATTTTACAGAGATTTTTTGTAACAAAGTTAGTTAGTAATAAAATTTTGTCCCCATATGAAATCGAATTACCACCTTAATTTATAAACAACATATACAATCAGAACAAAACAATTACAAATCTTTTGTGAACAATAAATAAACAGAACATAGAGTATTTATTTATTTGCGTCGTTTAGGTGATCAAAGGGATTAGTTTGTTTAGTTAAGGATAAAATTCATTAAAAATCCCTTGAAGATAAGTCATAAGCTAACAACTTATCGAAGATTACTCAGTGATGAATTTTGTTAATTTGATTCCAGTGTGTAAAAATTCTTTGCCAGCAGTTACCTAAACGACATCTTTGAAGTGAAGACAGGAGTAATACAAGGCTGACACCTACTATCACCCATGATCTCCCTGATTGCGGTCAACTGGATCATACAACAAACAGTGAGAAGCGAGAAGATAGGTATACGCTGGCTGTTTGACCAATTAAAAGAGCCCAGCAGACTTGGATTTCGCTGATATTGCTTTATGTCTAATGACTTATGTCACACAAGCTCAAAGATCTACAGGCAAAAAATAACAAGTTGACAGAAGAGGCGAAGCAGGGCAGCGAAGACGGGACTTCAAGTGAATGTAGAGAAGATGGAGGTGGTGAAGATGCCCAACCAACAACAGCATCAAGAACAACAAGCACCAATCACCATGAACGGGAGAAACCTAAACGAAGTAGTCTCTTCCACCTACCCACCTACCTAGGCAGTCAGCATCGTTTCAATTACAGGCGGTGGCAGCGGTGGCTCAGACGAGGATGTCTAAGCCAGCCAGGATCGGAAACACAACGAGACAGGCCTTCCTTCCTTCAACAATCTGAAATCAGTGTGTAGATCTACTGCACTGCACTGGACTCAGCACAGAGCGTGAACGAATCTGAATTTTCAACAGCACTAATGTCAGTCAATTCAGTTCTTCTATGTGATGGTTGAGAGACTTGGCGTGTCACGAAAAGCACTTGCAACAAACTACAGACATTCATGAACAGCTGCTGCCAACGTTCACTCGATAATGAAGATGGAGATCAGATGGTTGACCAGTGTAATCAGAATAAGTAACAAGGAACTCTGAGAACGAACCAACCAAGAACCTCTCACGCATCAGATATGCAGAAGAAGGGAGTGAAGATGGATTGGGTGTGCAGTGAGAAGGCCGACTGAGGACATCACGCCCTAGGCCAAGCCGTCGAGTAATTTTTTGTGAAACTTCTATCATCATATCGCAGAAATGAAGCATGAGTACTACGGTAGATTGTAATTCGTTATAGTCTGTTTATTAAAATTATCACACAGTGAAAGGAAAAGTATCACCTAATGGAGAACGCTTTGGACATCATTTATTGTACATATTCATATCGCTTATGTTCCCAAATTTGAGACATGTTTGACATATGTTTAATTCTATCTCCTTCAATGTAATACAGGCGGTAGAATTTTCATTGTATCCAGAACCAGTATAGGATCATTCCTACTTTATGTATTCGGTGTTGATTCCATAGTTAAATATTCCGTTATCAATTTTTCTCTCCACTTAACTAGGTTAACTTTTAATATGATCAATATAACTCTCAATATTGTGTGATTGTATCCGATTGCATGTAAAGCAAAAGCTAAGTTTATTTCTATATTCCCTATCTTAGTCCAATCTACCAATTTTCATCAAGCATTTGCCTACTTTCACCGATGATCTTCCTGATTGCGGTCGATTGGATCATGCAACAAACAACTACGAGGGGCGAGAAGATGGACATCAGCTTGCTGTTTCACCGATGAAAAGACCCTAGAAGATTTCGATTTCGCCCATGATGATTCATGCCTAATATCTTGTGTCGCACAAACTCGAAGATATACGTGCAGAAACCAACAAGTTGGCAGCAGAGGGGATGCGAAGCAGGGCAGAGAAGACGGGTCTCCAATCAGGTCATCTTAGAGAAGACAGAGGTAATGAGAATACTCAACCAACAACACCAACAATCACCAATCACCATCAACGGGAAAACTCTGAAGGAAGTTGTCTCTTTCACCTACGTACAAACCTACCACCCCACACCCACCTACCTACCTACCTAGGCAACGTCATCTTAACTAAACAGGCATAGATGAGGATGTAAAAACCAGGATGGGAAGAATAGCAAGACAGGTCTTCCTTCATTAATCAGTGTCGAGATCTACTGCACTGCACTGCACTCAGCATAAGGCGTGAACAGGATCCTGATTTTCAACACCACTAATGTCAGTCAAGTCAGTGCTTCTATGTGATGGTTAAGAGACTTTGAGCGTCACAAAAAACACTTCCAACAAACTACAGACATACATCAACAGCTGCCACCTACGCTCACTCGATATGGAAGACGAAGATCAGATTAAGCAGAAGAGAGTGGAGATGGATCGGAATGGATTGTACATACAGTGAGAAGATGGTCTGTGGACACCACGCACGAGACCAGGTCAGGTCAGACTGTCGAGTGGATTCCAAATATAAAATGACGATTTGGGCGTCGGATGACGATATGGAGGATATGGTGTGAAGAAGAAATGGAAGGTGGTGGGCATTCATGGATCCAAGTTGAGGAGACTGCAGAGAAAAGAGTGAAATTGAGACGTGGTAGTGAAGCCCTATGTTCTACTAGGATCCCAAGCGACAAATAATAACAAAGTGACCATTAAATTCAAAAAATTTTGATAATAACAGCAATAAAAGCTACAATGTGAAAGAGGCACCTTACATTACATCAGCATCTGGTTCCGACTAGGTAAAAGAATGTAAATTCAAGCATAATTTTAGTATTGGTAGTTAAGCCACTACTGAGATCTACAATTCAACATAGTTATTCAAGGAATATCTTGGTGAACATCAGTTTGAAACCATTTCCAAAGTGTGCAAATGTTCTATGGTGTGTTTAAAAGATTAAAATAAATTGAGGGAGAAGAATTTGAAGAAATGAATGCAGTGGAAAATTCCCAGTTGTCCAGGATTTAAGCAGGCCGCTGTCGGTGTTTGACAAGCAGAATCAAAATCTAACAAGATGCTTGTCTCCTCTGAAATTATAAAGCCCTACTGCGGTATATATATATATATATATATATATATATATATATATATATATACACTGGGTGATGTCTGCAGGCGAAGTAAAATCTGGACCACGGTTGCATTCTGGCTACCCGGGTAGTGTAAATAAGATCAATCTATAGTAATACATCACGAATTCACACGACATTCGGGGAAAAGTCCTTGGTAACTGAAGTGAAATTGAAAAATCTGCTCAACTAGCATCTGAGTTCTCCAGCTGAATTGGTAAGGCATCGCATCAGAAGCCTGATGGTCGGTGGTCCGTATTCTCATTTCACCTTCAGTCAGGTAGTCAAACTGACACGCATACGCACACACACACACACACAAATGTCTTCCAGTCAGTTCGAAAAGAGATAAACCAGTAAAGATATTCAGGAAGTGAGATTTACGCAGATTAACATATCAGTTGAAATTACAGTGAGCAAGTCACCTTTAAGTCATTTTCAAATTTCATTCCAAAGTCAACCACTGAAGGTGTTTTTAAAAGGTTGTTAAAAAGACTTCCAGTTGAGAAAGCGTCTGAAAAACACTGAAACATAATATCATGACATAACTTTCAAAAAGTGACTGTTACTGCCACCTACTATTTCCTATCCATTTTCAATTCGAATACTTTGTTAGTAGTATAACGAAATTAATGGTGGTAGAATTTGATGAAATAAATTCCGTGGAAAATTTTCAGTAATCTAAGATTTAATCAGGCAGTCGTAAACGGAACAGTAATAATAATAATTTTGGTAATAAATGAAATCTTTTTCTTCATATCTCTTTTGCATATGTTAACGGATTCAAAGGTGATATTCAGCACCGACTGATATCATTTGGACATCTAATGAAGCTTGGGAGCATTGAACTGCTGTTTCATCATTAAACGGGAATCCTTTGCAGTAACTTCCCATGACTCTGCAAATGATAGTACTAACAATTATCAGGTTTCATGGAAAGCATGCTAAGTGATCCTATATTTTCAGTGGTTCTAAAACCGATATCAATCCGTGATGAAAACTTTTCTGAAATCGGTAAATCCTCAAAGAATTCAGAATTTAATTACTTTTTGACGCTCATTAGTGACCTTCGCTGCTACGCATTTCTTCATGTTTTAATAAGAAGACATGAGCTGAGGGAGCAATTACGCCACGTATGAGAAAAAATACGCGTTGACGGCACTCGTTAATGGTCAAGCCTCAACTTCAATTGACGGAAGTACGAAAATATTGACCATAATATTCTAACCTGATGGCTGAAGGGCGAACTTGCTCTCCTTCAAACCAGAGGGCTTTAGGCTTGAGATTAAGTAGGCCAGGTGAGAGGTGCAGACTGCTGGGAAGTCCATCTTAGGCCAGAAAAGTTTTCCAGTCCTCCCACGTAGAGAATATTCGTATTTCAGGTGGATGGTCATGATTGAATTGTGTTCTCTAACCTGACCTGTGTTGTTTAGTCGTACAGAAGCTTGCACCGACTTCCTATATAGCGACATCATAAGCACTAACTTCAATATGAAGTGAACTGTCAATATCTCTCCGTCAGTGATTCACCAGATTGCCCTGACCAACTGGTTTGTGCTTGATTGCTTGTTTCCTGTGGTCGTTGTGTCATCGACTGACTCCAATGCTTTTCCTGTTGGCTACTCCCTGCTTCACTTCTCACCTTTCTGTCATTTATCACTTTTCTCATCGATTGATAGACTCGGTCTATGTCTATACATCTGTTGACTGCTGACTCACTGACTGACTGACTGAATGAATGACGTGAATGCCAAACTTCTAGGAATTCTCTCATGATATTCTATGGATTTCATCTTTCCACTTAACATTTCTACATTGTCAAAATTCAATTCATCTACACGTGAACTGAAATAAGTGATAAGATGTCATGTGTGACATTTAATAGCTAATTGGTGAAGGTGAGCGACCACTTTTTCCAATGTGTACTGTTCACTAGAATTATTGTAGTTGACTTTGTAAGTGATATTCCGTTTGTTTGTTTTCTTTTGTTGTTGTATCCTTTGGTGTTCATAATAGTGTTTCGAGGGAATTTGTTGGTTTATGAGTGGCCACACCAATTCCAAGTGGTTTCAGCAATCTTGTCGTGATTTCTGATATATTCCTCATGTATGGTAGGGTGAGGCTTATATTGATTTCTGTCTATGACTTTCTGGTTGATGATGCACGGGATAGACATCTAGTGATAAAGTTTCATGGGTAGTCGTTCCTCTTTACCATAGACATCAAGTAATTTTCTTCTTTTCTCCATGAACTTGTAGCACTCCAGTGTCTTCCCGCTCATTTGAATAGAGTCTGCACGCAACTGATTTTGTGATATCTCACACGCTTTCAATGGTTTTCCAGTTGACGATAGTCCTTAATAAATGACATCTTGAAATGTTTTACGTTGGTTTTGTTTAATTGCAAAAACTTTAACTGGATTCTAGATTACAAACTGGCTTTATTCTTCTTTTTCCGAAAGAAGAGAGTACACTTTATACAAAGAGAAGCGCTCAACGTCGCCACTGAGTGAGGGTTGTATGCCTCAAAGTCCTGTTGATTAGTAGCTGCATGTTACATTACTTCATTGAAAGAGGACATGCCAACAAAAGATTCATTTCCAGCTATCTAGAAAATACTAAACAGTCTTTAGAATGATATCAGAAAGCGTTTGATTTGTTGTAACTCTGACAATAGAAAAATTGTAATCAGAATTGTGTACGCAGAAGGAATTTTGTCTGCTTATTATGTTTTTAAGCATTCCATGAACTATGTTTAGTTCGAAATGCTGAGGTAGTACAAAAACACATTCATTGGTGAGATAAAAGAGAATATTTGTAGCTCAAGGAGATGATTTTAACGGCTTTGTGTCCTTTTAGCTGGAAGATGGGATCATGAAGCTTCCAATGTCATTCTAGATAACCTCAATTTGTTTCACCTTTCTTTTTATAGTTTTATGATTATTTTTGCGATAGCATGCAAACTGTCATCGAATTTAACTTGGCTGTCTAATTCCTGTCTCTTGTATTTCTTTAACCTACGACCTTTTAGGCGACTTTGAATCTTGTTAACTGACGTCCAGAAAGATATATTAAGATTGTGTTGCACAATGATATATATTTTTCTCATTCACTTGGTTTGTAGACTGTTTACATTTATATAATCCTCGTATTTCTGTTTGATTTATAACTGTCAAAGTAACAGAAAGTATGAAAAGCCATTTCTAGAATATAAATGACATCAACTTTAGAGGTAGTGTTCGTTACGGACAGACATTAGTTGAGAAACCATTGAGAACCTGTCTGGGAGCACTGGAAAACAGTTTTGTTCTAGTATAGGACTCCTCAACAGTACACACCCATAGCCTCACAGGGGATTGCACTCCAGACTCTTTAGGTTTCACGGTGAACGCGTTTACTATTCAGCCACTCGGTCGGAGTTTAGTAGTTCACAGTTTGAGACCTCTGTCGATTCACAATGTACCACAACTACCATTGAAAGTCTTCAGTTGGCATCTACTTCCCTTCTGACTGGTTGATCTCATAGGTCACAACTTCTTATTACAACTTCGTGATACCTATCTGGAAGCATTTCAGCAAAAAGCACTATACACTAATGTATTTTTGAGATGAAGGAGTATTTAAGTGTTGGAGTCAACTGGTTGGAAGAGAAGCGGATGCCAACTGAAAACCTTGGGTAATA
The DNA here is from genome assembly GCA_944470555.2 of Heterobilharzia americana. Lineage (NCBI taxonomy): Eukaryota > Metazoa > Platyhelminthes > Trematoda > Strigeidida > Schistosomatidae > Heterobilharzia > Heterobilharzia americana. The sequence goes on along the minus strand of OX104133.1, from coordinate 17,045,265 downwards.
GTCGCGCTGTATGGTGAATTGACAGAAGCTGGAAGCTGTGAAGCCTTGAACTTAATCCAACCCAGTGGCTGAATGGTTATTGCTTTTGCCGTGAAACCTGAAGAGCCTGAGTTCAATCCTTAGCTGGGTCGGGGTTGCGTACTGCTGAGGAGTACCATACTTTGACTAAACAGTTTGCTCCCGTGCAGGTTTTCCATCTTTCCCTAGGTGATGTCGATCCATGGTGAGTACCGCCTCTGAATTAAACCCCTGTTCATTTCAAAAATATATCAACTTTTGTAAGAAATATCTGTTGACCATTTTTAGTTACAAAGAAACTCTAAAATAAAATAATAAGTGGATAGAAGACTAAATTTAACAAAATATATAGTTAGCGGTAGAATGCATCAGATTCGTTTCGTCCATCTGTAACTTTATCACAGTGAGTAATAATGTTCGCACTGATACTCTAATTCAACACATATGCTTCATATACGAGATCTTTAAATTCTGCAAGCTACTTTGTAATGGCTAACACTTTTACAGCAGATATAACTCAATGCTAAAAATTGTTACTTCTTGTATCCCATGTTCTAACACAGATCGATTCTGCTCGCATGATTTTGAAATAATGGAGAATATTTGCAGCTCAGATGGATAATCTTGATTGTATTGTGTTCTCTGAGCGTGACATGCTCCACGTTGTTTGAAGATGGGAAGACTTCTCCATAAGACAAGCCTCCACAAAAGAATGACTATTCTTTCTCCATGAGTGCCTACGTCAGAATGTTCAGCTGAAGAGTGTCAGATATAGACCACCGATTAACTGTCCAATGGGATGGAAAATAGCTGAACAAAATGGAATACAGATGGTACAATTGATGATCACAGATGCACATCATCGGATCCGGAAATACCAATCAGTGATTAACAATCAAAAGAGAAAACTAGAAACCGTACTCATGAAGCAACACATGACAATACAAAGAAAAACGAAGAAAAGTCCTCAGGAAAAAGCTACTCAAATTCTAAGAAGCACCTAAAACCAATGAAACAAACGACTGTGTTACCAACTTATCAAAACGACCACTAACGAAAATGGAAGAACTTCTCCTTCAAAAAGGATTGAACTACAACACAAGAGATGCCTCGAAACCAGAATTCTTTGCGGCATTAGAATCGTTACTTGAAACATATGGATTAAATGAGGTCACTCAACAAGAAATATGGCAAACAATCGTACCACTAACCAGGCAGAGGAGACATCATGCTCAACTAAACACTCAAGAAGAGAAAACATTAAAAAGACTGGAAAATAGGGAAGAATTCGTTATACTTCCAGCAGACAAAGAACGCACTACAGTAGTCATGGACAAAGAAGACTATATCAAAAAGGCAGAGGAATTACTCAAAGACGAAAATGTGTATCAAGCACTTGAAACCAACCCTATCCAAACGTTCGGCAACCAGATCAATAAAACCTTGGACAAACTCTTCAAAGCGGAAGAAATAACAAAATAAGACAAATGGCGTATGAAATTGAATGGACCTATACTTCCTCGATTCTACGGCAGACCAAAACTACACAAACCCGATATCCCTCTACGACCAATAGTCTCACTTTCGGGAACTCCAACGTACAACATATCAAGAGAACTTTCGAGAAAACTGGAACACCTCGTCCAACCTTGCGGACATTCCATCAAGTCACCAACGGAGTTCTTAGAAAAGATCAAAAGTATTAACACGACGAGTTAATGATGGAGAAAAAACATCGTGACAAGTCACTAGTTGCCCTTTTGAATCCTGCCAATGTCCAGTATCTATAATGGTTTACTAAACCACAGTTATCTAAGATAGTCAAAATGATAATCATTAAGGGGCTCTCTACTTTTCTAATTCAAGTAGATTTGATTTGGTACGTGATAAGTCCTGACCCGTTAGCTATTCACATGACAGTCAGTGAAAAATCCTTGGTGATTGAAGTGAAATTTAAATTTAGCCAACAATCGATTCTTGTAGTTCATTTAGTAGAGCGACGGGTTGGAAACCCAAATTTTCATTTACCCCTTCAATCATCCCCTAGTAACAATATATCATCAATAAATAAATAAATAAATATTTTATTCTCAAATTAAGAGTTTCACATAAGAGAAGCCAGTTTACAGACATCATCAAATTGATAACGGTAAAAAAATCTCCAGTAGTTGAGCTGCCCTGAATGATACTAAAGGTATCATACCAGGGTTTATATCATGATATCAAAAGTGACTACAGATTATAAAAAGAACAGAAAAATATCACTTCATGGTATATAGAGATTGTTTATGAGTTTCGATCGTCTGCACTCACTATTCGTTTTTCATAATAAAGTGGTACCAAAACCGAAAAATATCCAGCGTTTGCGTTACACGTGACCTAGATGGTTAACCTGGCTGTATAGTTCCATGTATTGTGAGATAAATTTTGATTCTAACATCAATTCACATGTTAACAGTATCGTTGGCCAACGAAAAGTCACTTCAGCAATTTCAGGTAACAGTAAGCGTTAGCATAATCATACAGAGAATACTGCTAGTGTATAATTCCTCAACATGTACAAAGAAATGTGGATTATACACTTAAGGAGGAACCGGCGACCTTTCACAACACACTAATCAAAAATGGCTATCGTGGCTAATTCCAGTTATGTTCATCACTTTGACTACCTATGTTGAGCCAAGTCCTTCAACCTTTGCTCTAGGAAGTTAGTTTTCTGTGCTCACAAGCATCTCAAAGGCTGGTTACGTAAACGTATGGTGAAAAATATTACCAGCTCCATATTAGCACATCCGATTGAAACGAACCATAAAGTGAATTTGAATGAGTCGTTCTCGATTTTGTTTTGTGTTCCAATCGACTTGCCAAAATGTACCCTGTTCAGGATCTTTCAAACTGTAGAAGCAGTAGCAATCAGAATCAAACAACTCGAGTTGTGTGTTTAGAAAAAGGAAGTTTAGCCCTTACAGTTGCCGTGGCAAGACACGGGAAGCACAAATTCGTTGGCATCCTCTCCTAGAAAGTCTTATTCAAGACTGTGGTGTCCCTTCTTTCCTATAATCTCACATAGCTTTAAACAAATTCTCTCAACCTATTTCACCCCCTAACATGAGTAACATTCTGTCAAGTTATTATTCTTCAAATTATCTTTCTTAAGTTGTTATTCATCGTAGACTGAAATCAGTTAGAGGAACCAGGGAAAGTTAAGAGCACTGGACAGAGAGCTGTTTCGTCCGAATGGTATGGGACTCTTCAGCAGTGCGTGCACAAAACCCCACCCGGTCAGGGATCTAAACAGCAAACTTCAGGCTCCGTGGTCAGCACGTTACTATTGTGCTAGCCACTTGGTCAGAATCCAGTCGTCTGTATTGCCTGTCTCTGTAACGTGCTGGCCACAGGACCTGAAGGTCATGGGTGCGCATTGCTGACGAGTCCCTACTAGTCGGATGTCAGTCAATAATGAATAACAACTTGAAACATTTACAAATACCCATATCTCTCTCCAAATTTAATTATCCGTCCCAGATTATTACCCCATCAACCCCAATAAAAAACTTCTCATTGTTTAATTAAATACATTTTCAAAATCCTTGGTGTATAATTCATCAACATGTACAGAGAAATGTGGAAAATGAAGAACGAGTTATTAGAAACACTATTCTTTATTCATTCATATACTGCTAATAATAATAATAATATTATTATTAATAATACACTTTATTCCAAACAATTTGTGGTACAATTTGGAATTCTCAGTATAATATATTCCAACAACAATTGTGTCATCATAAAAATTTAAGTAATGTAAAGAATATTTTGAAACGAGAACATTTCATATTGTTAGGTATTGAGATGAGGTTGTTAACTGTTACAAAGTTGATAAATGAGTCCCGTTCAAACACCCTTCTTTCTTCATACAATATGCGTGCTGGGTAAGGTTAAGTCAAATTCTTGTACTTGACTGTATGAGTGTACAGTATCATGTAGTTTCTTGTTGTCCTCCCTTAGAGAAGATACAAGGAGAGAGCTGTCTGGTAAGAGGATGCTCAGTATGAGTTGAAAATACTGTAGCCAGATAGTTGCCAGTTAGTATTTAATTGTCTATCAACTACCAGTGTAATCAGTTGAGCTAAGGGCAAATAACTCACCCTAATAATGGCATTCAAAGCTCTTTCTAGGTAGATCAAGAAATATCAGTGGGAAACAATAGAGAAGAATATTTTAAGTGGAGGAATTAACACATTGTAAAAGTAGAAGTTGAATTACACCAGACAGCCTCAGTCTCTTCATGTAATATGTTAAATGAAAGATTTACTTGGAGGTCAACAAGATATGATGAGACGACCAACAGAGATCAGAAGTAAAACTCAGTCCAAGACAGTTAACATTCCATTTACTTCCTACACAAATACCATCAATGCAACAGGCATCATGAGACATATGCAGCTCACACAAGTCCGTCTTCTTTACACCTGAGGCTAAAATTAACAGTCTCTGACATTCAAAAGGGTTCAGCTTCAGACCATTTGAGAGAGACAGACAACTGAGACAATCACAGACAAAAATATATTCAATTTAGAACAATCTAAATGAGAGTCGACTGGAATATACACCACCAGATCATCAGCATACTTAATAAAATTGCTTTCAACAGAATGTGGTAAATCGTGAATGGAAAACGAAGGCAGAAAAGAAGGAAGTGCTGCACCTTGAGGTACATGCGTACACAGTGGACGATGAAGTAAAGTGTATCCCTTATAGAAATTATACTTTCCCCTCCCCCAGGAAAATATGAATACAGCCACTTTGTAACCAACGGCTCAGTATGAGCTATGACAAGCTTACTTAACAAGAGTGGTCAAGGAACAGAATCAAAAGTTGATGAGTAATCCAAGAAGGCACAACCAACATACTTGTCACCTTCGTCTAGACTGGAAAAAATATCACGATGTTGCAAGATAGTGACAGCATATAAAGCACTTCTACCATGTATGTAAATAAATTGTTCTGGATCTCTGAACACCATCAATGAAAGCTGAATCACAAGGAAGAATAATTTCGACATTGTCTTCAGAAAAAACACGAAGTTATGTTGATGGGTGGAAACGTGACATCTGATCCAGAAGATGACCTCGGTAGAGGTACAATTTTGATCTCCTTCCAAGCAGTGGGTATTGTGTTGTTAGAAAAGGATGCAATGAAGATATCTGACAGGTGATAGATAACATGAAATATCTGCACATTCTCCATGTATAATACTAGAAACACCATCAGAAGCTAAGCTTTGTGATGGATTTATGGATGTCAGACAGTTGAGTATACTCATAGCATGTGAAATAGAACTAGTAAAGCGGATACTAGGAAGGATGAAATCAGTTTACTGATGTATAAATGACTTGTTTAACGCGCAGACACCCAAACAATCCTCTTTTACCATCTTTTTTCCCCAGTAAATACTTTAAATAGTTTCGCGTATACTGGAAGAGATCTTACACTATAGAAAGCCTCAGTTTCTTCATGTACTACTCTAGACGGAAGATTTTCTTAAAAGTCAACAAAATATGAGATTACAATGCATTCAGTGAGTCTCTTCATCAAAGAAACGAAAATTATTGGACGAGTAGGCAACCTAACTTTTAAAACAGTTGTACTAAAAACACATTTTCTGCATCGATTATTTCCCTTTCCAAGAAAATATAGCAGTTATAATGGAATCTAACTTCATTTTAACTCCTTGAATATTCTGTTTTTATGGTTCGATGAGTTATTCATTGATTTACTTTGATGCAAAACAAGAGAATAAAAATAATAAGGAATATCATACCTACTATATAGTAGTATTTTTTGGTTGATGATTCCGGTGCCAAATATATAGACGAATAATACAATCACAGAATTATTTTATTGTCTCAGCTTTACAATATTAAGCTCTAGTAAAGAAAGTAGAACGCTTCACGCCAATTCGCAGTAAGCAATCTTAAGAAGAGCTTTAAAATGTAACTTTATTATTACGATTATTTATCCCTTGGGTTCCTAGTGGAATATAGGGATTCAGTAGCACGTCTACATTCCACTCAGCTCTCCTCAATCTTGAAGTTCAGACCAGTTTTATATGCCCAAAAGTGGTTCGTAACTCGCTTATCTCTAACATGGCCATCATAAAGTCTTGAATGTCAAAGATTCACCGTGTTATTGTTTTAAGTATTTGTCCCTTGGGTTCCTAGTGGAACATAGAGCTTCAGTTGCACGTCTCCATTCCACTCTCTTCTCTGCAATCTGTTGAACCTGGCCCCACGACTGCCTAGAAGCTCTCATTTCTTCCTCACACAATCTCCTCCATGCCAACTTCGCCTCAGACACCCAACTCCTCGTTTCCCATCTGAGTTGCACTCGAACAACTGGCCTTGCACGTGATGTCCCCGAATGGTCTTCTCATTGCATGCCCAATCCATCTCCACTTCCTTCTCCATATATGTTGGGCGATAGGTTCTCGCTTCGTTGGTTCGTTCTCAGTTCAGAGTCCCTCCTTGCTTATTATTATTATTATTATTATTATTATTATTGTTATTCTGGCCACTTGAGCTTCAGTTGCGAGTGAGCATATGTGGCAGTTGCTGATGGACATCTGCAGTTTGTTCAAAATGCTTTTCGTAGAGTGCCAAGTCTCTGAACCATCACATAGAAGCACTGACTTACTTGACTGAATTAAGGTTGAAAATCCGGATGTTAATCACCCTTTATGCTGAGTGCAGAAGATCTGCCACACTGGTTTCAGGTTAATGAAAGAAGGCCTGTCTTGCTGCCTTTCCTATCCTGACTGGCTGTGACGTCCTCGTCTGTAGTTGAAACGATACCGCTTGCCTAGATAGGTGAAAGAGGCTACTTCCTGCAAGTTTCTCCCGTTCATGGTCATTGCAGGTTGTTGGTGGTGGTGCTGGCGTCGGTTGGGTATCTTCATCACCTCCATCTTCTCAACATTCACTTGAAGTCCCGTCTTCTCTGTCCTGTCTCTTATGTTGACTTGTTAGTTTTATCTTATAGATCTTCGAGTTTGTGTGACATTAAACATAAATCATCATCGGGGAAATCCAAATCTTCTACGATCTTTTTCCCGATCCAGTGTATCCCCCTCTTCTCGCTCCTCACTATTTGCTGCATGATCCAGTCCAGTCGACCACAATCAGGAAGATGACGGGTGATAGTAGGTGGCAGCTTGTCTTACTCCTGTCTCCACTTCACTTAAAAGGTGTAGCTGAGTTTTCTGTTGTGAATTACTTAGCATGTAGCGTCTTCATATAGCCGTTGTTGAATGAGGTTGATAAAGGTTTGTGGCAATAAAGCCGTAGTGTTGAAGCAACTGCCTGTCAAATTACTTGTTGGTCGACGCCTCGGTCGTAAGACTATTCAAAGTCGATGAAGTTGAGGCACAGGGAGAGAGTTGACTGCCATTCTATGCTCTGTTCTATGATGATGTGTAGCGTAGCGCTGCAATTCGGTCCACACATGACATGGCAACCAGCCTGCCTGTTCCGGTCGTAATTTTGAATCCAGTGCATCTTTTAGTTTCTCCAGGATGATGTGGCCTAATATTTTGCCTGAGGTGGACAGTACAAATGAAAGCAATTGGAATTAGTTGTTCTAGTACAAGGAAGTAAACATTTGGAGGACTGTTATCCAGTATTCATGAAGTTTTACACATAGAATTCACGTTAAGTCATACATCATTATCAAGGAGGTAAGTTGACCGCCAGTGGTCTTCTATCAAATGAAGGTAAGTGAGATGAAGTACTAGAGAGGTCTGTCTGCAAACATGTCTCACTTAGAGTCACTAGGTGAGTTTATTTCTTAGATTTATTTGTTTGTCCAGATTTTCGCTGCCATTATGACCGCTCAGAAGCCTCAGATCATTTTTGTAGTTGGGTTTTCGTACATGGTTGCATCTAGACTGTTGGTAACTGGGCGAGTTTGCTGTGGAACATTTCAGAAAGTTGGAAATCAATAGGGGAAGACCAGTTGAAGGATTCTTCCAATAATTTCTGGTATCAAGTATGAAGTAGGTTGATAATTTTGGCGAAAATTTTGCTCAAGGTTTTCTCTTCAAACTTTAGCTGAAAAGAGAAGAAGAAAAGGAAAGCACTAGCAAAAACTGGAGAGTAATATACCACACAAGACGAAGTCGGGAAGAGAGAAGTCCCTATTTTCTTCGAGACGCTTGAGTTATATGTAAACATCAATTAATGCATATAAAAATGACTCTTATGATTTCCCAGGTAAATTTCGTACAAGTTTTTGGATATACCATGTTTACTTGTAGACGTACAGGGAAAACTCACTCAACATCAAGGTGATATATACTTTACTAATGTGTACTTTACTGACTACAGAACCTTAGCTAGTGGAATAGCAGTCAAACGCAGCGTGCAATAATGTTAGGACCCATTAAGGAAAAAATACTTGAGATTGGTGATAGCCTAACTTTACACGTTGAGGGGTCCTAGAATGTTTCCATTAGCCCAGAACGTGTATATAGTGACCAAATCAGTGATAGACTCATCATCTGTGAGGACCTTGTTAAGTGAGGAGCGAAAGACAGATAATGAACCTGCAGTACGTATTTCCTCAGGAAGTATATTCCAGATGTGAGAGAACTTATTGAGGAAGAAATTACCTCGTACACTGGTCTTACAACACTTAGTTTTACCTAATGTTTTGTGATTACATATATTGTAAACAGATGGTACATCATGTCAGCAATAAAAATGAAATCAAATGATAATGAACTGACCGTCAAATGACGTTACATGTTTCAAAAGGATGTCTCCAAGAATATCGAAGGCTCTCAAGTGATGAGAACCAATCTCCTCCTTCAGGATCATGACAACAACATTCAAATCAAACGGAAGGAAAGTCACAATCGTACAATGCTACACGACAACAAATAGTGCAGATCAAGAGAATAAGAAGAAGGAATTCTACAAACAACTTCAATCAGCACTCGACAAGATCCTACCCCAGATGGTGACATCAAAATTCTGATGAATGCAAAACTGGGAACGGACAATACAGGAAGAGAACCTACCGTAGTTCGAGAAACACTCGGCGATATTAATGGGAATGGAGAACTGATTGTGGATTTCCTCGCATTCAACGATTCGGTGATTGGAGGCAGTGTATACAAACACAAGTATATTCACAAAGTGAGCGACATGGATTTGACCAGACACCAGGACAAACTGCTCTAAAAATCAGCTCGGATTCATCTCAATATGAAGAAAGTGGAGGGAGATGCAGCTAGCCTACTGGACACAAGATCAGATCGAGAAGAGGAGCAGATATAGGTTCACACACACTCACTATCTAGTACAAGGAACCTGACTTCAAAATCGAGTTGGAAGTTTTCAAGGAAGTTGATGATAGATGACAGTTCAAGTTGAACATTCAGAACAGAAACCTGACTGTAGGATGAAACTACAGAGGACATCTTCACGTCAGGCATCAAGACAAAATGAGAGACATTGAGCAACATCCCTGAAGAAACCTGTGTAGATGGACACTGGAAGTCTTTGACAGCTATGTGGAAAGAAACCTGCATAATCGTATTAGGAAGGAAGATGAAAGAAGAAAAGGAATGGATCTGATGGACACGTGGAAGCTGACAGATTAGGGAGAGGAAGATGGTGAAGCAGAAGATGAACCAGTGCAGGGATGAACGAAGAGAAGAGGAACTGAGTACAACGTATAAAACACCACTCTGCACAAAGAAGTGAAGAAGAGTGCGCGGAAAGACAAAAGACACTTCTAGCAAACACTGGCAAGTGAAGCAGAACAGGCTGCAAGTAGGAGAGATAGAAAACTGACAACATTATATGAAACAACCAGGTTACGATGTATCTGTGAAGAGATCAACACAGAGGAAACCAAGAAAAGAAGATGAAATAAATCTAAATACTAAAGAAAAGAAACAAAGGAAATGATGGGCTGACCATTTCGAAGAGCTCTTGAATCGACCACCACCTGCACTTCTAGAAATACCACCTGCAACCACAGAACTACTAGTGGACACAAGCCCTTCGACGAAAGTCGAAGTCCTGAGCTCCACAAAGCTATTGAAGTGCGAGAAAGCAGCAGGGACAACAGCGTACATGCGCACACTATTATTTCGGAAGGTCTGGGAGAAAGGAAAGTTCCTGGCAACTGATTGCAAAAAAGGCTACCTTATCAAACTACCAAAGAAGTCAGACCTAAGTCTTGGCAAGAAGGTACGCGGAATTATGCACCACGCCTGTCCATCCTTAGAAAATATTAGGCCACATCATCCTGGAGAAACTAAAGATGCACTGGATTCAAAATTACGACCGGAACAGGCAGGCTGGTTGCCATGTCATGTGTGGACCGAATTGCAGCGCTACGCTACACATCATCATAGAACAGAGCATAGAATGGCAGTCAACTCTCTCCCTGTGCCTCAACTTCATCGACTTTGAATAGTCTTACGACCGAGGCGTCGACCAACAAGTAATTTGACAGGCAGTTGCTTCAACACTACGGCTTTATTGCCACAAACCTTTATCAACCTCATTCAACAACGGCTATATGAAGACGCTACATGCTAAGTAATTCACAACAGAAAACTCAGCTACACCTTTTAAGTGAAGTGGAGACAGGAGTAAGACAAGCTGCCACCTACTATCACCCGTCATCTTCCTGATTGTGGTCGACTGGACTGGATCATGCAGCAAATAGTGAGGAGCGAGAAGAGGGGGATACACTGGATCGGGAAAAAGATCGTAGAAGATTTGGATTTCCCCGATGATGATTTATGTTTAATGTCACACAAACTCGAAGATCTATAAGATAAAACTAACAAGTCAACATAAGAGACAGGACAGAGAAGACGGGACTTCAAGTGAATGTTGAGAAGATGGAGGTGATGAAGATACCCAACCGACGCCAGCACCACCACCAACAACCTGCAATGACCATGAACGGGAGAAACTTGCAGGAAGTAGCCTCTTTCACCTATCTAGGCAAGCGGTATCGTTTCAACTACAGACGAGGACGTCACAGCCAGTCAGGATAGGAAAGGCAGCAAGACAGGCCTTCTTTCATTAACCTGAAACCAGTGTGGCAGATCTTCTGCACTCAGCATAAAGGGTGATTAACATCCGGATTTTCAACCTTAATTCAGTCAAGTAAGTCAGTGCTTCTATGTGATGGTTCAGAGACTTGGCACTCTACGAAAAGCATTTTGAACAAACTGCAGATGTCCATCAGCAACTGCCACATATGCTCACTCGCAACTGAAGCTCAAGTGGCCAGAATAACAATAATAATAATAATAATAATAATAATAATAATAAGCAAGGAGGGACTCTGAACTGAGAACGAACCAACGAAGCGAGAACCTATCGCCCAACATATATGGAGAAGGAAGTGGAGATGGATTGGGCATGCAATGAGAAGACCATTCGGGGACATCACGTGCAAGGCCAGTTGTTCGAGTGCAACTCAGATGGGAAACGAGGAGTTGGGTGTCTGAGGCGAAGTTGGCATGGAGGAGATTGTGTGAGGAAGAAATGAGAGCTTCTAGGCAGTCGTGGGGCCAGGTTCAACAGATTGCAGAGAAGAGAGTGGAATGGAGACGTGCAACTGAAGCTCTATGTTCCACTAGGAACCCAAGGGACAAATACTTAAAACAATAACACGGTGAATCTTTGACATTCAAGACTTTATGATGGCCATGTTAGAGATAAGCGAGTTACGAACCACTTTTGGGCATATAAAACTGGTCTGAACTTCAAGATTGAGGAGAGCTGAGTGGAATGTAGACGTGCTACTGAATCCCTATATTCCACTAGGAACCCAAGGGATAAATAATCGTAATAATAAAGTTACATTTTAAAGCTCTTCTTAAGATTGCTTACTGCGAATTGGCGTGAAGCGTTCTACTTTCTTTACTAGAGCTTAATATTGTAAAGCTGAGACAATAAAATAATTCTGTGATTGTATTATTCGTCTATATATTTGGCACCGGAATCATCAACCAAAAAATACTACTATATAGTAGGTATGATATTCCTTATTATTTTTATTCTCTTGTTTTGCATCAAAGTAAATCAATGAATAACTCATCGAACCATAAAAACAGAATATTCAAGGAGTTAAAATGAAGTTAGATTCCATTATAACTGCTATATTTTCTTGGAAAGGGAAATAATCGATGCAGAAAATGTGTTTTTAGTACAACTGTTTTAAAAGTTAGGTTGCCTACTCGTCCAATAATTTTCGTTTCTTTGATGAAGAGACTCACTGAATGCATTGTAATCTCATATTTTGTTGACTTTTAAGAAAATCTTCCGTCTAGAGTAGTACATGAAGAAACTGAGGCTTTCTATAGTGTAAGATCTCTTCCAGTATACGCGAAACTATTTAAAGTACTTACTGGGGGAAAAAAGATGGTAAAAGAGGATTGTTTGGGTGTCTGCGCGTTAAACAAGTCATTTATACATCAGTAAACTGATTTCATCCTTCCTAGTATCCGCTTTACTAGTTCTATTTCACATGCTATGAGTATACTCAACTGTCTGACATCCATAAATCCATCACAAAGCTTAGCTTCTGATGGTGTTTCTAGTATTATACATGGAGAATGTGCAGATATTTCATGTTATCTATCACCTGTCAGATATCTTCATTGCATCCTTTTCTAACAACACAATACCCACTGCTTGGAAGGAGATCAAAATTGTACCTCTACCGAGGTCATCTTCTGGATCAGATGTCACGTTTCCACCCATCAACATAACTTCGTGTTTTTTCTGAAGACAATGTCGAAATTATTCTTCCTTGTGATTCAGCTTTCATTGATGGTGTTCAGAGATCCAGAACAATTTATTTACATACATGGTAGAAGTGCTTTATATGCTGTCACTATCTTGCAACATCGTGATATTTTTTCCAGTCTAGACGAAGGTGACAAGTATGTTGGTTGTGCCTTCTTGGATTACTCATCAACTTTTGATTCTGTTCCTTGACCACTCTTGTTAAGTAAGCTTGTCATAGCTCATACTGAGCCGTTGGTTACAAAGTGGCTGTATTCATATTTTCCTGGGGGAGGGGAAAGTATAATTTCTATAAGGGATACACTTTACTTCATCGTCCACTGTGTACGCATGTACCTCAAGGTGCAGCACTTCCTTCTTTTCTGCCTTCGTTTTCCATTCACGATTTACCACATTCTGTTGAAAGCAATTTTATTAAGTATGCTGATGATCTGGTGGTGTATATTCCAGTCGACTCTCATTTAGATTGTTCTAAATTGAATATATTTTTGTCTGTGATTGTCTCAGTTGTCTGTCTCTCTCAAATGGTCTGAAGCTGAACCCTTTTGAATGTCAGAGACTGTTAATTTTAGCCTCAGGTGTAAAGAAGACGGACTTGTGTGAGCTGCATATGTCTCATGATGCCTGTTGCATTGATGGTATTTGTGTAGGAAGTAAATGGAATGTTAACTGTCTTGGACTGAGTTTTACTTCTGATCTCTGTTGGTCGTCTCATCATATCTTGTTGACCTCCAAGTAAATCTTTCATTTAACATATTACATGAAGAGACTGAGGCTGTCTGGTGTAATTCAACTTCTACTTTTACAATGTGTTAATTCCTCCACTTAAAATATTCTTCTCTATTGTTTCCCACTGATATTTCTTGATCTACCTAGAAAGAGCTTTGAATGCCATTATTAGGGTGAGTTATTTGCCCTTAGCTCAACTGATTACACTGGTAGTTGATAGACAATTAAATACTAACTGGCAACTATCTGGCTACAGTATTTTCAACTCATACTGAGCATCCTCTTACCAGACAGCTCTCTCCTTGTATCTTCTCTAAGGGAGGACAACAAGAAACTACATGATACTGTACACTCATACAGTCAAGTACAAGAATTTGACTTAACCTTACCCAGCACGCATATTGTATGAAGAAAGAAGGGTGTTTGAACGGGACTCATTTATCAACTTTGTAACAGTTAACAACCTCATCTCAATACCTAACAATATGAAATGTTCTCGTTTCAAAATATTCTTTACATTACTTAAATTTTTATGATGACACAATTGTTGTTGGAATATATTATACTGAGAATTCCAAATTGTACCACAAATTGTTTGGAATAAAGTGTATTATTAATAATAATATTATTATTATTATTAGCAGTATATGAATGAATAAAGAATAGTGTTTCTAATAACTCGTTCTTCATTTTCCACATTTCTCTGTACATGTTGATGAATTATACACCAAGGATTTTGAAAATGTATTTAATTAAACAATGAGAAGTTTTTTATTGGGGTTGATGGGGTAATAATCTGGGACGGATAATTAAATTTGGAGAGAGATATGGGTATTTGTAAATGTTTCAAGTTGTTATTCATTATTGACTGACATCCGACTAGTAGGGACTCGTCAGCAATGCGCACCCATGACCTTCAGGTCCTGTGGCCAGCACGTTACAGAGACAGGCAATACAGACGACTGGATTCTGACCAAGTGGCTAGCACAATAGTAACGTGCTGACCACGGAGCCTGAAGTTTGCTGTTTAGATCCCTGACCGGGTGGGGTTTTGTGCACGCACTGCTGAAGAGTCCCATACCATTCGGACGAAACAGCTCTCTGTCCAGTGCTCTTAACTTTCCCTGGTTCCTCTAACTGATTTCAGTCTACGATGAATAACAACTTAAGAAAGATAATTTGAAGAATAATAACTTGACAGAATGTTACTCATGTTAGGGGGTGAAATAGGTTGAGAGAATTTGTTTAAAGCTATGTGAGATTATAGGAAAGAAGGGACACCACAGTCTTGAATAAGACTTTCTAGGAGAGGATGCCAACGAATTTGTGCTTCCCGTGTCTTGCCACGGCAACTGTAAGGGCTAAACTTCCTTTTTCTAAACACACAACTCGAGTTGTTTGATTCTGATTGCTACTGCTTCTACAGTTTGAAAGATCCTGAACAGGGTACATTTTGGCAAGTCGATTGGAACACAAAACGAAATCGAGAACGACTCATTCAAATTCACTTTATGGTTCGTTTCAATCGGATGTGCTGATATGGAGCTGTCAATATTTTTCACCATACGTTTACTTAACCAGCCTTTGAGATACTTGTGAGCACAGAAAACTAACTTCCTAGAGCAAAGGTTGAAGGACTTGGCTCAACATAGGTAGTCAAAGTGATGAACATAACTGGAATTAGCCACGATAGCCATTTTTGATTAATGTGTTGTGAAAGGTCGCCGGTTCCTCCTCAAGTGTATAATCCATGTGTGTAGCCTTATATAGTTAGCTAAATTTGTTTTGTAGTGAACGGGGTATTTTGCATTTTCGTTTTTCAATCAGTAGTCATACGTGCGAAATTCGTTTGTAATTAGTCATCACTAACAACAATGTATTAAATTAAATCACAAAAAAACTTTTTTTCTATTTCCTTTTTCAGCTGTTATCCCCCTCTGTCCCTCCTTCTTTCTCTCTCTCTCTCTCTCTCTCTCTCTACGTTCAATGTTAAATCCAGCATATTAAAATTTCCATTACATTGTATAATTGAAAATCGATTTTAAAGACTTTGCGATTGAAATTCTGAATGATACAGTTGAGATGTAGTTGTAAAACACCAATGAGGTAGAAAAATAAATTTCTGTTGTTTGGTGACCTCGTGGAAGTCTCTTATTCAAAGGATGAAACCTATACAAGCTACCTCATGTTTAAGTAGTCAACGGAGATAGTGAGTTGTTAAGTCGTGAAACTGTCATCTTTCTAGACGACACCTTCACTCATTGGTCACTGAAGACACAGAACTCAAATGTTCAGATCTCATGTAACTCATCGACTTACTTCCAATTTAACGGCAAGATGTACAAACAAAAGAAAGTTACTCCAATGGGGTCACCGAAATCCAGATAAATTGCAGAAGCAGTGATACAGTGGGTGGAAGCCATCGTTCTACCTATGATTAAACCAAAAATTTGGATCGGCTATATGGACGTTACTTTTCTCATCTGTAAAAAAGATGATTTAGAACACATTCACAGTTTGATCAACAACGTTTTCAATGACATCAAATTCACAATGCAGAAAAAGCCAAATAACCAACTACCAATCCTCCATATTTCAGTCAGTAGGACAAATGCCGGAAGGCTGGAAACCCAAGTGCACGGGGAGCCAACGCACACTGACCAAATCCTCAACTATAATAGCAAAAACCCAACGACACACGAAATTAGTTGCGTGCAGACTCTATTCAAATGAGTGGGAACAAACCAGAGTACTAAACGTTCATGGAGAAAAAAAGAAAATTACTTGATGTCTATGGTAAAGAAGAACGACTACCCATGAAACTTTATCACTAGATGTCTATCCCGTGCATAATCAACTAGAAAGTCATAGACAGAAATCATTATAAGCATCATCCTACCCTACATGAGGAATATATCAGAAATCACGACTAGATGACTGAGACCACTCGGTATACATGTGGCCACTCATAAACCAACAAATTACCTCCAAACACTATTATACAGATGAAAGGACACGATAACCAAAGAAGACAGACAAACCGAACATCATTTACAAAATCAGTTGCAATAACTGTAGTGAACAGTACACATTGGACAAAATGGTCGTCCACCTTCACCTTCGTCCACATGAACATCAATTGGCTATTGAACGTCACACATGACTTCTTACCACTTATTTCAATTCACGTGAATAACAACTATGGAAATGAATTGAATTTGACAATGTAGAAATGTTGGACAGAAAGAAGAGACACAAAGAATATTATGAGAGAATTCGTGAGAGCTTGGCATTCAGGTCAGTCAGTCAGTCAGTGAGTCAGCAGTCAACAGATGTATAGACATAGACCGATTCTATCAATCGATGAGAAAAGTGATAAATGACAGAAAGGTGAGAGGTGAAGCAGAGGAAGAAAGAGTGAACAGGAAAATCTTTGGAGTCAGTCAATGACACAACGACCAAAGGAAACAAGCAATCAAGCACAAACCAGTTGGTCAGGGCAATCTGGTGAATCACTGAAGGAGAGATATTGACAGTTCACTTCATATTGAAGTTAGTGCTGATGATGTCGCTGTCTAGGAAGTCGGTGCAAGCTTCTGTACGACTAAGCAATCCAGGTCAGGTCAGAGAACACAATTCAATCATGACCATCCATTTGAACTACAAATATTGTTCGCCACTTTTACAATGTTTCTTCTTTCCTTCAGAGTTATAAATATTAGTGATGGATAGTAGCTTGTAATGGAATCAAAGACGCGTGTTTCGTTATACTTTGGAATTTCCAACCGGATGTGCCTGCCTCACATTGAGCAGTGTTGTTTTCTCTAGGGCTTGAACTGGAGGTCCAATGCTTTTAACGCCAAAACTTTATCCACTAGACCACGGAATCATGACAGCCACTTCTTTAGTATTGCTGAGTATTGTTTTAATATTGTTGTTTGCATTATCCTGCCGTTAAATTGACCGAACTAATCAGTCTCTATTGGCATATAGGCTCTTGGGTGGATGACTCCATAGTGCCTGTGTTTGAGCTATATACTAATGGTGGTTTGTGGTTAGCAGTGACATTCATAACGCGCGCTTCGTCCCATGCCAAACTCGTCAGCTGAAAGTATCTGCCTCCCAGCAAGAAACAACATTAGAGTTATAAACTGATCCAAACAAAACAGAAAATTGAATGTCTGAGGCATCTGAAAAATGTGCTACAGTGAATTACGACTTTTAGTGTTACTTGTGTAGTAGTCATGTCATCAGTTAAGCGATTGCATGATTCAACTTAGCCGAAAAGTAACAAATAATCATTTGAACTTGTCGTTCTACTAAATAGGTTCTTATACTTTCACACAGATTTTAGTAAAACTTTCACGAAATTCTTCGACATAATGACAAAGTCATGTCATAAAGTGGATTAATGTTCACTTTTATTTCCAACACCTCTCAAGTTAAACTCAGAACTGAATTATAAGTGAGTTGCGGGATTTGGAAATATTTCAAGTTGTTATTCATTGTAGAATGAAATCATTTGAAGGAACAAAGGAAACCTGGGAGCACTGGACAGCCAGCTGTTTCGTCCAACTAGTATGGGACTCCTCAGCACTGAGCACCCACAACCCCACACCGTCAGGGATCGAACCCGCGACCTTCAGGTTCCATCGCCACCACATTACCATCAAGCTAGCTACTGGTTCACAATCCAATCGTCCATAGTGCTCATGCTGAAATGCTTCCAGATAGGTATCACAAAGTTGTAATAAGAAGTTGTGACCTATGAGATCAACCAGTCAGAAGGGAATTAGATGCCAACTGAAGACTTTCAATGATAGTTGCGGTACATTGTGAATCGACAGAGGTCTCAAACTGTGAACTACTAAACTCCAACCGAGTGGCTGAATAGTAAACGCGTTCACTGTGAAACCTAAAGAGTCTGGAGTGCAATCCCCTGTGAGGCTGTGGGTGTGTACTGTTGAGGAGTCCTATACTAGAACAAAACTGTTTTACAGTGCTCCCAGACAGGTTTTCAATGGTTTCTCAACTAATTTCTGTCCGTAACGAACACTACCTCTAAAGTTGATGTCATTTATATTCTAGAAATGGCATTTTCATACTTTCTGTTACTTTGACAGTTATAAATCAAACAGAAATACGAGGATTATATAAATGTAAGCAGTCTACAAACCAAATGAATGAGAAAAATATAAATCATTGTGCAACACAATCTTAATATATTTTTTTGGACGTTAACAAGATTCAAAGTCGCCTAGAAGGTCGTAGGTTAAAGAAATACAAGAGACAGGAATTAGACAGCCAAGTTAAAATCGATGACAGTTTGCATGTTATAGCAAAAATAATCATTAAGCTATAAAAAGGAAGGTGAAACAAACTGAGGTTATCTAGAATGACAATGGAAGCTTCATGATCCCATCTTCCAGCTGAAAGGATACAAAACCGTTAAAATCATCTCCTTGAGCTACAAATATTCTCTTTTATCTCACCAATGAATGTGTTTTTGTACTACCTCAGCATTTCGAACTAAACATAGTTCATGGAATGTTTAAAAACATAATAAGCAGACAAAATTCCTTCTGCGTACACAATTCTGATTACAATTTTTCTATTGTCAGTTACAACAAATCAAACGCTTTCTGATACCGTTCTAAAGACTGTTTAGTATTTTCTAGATAGCTGGAAATGAATCTTTTGTTGGCATGTCCTCTTTCAATGAAGTAATGTAACATACAGCTACTAATCAACCTGTGATGTCGTTTGACTGAGTTAAGCTGGAAGATGATATTGTCAATGTTGGAAAATTTATCTCTGTATACAAATCCATAAATTAAATTTTGATGGAGTTGTGGGGATTTGGAAATATTTCAAGTTGTTATTCAATGTAGACTGACATCAGTTGATGGAACAAAGGAAACCTGGGGGCACTGGACAGCCAGCTGTTTCGTCCAACTAGTATGGGACTCCTCAGCAGTGCGCAACCACCACCCCGCCCCGTCAAGGATGGAACCCACAATCTTCAGGTTCCATCGCCACCATATTACCATTAAGCTAGCCACTGGGTCACAATCCAGTCGTTCATATTTACAACTTCTGTAAGCTCACAATATGGCGTCACCGCCATCCAGTATCATCTTTGAGTAACTATCCCCACAACCATCACGCTTTGCCCCACCGGTTACGATTTCTCATTGGAACTTCGGGAATACCTCTCGGAGGTGGTCACCAATGAGCATCAGTTCAATTGAATTTTGAGGTAGTTGTGGAGAATGGGAATTATTTCAAGTTGTTATTCATCGTAAACTGACATCAGTTGGAGGAACAAGGGAAACGTAACTTGCTGGCCACGGAACCTGATGGTTGCGAGTTCTATCCCTGACAGGGTGGGGTGGTGGGTGCGCATTGCTGAGGAGTCCCGTACTAGTTGGACGAAACAGCTGGCTGTCCAGAGCTCCCAGTTCCCTTTGTTCCTCCAACTGATATCAGTCTATAATGAATAACAACTTGAAATATAACTTCAGAATTATCCTTTTTTACAGAATAAGGTATGCATGGATTCATATTTTCATTGATATAATATGAACAAAATAAAAACACAGAAATTAACAATTCATAAGGAATTCACCTTTATTATTACCTTGAAATTTGGGCGCGCGGAACAGATTGTCTTTATTCATCCGGATGTGAATGATAGGTAGACTGTCATGTTGGTTATTACTTCCTGAATGAAACCAGAAAAGATTTGCAATGTTTTTTTCAGAATTTGTCTGTAGAAAAAACATTTATGCTGAAAACCTCTTAACTACCTTCTTACCAGTTACCTTAATAAATACCAAGGGTAGGTAGTAGTTAGTAGTGGAATCTAGTAGGTGAGTTTCGTTCAATTTGAGAATAGTCAGCTGAAGATATCTACCTCTTAGTGAGTGATGATGTTCTCAGTGAGACTGGAAACTGGCCAATTGCCAACCTAAGTATCACAATGAAATAATCCCCAAAATCGAGGCATCTACACTAAGTCTATGTATCAGCAGAGGTTGATCAGTTCAATTCAAACCAGATAATAAACCGAGATGAAAAGTTCTAATATTCAGTTCTTGCAGTGAAGCACATTAGATAATACAGACATTACTTACAAAACATGAGTAAAGAAAGTACAGACGCAGTATCAGAAGGTTATTATCAACAACGTAATCAAGGGGAAGCACACCAGGCAGAAAAGGCAACTTTGTCAGATGAAACGCTACTATACGAAGTCGCAACTTATGTAAGGTTAAAATATTATAAAAGAATGTGATGGAAACGCAAAAGTATCCTTAAAATTTCAATTTCATTTGCAACACTACCCATCATCATAGAACAGTGCATAGAATGACAGTCAACTGTACCTGTACCACAACTTCATCGACTTCGAAAAGACCCTCGATCAAGGCGTTGACCGAGAAGTAGTTTGGCAGCTGTTTCAACACTACGGCTTTAGTGACACAAACTTTGTAAAACACATACAACAGCGGCTATATGCTATATGATGAAGCTACATATCAAGTGACTCACATTGGAATGCTCAGTAATCTGTTTGAAGTGAAGTGAAGTGAAGACAGGCTAACAGTTAAGACAAAGTCGCCGCCTACTATCAACCATCATCTTAATCACTGTGGTCCATTCGACTCGACTCGACTGGATCATACAACAAACAACTGTGATGAGCGAGAAGATGGATATACGCTGGCTGTTTGACCGACGAAATGACCCTAGAAGATTTCGATTTCGCCGATGGTGATTTATGCCTAATGTCCTACGTCGCATAAACTCGAAGATGTACAGGCGAAAACACACATGTTGACAGAAGAGGCGAGGCAGTGTAACAAAAAAGACGGGACTCCCTTCAGGTGGTTGTAGAGAAGACAGACGTGATGAGAATACTCAACCAACAACAACAACATCAACAGTTAACAAACACTGTCAACGGGAGAAATCTGAAGGAAGTTGTCTCTTTCACCAACAGACCTACCTACCTATGTAGGCAGCATAGTTTCGTGTTTGGATTCCAGTCGAGGGCCTCATTCGACCTCACACGGATGTCCCATCATACCATCTCCACAGTGTATGTCCAATCCAATCCTATCCATCTCCACTTTCTTCCGCTGCATATTTCTTGAACGATAGCCTCTTCTTCCGTTGGTTCGTTGTCAGCCAGCCAGAGTTCCTCTTCACTCATTCTTATCATTCTGGCCATCTGATCTCCAACTTCAGCATTGAGTGAGCGTTGGCTGCAGATGTTCATCTACGATGTCTGCGGTTTGTCGGAAATGCTTTTCACAATGCATCAAGTCTCTCAACCATCACATAGAAGTACTGACTTACTTGACTAACACTAGGGGTGATGGAAATCAAGATGTTGTTCACGCTTTATGCTGAGTGCAGTGCAGTGCAGTGCAGTGTAATGGATCTCCACACCGATCTCAGATTAATGCAGGGAGGCCTGTCTTGCTGTCTCTCCAATCCTATATTTGACATGTTAATCTGTGCTTGTGCCGCTGCTTGTAGTTGAAACGATGCTGCCTACATAGGTAGGTAGGTCTGTTGGTGAAAGAGACAACTTCCTTCAGATTTCTCCTGTTGATGATGATTGATGCTTGTTGGTGTTGTTGCCTGGTTGGTTGAATATCTTCACCACCTCTAACTTCTCTAAGATCACCTGAAGGGAGTCCCGTCTTCCTTGTTACACTGCCTCGCCTCTTCTGTCAAAGCCGTGGTTTTAATGCAGTTACTAAATTACATCTCTGCACTTGAAATAAATTTAATTCGAAAGAAAGCTGTATACCTTTTGAAATATTATTTATATATGCGCATAGCTGAATTGACTGACTTATGAAACAATTACTGTACAACAAACCAGATATCAGCTTCTAAACAATTTTAATATAAGGTGTTTTCATCTAACAGGACACATAACCCACCACCTGCCATCTCTGCAGTCCTTTCCAGAATATCAAATAATAGGGTAGCAAAGTACTTTTGAATAAACGAATAAGTGCATATCGACCCTCGTTTTATATAGTGAGAATACAAGCAACCGGCCAACTTTTATGAACTGCGGACTTTTAGCTGTGGGTCGAATCTAGAATATTCAGGTTCCAGAGTGATTAATTGTGTCAGGATCCAAATGTTCACATAGGATGACCTCCATTCAATGCCGTCACTGAGTACCTGTCCACCCACCCGACCTGGTGAGTTAATCTTTTCTCACTGGCGTTTTCAATTCGTCTGAATTTGAGATTTTTCTAAATTATTACGTGACCTACAATTTCTCTTCATAAACATCTAAAATTTATCGAGTCACATAGATAAAATCTACCGTTACCTTTGCCTTTTTCATAATATTGTCTCGTAAGTTAATGCACGGTGTACCTGGAAAAATTCAGTTCATTGTGTTCAATTAGTTTAGACCAACTGAATCTTGTTAGCTTGGCCTTAAACAAGGGCAACAGCCGTCTAGTATTTAGGTTACTTCGATCTAGCTGGTGAAATCCTGCAGATCAGCTTGACGACTAGTTTCTAACCACTCAAGTTGTTCATCAGTGGTATTCTTCGTTGGTACATAACACGTTTGCGTTAGAGGTTACACTTTGTGACTCGGTTAAGTTGTTACCATTGAAAACGTTATTGACATCATGGTTGAACAGCCGATCTTAACTCCTTGAATATTTATACCGAAAAATTCATATTTTTTCATACGTTGTCATAAAATGATAATTTTATTCAACTAGAAATTATATAACATTAAATACTTGGGAATGAATGAATTTACTACGTAGTGTATTCTCTTTTCAACTGTTCTCATTTAGCCTTTCTTAATCATGAGGATGAAATTGTTTATGCAAAACGTCAGTCATTTGCGTGTTTATATTCAATGAAATTTTTTTCCAGTCATAAAATATTCTAGGGAAAAAAGGGAACCTGACACATGGAACAACAATAAATCAAAATAATGAAAGAAAAACAAATGAATTCGAATCCTTTTAGTAAATATTTTTAAATCCATTTTCAGTATCTTTCTTGTTAACCACTAAAGGATATTCTCTTTTGCTGAAAAGTTAGTAATGCCAGATAATAATAATAACTGCCATATACTCATCATTAGGAAAACCGTCGAATGTATATATTAGTGTCGCCTAAGTTACGTTTTTTTAAATATAGAATGTCATTGATAATTCCTTTTGCATGGCTTTTCGAGGTTACTTACTTGTCAAGAAGCTTTGACGGCTACGCTTTTTTCCATATGATTATTAGTAAGCTGCAATAATTTCTGGGATAAATAAGATACAATAGAGACCCTTTCTTCCTCACAAAATCATCTAAGTTGGTCAAGAAAAACTCCGTTATAATATGTAGGTAACCTCGCCTGGTTAACCAGTTCACTAGTTACTAGACAGTCCTAACTCCAGATGAAGAAGGAAGGTTGGACATAGAGCTACCAACTCTACACCGGAAAACCGATCAACCACTACAGAAACTTCGAAGCACAAATAAAATATAAAAAATAAAAACAAACTCATTCCTTGCTGGAACCAGAGAGACGAAATGATGCCGGTTGCTAAAACACTTCGGGAAGCCAATTAGCCGATGTGTCTTCCCTACACTTGACGAAAGCGAAAGTAAACATGGGGACATGGAATGTCTGCACCATGTTTGAGCCTAGCTGGCAAGGCTGCCCAGATTGCACAAGAGATGATGAGGAGGTATGGCATGGAAGTGCTAGGCTAGGTATCTGGGTGACAGTGTTGGAGTAGATTACTGACTCTCCAGTTGGCAGTTTGGAGAGTCCACTTCCATCCCATCTACTTTCGCAGATTCCTACACTCTTCATACACACAATACACTACATATGCATACCATCTTCGACATCAGCAATGTAACAACGGAGAATCATCCATGCAGATGAGAACATACCGAGGTACCATAAATAAGTTTGAGGATTATTGAAATGGACTTATCTCTTTGAATATTCTTTGGGAAATAAAAGTACAGAAATATAGGTACCTCATATTTATTGGAATATGTGAATAATGATTACTTCTATCAGCATCATATGTAGTTTTGCCAACAAGTGCTTAATTTTTACTCACCTTAAACATTATTAGTTGATTCTATTCTGAACCACTTCAATAGCGCTCAACTATTATTTCCTCTTATATATGAAAATAAAATCAATGACTGGATACATTTTCTTGATACGCTTTTGACAAGAAAGGAGATGGCTGTAACCTGTGACGTCTGAAGCACAGTATGAACAGATCCTCAGCTTCGTGGCGATGAAGTGAGAAATCAATGTAAACAGGTGCCTGTTATTAAGAGCAAGATCGATTACTTCCATCCAGCGTGTAGGAAAACAAACACTCCGTGTCTGTGATATTCTGACTGATAACAGATATCCGTTTAAGAAAATACGTGTTTGCAGCAAAGAACGATTTTCATTTTGACGAAGTCATTTACTACTAAACTGTACATTCGTGACTATATATGTTACAGTAAGCAGAAAGTTCAAGAATTATTCCCAGTTAGCGGGCAATACACGTTTGGACTTGTAGTAGTAAAACAAACAGGGAATTATAAAATTGTAATTAGATAGTGCAGGCAAATTCTGTGACAGAGCAGGGAAATGAACAAGGGATTATGAAAATACATGTGTAGTTACCTAATATAGGATAAATCCATGACAGTCAAGACTTTATGATGACCATGTGAAAGATAATCGTTTGTTGAACCACTTTTGGGGACATAACGCTGGTATGAACTTCAGGATGGTTATTGCTTCAACTGTGGACAAATGTCTTGATCTTACTCCCTTCGAGTGATTTGATGGAACCGTGTAGAGAGCAAATTTTACAAGTAGATGCTTGGTACGGCTGATGTGCTCAGCTCCAAAAGACCAAGTAAAGTGGTAAACACATTGATATGACCTAATACATTGGCTCATCTTTCACATATTGACCAACAGGTTTCCTGCACGAGAAAAAAATCTGGAGGTTGGTGATGAAGTATCTTCTTTTAAAAGACTTTTACAGCCATATTTTGAGGATGACTACAGCATTGTGATTTTTGAATTTTACGTTCTATAAAAGAATCCGCTACGGTGCCAAATGTGTTCGTTCAGTTGGCTTCTTTAGCTTCATATTCTTATCCATGAATCTGAGTGGCAAACCGTTTTCCACTAGAGTTCGTTGCAGCTGTCAATCGACAGTGTCCTCAGTACATATTTTCCTGATGCTGGAGTGAAGTGAATGAATAAGATTTCTCTTCCTGCATAGAGGAACTGAGCTTCTAAAATAGACAAGTTGTCCGTTCCACGTAGGCTTTCTGGAGATAGATTTACTAAGTGAATTATCGTGTTTTTTCTAGAGTTGGATATTAACAGAGTGGAATGTTGAGCTCGATTCTGATTCTAGAATCAATTTGGTAGAAGGTTGGGCGTTGTTGAAAGTATGAAGCAGGTTTGTAAAATTCATATTTTCATAACAATCTACAAAAGTATCATCCACTTATCTTTTGTAAACATAAAGTTTATAGATCGCTGATGATCAGTTGGTGTTTTTCAGGCTTGCCATGAAGCAGTCATCTAGGAGGGGTCCAGGTGGAGAACCTATTGCCACACGATCTATCTGCCTGTAGATCTCATCAATAAATCTGAAGTGTATATTGAAGATACATCAAAGAGGAAGCTCTTTTAGTGAATTGGGACACCAACATGCACGTTATGACATTGAATGAATTCACATAGGAAGCAGATGGTTTCTGTCAGTGGGATATTTGTGAAGGGGGACACGATATCCAATGAAATCATTCTTTTACATGTCAAGCTGACATTCTTTATTGAATCTACAAAGTCAAATGTGTAACGAAGACTGTGGTTTAATATCCCCTTCTTTGCAGATTCAAGTATTTCTACAAGCCACTTCACGATTACATGATACTGAGAATTTATTATATCCAGTTCTGGACGGCGTGGAATGCCCCTTTTGCATATTTTGGGAATATCATACTATGCGTCCGCTCATAAAACGTGTCCACGAATACTATCCAACCTGGCTAGCTATGGGAGAATGCAAATGTATATTCAGTTCAATAACAGAACAGATCGTGAACTAAGACCAATTACCTCCTTTTCAGAGATAACTCAAAATTCTCTACACGGTTCCATCTAATCACTAGAAGGGAGTAAGATCAAGACATTTGTCCACAGTTGAAGCAATAACCATCCTGAAGTTCATATCAGCGTTATGTCCCCAAAAGTGGTTCAACAAACGATTATCTTTCACATGGTCATCATAAAGTCTTGACTGTCATGGATTCATCCTATATTAGGTAACTACACATGTATTTCCATAATCCCTTGTTCATTTTCCTACTCTGTCATACATTTATCCTGTATTATATAATTACATTTAATTTTTACAATCCCTTATGTATTTTCCCACTCTGAACCCAAATATGTATTAATTAACTTCCTTTAGTTAATCGATATATTTCCCCGTCCAACTGGAACATTCTGCTCACTGTAAGATATATATATTAACGAATGTACAGCATAGTAGTAAATGACTTCGTCGAAAGGAAAATTCTTCTCCTCTGCAACCGTACTTGTAAATGACTGACCTTCAGATGCGGAGGTCTGATGACAAATATATATATATACTTCTTATTACATCATATATGCCAAACTATAAATGTTTACTTTCAATTTCCAGTTGTGTTTACTTTGCATTCATACCAGATCGTGTGCATACGTCTCATGAATCCATATACCACTTTCATGGAGATAATGAATAAATATTCCACGGATTTTCTATAATCTTTTTTTAAAGCAAAAAGATAAATATTTTTTTCGGGTATTGCTTAACTAATGAGACAATTTCATAGTACAGTTTAACCTCTGATCATTTTTATAAAACAACATAGTAATTCATTCTGATTTGAAGTTTTCATAATTGAGTTTCGTTGAAATGTATAACTAGCTTGATTTCGACAGGTAGTAATATGTTTTGCGTTTCCTTCTCCTACCCACCATCATAATAATCTTTCAAACTGATGCTCAGCAATATTGACATGTTTGTTTGAAGAGCTGATAGGTTAGTATAGTTAGTCTGATCCCTTCCAATGATATGAAGAAATGAAAAGTTGAAAATTATGAATAATTCATAGCGATTTATGGTTAAACTAAGACATGCTAAGAAGTTTTATTCTTAGCTGTTTGATGAAATGAAACTTATTTCATTGATAAACAACTAACAACTCGTTGTCCAAAGCACAAAGTTGTAGATAACTTTCTGATGGGTAACCTTCTTGAATATAAAATAAAGTGTGTATTGGTTTTTCAAAATATTTATACCAAGAAGCTAGTCTTGAATAATGTTTAGGGCAACAGATTGCATAAGATACTTATTAAACCCATGAATCGCTCTGCATTGATTTCAGATTGACATTTCTGTTACCCTGACATCAGCTAGAGAACTATTAATAACCTAGGAGAGTTGGACATTTGTTTGTCTCTAGTGTGTCACTGCTCACCTATGAGAACCTACAACCTTGCTGCAGACCTTCAGATTTCGTAACAAACATGCTACCATTAAGCCATTGGGTAGGAATACAATGGTCCGCATTTCCTATTCTTCTCAGTTCACGACGTAGCACGATCTCTATACAACATGAAATCAAGAAATGATTCCGTGTAATCTTTCAAAATGAATTATTCTGTAGTATTTACGAGATTCTTGTTTTGAGATGAAATTCGCGAAGTTCTAATAAGAAGTAATGACCAGTGTGGCCAACAAAGTTGGATTCCTATCCACCAGCTGGCAAAGGAACCTGAAACTCCTGAATTCGACCCCTAGCTAGGTCGGATCACAAGTATGGACTGCTAATGAGCCCCATACTAGAACAAAATAGCTGTCCAGTGCTCCAAAGTTTTTAATAGTTCTCTCTGTAATAAACACCAATGTGAAATCGATAAATAAATTCTCCTAAATTGAGGATATATTTAAATATGAATAGGTTCACAGGAATGGGTTTCTCAATCAAACCCTGCTCTACCCACGTCAATATCAGTGAAAAGGTATTATTGTAAGCTCTCACATAGGAAGGTTCAATTCATAACCTACATTCTACTTGATTATGTACTCGGTTGAGTTACATTTTGTAGACTTTAAGTACTTCAGATAGGAAGTAGTGCAGAGGATTCTACTAAAATGTATAGACTTTACCTAACTTAAAATAATTCTGTTTAAATTTGGAGGTTTTGTGAGGAGCTAGTGAATTTTCAAGTTGGTATTATCATGGACTGACAGTAGTTGAAAGAAATATTTGAAACCTGAGGGCATTGGACGATTGTTTCGTCCTAGTATGAAACTCCTCCGCAGAACGCACTCATGAACCCACCCTCCACGAATCGAACCCAGAAACTTCATAAAGTACTTGTCCTCATTCAGCAATGAAATTTGGTACCAGTCGCATTGTGTCATGAATTGACAGCAGTTGTAAACATGTAACATTCAATCCCCACCTAGTGGATAAGTGTTAACGTGGCCACCAAGGAACCTGAAGGTGGTGGGTTCAATCCCTGGTGGTGTGGCGTCATGTGTGGGCACTACTGAGGAGACCCACACTGGTCTCAAGAAACAGAAGTCCAGTCCTCTCAGGTTCCTAATGTTCATTCAGTTGATATCAATCCATGATGAATACCAACTTGAAATAATTCTGCCAGCTAGCTGATCTTCATGGCCTATACACTAAATATTCCAATTTTTAGATCCATTAACCTGAGTTTTCCAAAATTAGGTGTATTCAACAAAAAATTTCAAAGAGTAGATTACCGAAAAAATATAAATATGGGTCACTGAGTTCAAACGATGGTTGAGTACACAACCTTTCAAGTTACTTAGTCCCTGCAATTTTCTCCGTTTCTCTGAAAAACATGGAAGCAGACTCTAGATTATGCGTCTGGAATGTCTTTGGAAAAACATACTTACATATACACATGCATGCACCGAGTGTATTTAGTGTTCAAGAATGAAGCACCGAAGTCTAGATGTTACCTGTTGTTACAACGTATAAATTCTGAAATGTTGGATAATATTTGTAGCTCAGGTGGATGGTCATAGTTGCATTGTGTTCTCTGACCTGACCTGTGTTGTTTAGTCGAACAGAAGCTTGCACCGACTTCCTAAACAGCGACATCATCAGCACTAACTTCAGTATGAAGTGAACTGTCAATATCTCTCTGTCAGTGATTCACCAGATTGCCCTGACCAACTGGTTTGTGCGTGATTGCTTGTATCCTTTGGTCGTTGTGTCATTGACTGACTCCAATGATTTTCCTGTTCACTGTTTCTTCATCTGCTTCACCTCTCACCTTCCTGTCATTTATCACTTTTCTCATCGATTGATAGATTGGGTCTACGTCCACACATCTATTGATTTCTGACTAACTGATTAACTGACATGAATGCCAAGCTCTTACGAATTCTCTCCTAATATTCTTTGTGTCTCCTCGCTCCGTCCAACATTTCTACATTGTCAAAATTCAATTCATCTACACGTGAATTGAAATAAGTGATAAGATGTCATGTGTGACGTTCAATAGCCAATCGATGTTCATGTAGACGAAGGCGAGGGTGGACGACCACTTTGTCCAATGTGTACTGTTCACTACAGTTATTGCAACTGATTTTGTAAATGATGTTCGGTTTGTCTGTCTTCTTTGGTTATAGCGTCCTTTGGTCTGCATAATAGTGTTTGGAGGTAATTAGTTGGTTTATGAGTGGCCACATGAATTCCATGTGGTCTCAATAATCTTGTTGTGATTTCTGATATATTCCTCACGTATGGTAAAGTGATGTATTTATTGATTTCCTTTGATGACTTTGTAGTTGATGATGTACGGGATAGGCATGTTGTGATAAAGTTTCGTGGGTAATCATTCTTCCGTAGGATGGACATCAAGTAATTTTCTTTGTTTCTCACTGAAGTTGTTGTACTGCAGTGTGTTTTCGCTCTTTTGAATCGAGTCTACACTCAACTAATTTTGTACGTTGTTGGGTTGTTGCTTCTGTAGTTAAGGATTTGATCAGTCATTGTGTGTTGGTTTTCTGTACACTTTTGTTTCCAGCTTTGTGTCATTTGTCCGACTTACTAAAACATCCAGGAATGGCAGTTGCTTGTTCGACTTCTTCTCCCTAGGGTTCAAGAATGAAGCATTAAAGTCTAGATGTCTTCCTTCATTGCAACGTGGTAATTCATATTTATGAAATTATAACCTGCCTGTCTGACTTAGCAGCTGTAGTTTGGCAGACTGGTTTTTATACTAGGTGGCGATCGAAGATGAGTTGAATATTAGGACCGCCATCGGATTTCACCCAGTGACCACGGGATTTCTAGTCAGATACTCTACCAACTAAGTTACGAGGTCTGACTGCTGACCAAATTGTCATTTCAATTTCAACCATCACCCAGTATAAGTAGTTATGAATGGTAATAAGTTCAGCCATACGAAAATTTGGTACCGAAGAGGAGAAAGAAAGAAAATGACAAGCTAACCACTTTAAAAACCAAAGATGAACAAGGAAAAGAGGAACTGAATACAACCTATAGAGCACTGGACAAAGAAGTGAAGAATAGTGAGTGGAACGACAAAAGACACTTCTATAACACACTCTGAAGTGAAGTAGAACAGGCTGCTGGTAGCAGAGACAGAGACCTGACAAAATCTTATCAAATAACCAGGTTACTATCCGGGAAGTGATCAACACACATGAAACCAATGAAAGATAGTGAAGGAAACTTAGTAACCAAAGGGAAGAGAAAAAGGAAACGATGGACTGATCACTTGAAAACACTCTTGAATCGACCACTATCACCATATGCAGCTCGTCTAGAAATAACACCAGCATCCCAGCCACAGAAATATCAGTCAAAGAGAGCTCTTTAGCAAAAGCAAGAGTGCTGAAGACAATACAGGTGCTGAAAGCCGAGAAAACAGCTGGAACGGATGGGACTCTTCCAGAAGCACTGAAAGCAGACGAAGAAACAACAGTGGACTTGCTTGCACCAATATTGAGAAATATTTGCAAAGGAAGAAAAAGTACCTGCAGATTAGAATGGCTATCTTGTCAAACCGTCAAAGAAGGACGACGTAAGTCCTCGCAAGAAGTGGTGCGGAATCATGCTTTTGTCCACCCAAAGCAAAAAGCGCTCTGCATTCAAAACTACAGCAGAAACAGGCTGGCTTCAGAAAAAAAATCATGTGCGCATTAAACTGCGACACTACACATCATAATAGAACACAGCATAGAATGGAATTCCAACGTACCTATACAACTTTACCAACTTCGAAGAGGCCTTCGGTCATAGTGTCGACAGAGAATCAATTAGTAAACCGCTTTAACAATAAGGTTCTAGTGACACAAAACTTCATCAACCTCATTGAACAGCAGCTATATGCTATATGATGATTCTACATACCAAGTGACTCACAATGAATATCTCAGTAGTGCCTTTGAAGTGAAATGAAGACAGGTTGACAGGTAAGACAACATTGCCACCTACTATCAACCATCATCTTAATCATTGTGGTCAACAGGATCATGCAACAAACAACTATGAGCAGCGCGAAGATGGACACACGCTCGCTGTTTGACCGTTAAAGAGACTCTAGAAGATTTGGATTTCGTCCATCATGATTTATGTCTAATGTCTTATGCCGCATAAACTCAAAGAAGTACAGGCGAAAACACACATGTTGGCAGAAGAGGCGAGGCAGTGTAGCCAAGGAAGACGGGACTCCCTTCAGGTGATCGTAAAGAAGTTAGAGGTGGTGAAGATATTCAACCAACCAGGCAACAACACCAACAAGCACCAATCATCATCAACAGGAGAAATCTGAAGGAAGTTGTCTCTTTCACCAACAGACCTACCTACCTATGTAGGCAGCATCGTTTCAACTACAAGCAGCGGCACAAGCACAGATTAACATGTCAAATATAGGATTGGAGAGACAGCAAGACAGGCCTCCCTGCATTAATCTGAGGTCAGTGTGGAGATCCATTACACTGCACTGCACCGCACTCAGCATAAAGCGTGAACAACATCTTGATTTTCAACACCCCTAGTGTTAGTCAAGTGAGTCAGTGCTTCTGTGTGATGGTTGAGAGACTTGGTGCA
This sequence comes from Heterobilharzia americana, assembly GCA_944470555.2. Taxonomy (NCBI): domain Eukaryota; kingdom Metazoa; phylum Platyhelminthes; class Trematoda; order Strigeidida; family Schistosomatidae; genus Heterobilharzia; species Heterobilharzia americana. The sequence goes on along the minus strand of OX104133.1, from coordinate 17,012,461 downwards.
TTGTGAAAAGCATTTCCAACAAACTGCAGACGTCGTAGATGAACATCTGCAGCCAACGCTCACTCAACACTGAAGTTGGAGATCAGATGGCCAGAATGATAAGAATGAGTGAAGAGGAACTCTGGCTGGCTGACAACGAACCAACGGAAGAAGAGGCTATCGTTCAAGAAATATGCAGCGGAAGAAAGTGGAGATGGATAGGATTGGATTGGACATACACTGTGGAGATGGTATGATGGGACATCCGCGTCTGGTTGAATGAGGCCCTCTAGTGGAACGCAAACGTGAAATGACGAGTCAGGCGTCAGATGGTGAGATGGAGATGGTAAGATGAAGAAAGGAAAGGTTCTAGGCAGTGGTGGATTCAAGTTGAAAAGACTGGGTAGAAGAGAGTGAAATGTCGACATGCTACTGAAGCCCTGTGTTTCACTAGGAACCTTAAGAGACAAATAATAATAATGATCTAATGACAAAATACAAAAATTCATTTTCGTTCCGGTGAGAACAACATCACTCACTGGGAAGCAGGTACATCCAGCAGACGAGTTCCAAATAGGACTAAATGCGCATCCTGGATTCCACTGCTAGCCACTGTCCATCATTACTAAACATAGTTAAAAGACAGGCAATATCGAGGCATCCGCATAGGAGCCCATATGCCAACAGAGACTAATCAATTCGGACCAATCAACGACAGTGTAATACAAGCAATAACACTAAAATATAATTTGCTGTTAAAATAATGGTCAAAGAGAGAGAGGGATAGAAACGAAAAGACGGAAATGATTATTTTTACTCAATTCATTAGGTCACTATTGTAAAGGCTTTCAGAAAGGAAGTTGTCGAACTATATTTCATCTACTTATACATAAATATTTAAAACATTTTTTCACGGTTATTTTGTTGGATACATAGGGAAAATGCTGACGAATACACTGTTGATTTTATTTATTTATTGTTTTATTACTCGCTCATTATTCATAGGTTGTTTCAGATAACAAATTCAGGTTTTTCAATAGACAAAAGTTGGTCATGTTAACTTTGAAAAATAAAAATTATTGTGTGAATAGGTATATTTTTTGTTAATATTTCACGCTATAAAACTTTCATTAATCAAATAATGACATAAACTTCATTTTGACATCGAAACTGTGTAATAATAACAAACTGGAACTATCAAAACAACAACAAATGATACTTGTTGCATAAGAGATTGGCACAGCGGTTAACTCTTTGACATTTAAAGCAATGGGCGTTGAATTCGGCTCTCAGTGTGAATAATATCACTTACTAGGGTCCAGGTTAATCCTGCTGGTGAGTCTCGAATGAGACGAAACACGCAAGTCCTGGACTTCTGAACTCATCAGGATTAACCTCAGTTTAATATACATCATGGAGTGACATCAGTTGAGGGAATACTGGAAATCGTCCCAGCATGGGACTGTTGAATAGTAGGGATACATAAACCCTTCCGGTTGGCAATCGAGCCTAAGACCTTCATGCTTCGTGACCATCAAGTTGTCGCTAAGCTACAGAGTGCGAATTCAGTGGTCCGTACTCCCTGTTTCTATCAGTTCCTAATGTAGGTTGACCTCCATTTAATGTGGTCATTGAGTAGCTATCCTTATGTTCACCGATCACAACTTCTTATTGGAAGTTCAGGAATCACCTCTCGAAGCTAGTCATCAATGACAAATAGATTTGTATTCATCACTTAATGGTAACTAGCTAGTCGTGGAAGCTGAAAGTCTTAGGTTCAATCCTTGGTTGGGAGGGGTAGAAAGTGCCCACTAGAGAGGAGTCTCATACTAGGATGAGACAGCTGTCCAGTGCTCCCACGTTTCTAATGCTCCCCTAACGAATAACAGTCCATTTTGAATATCAACCTAAATTATTTGACCTTTATTGATATAAATAATACTAATTTACGCTTAAACTTTACCACGGTTACACATGAAATCTTTCTCAGTCATTAAATAGTTTCAGTATACCTCCCTACTTTTTCAGAGAAAAGAACAACATTGCTGTTTCAAGATAATGGGATTTTTCTTCAGTTTAGTAAGACTGAAATCAATATATAGCATTACAGAATCATCAACATAAAACGATACGATTGATATGAAGAAAAGTTTTTGAAGTATATCATTTTATTTAAGAAGAAAAAGAAAAATCTAGAAAAAGCAACAACATTTGACCTTGATGAGGAATTTAAACTGTCATAATGAAACTAATTTCATAGTGGAGAATATTTGTAGTTCAGGTGGATGGTTATAGATGCACTGTGTTCTCTGAGCTGAGTTGTTTAGTTGTACAGAAGATTTAACTTCAGTATGAAGTGAACTGTCAATATCTCTCCATCAGTGATTCACCAGATTGCCCTGACCATCTGCTTTCTGCGTGATCGGTTGTTTCCGTTGACTATTGTATCATTGACTGACTGCAGTGTTTTTCCTATTGGCTGCTCTTCTGCTTCACTCCTCACCTTTTTGTCGTTTATCAATTTTCTCATCGATTGATAGACTCAGTCTATGTCCATACATCTGTTGACTGCTGACTGACTGACTGACTGATCTGACCTGATTGCCAAACTTCTAGGAATTCTCTGATGACATTCTTTGTGTTTCCTCTTTCCTTTCAAAATTTCTCCATCGTCGAAATAGCATTCATATTCATAGCTGTTATCCACATGCACTCAATCACGAGAGATATTGACACCTCACTTCGTACTGAAATTAGTGCTGATGATGTCGATGTATAGCAAGACAATGATAGCTTCTGTACGACTAAACAATCCAGGTCAGAGAACACAATACAAACAGGAAACTAATGTCAATTAAGTGGACCCCAGTTGTGAAATGTATTACTTACTGATATTAGTAGTTGTGATCTTTTCATGCCGATCAGCGCGGCTAATGGGTTAGATCAAAGTTATCTAAATATTGTAGGTTTGATTCGTACTACTGGGGCTACTATAGTCTTCAAAAAGATTGCGGTCTATCATTAAACATTTAAAGAGTGGATTACACCCGTGTGATCATAGGAAAAGATAAAACATGGTTGCAGCGAAGAAAATTTTTCCTTTCGACGAAGTCACTTACTACTATGCTGTACATTCGTTAATATATATATCTTACAGTGAGCAGAATGTTCCAGTTGGACGGGGAAATGTATCGATTAACTAAAAGAAGTTAATTAATACATATTTGGGTTCAGAGTGGGAAAATACATAAGGGATTGTAAAAATTAAATGTAATTATATAATACAGGATAAATGTATGACAGAGTAGGAAAATGAACAAGAGATTATGGAAATACATGTGTAGTTACCCAATATAGGATGAATCCATGACAGTCAAGACTTTATGATGACCATGTGAAAGATAATCGTTTGTTGAACCACTTTTGGGGACATAACGCTGATATGAACTTCAGGATGGTTATTGCTTCAACTGTGGACAAATGTCTTGATCTTACTCCCTTCTAGTGATTAGATGGAACCGTGTAGAGAATTTTGAGTTATCTCTGAAAAGGAGATAATTGGTCTTAGTTCACGATCTGTTCTGTTATTGAACTGAATGTACATTTGCATTATCCCATAGCTAGCCAGTCAGGGAAGTATTCTATATTCTATTGTATATTTAGCAAAATTCTTATGTTCCACTAATCTAACTGACGCCGACCGGTTGCTTTAAACAATGTACCTTATAATCGTTGCACAGAATTTGATACACTAGATTTTTTAACTTTATTGGATCTCAGAATGGCATTCATCATGAAATATCATCAATTGGCGAAACTTTTGAAACCTGAGAACACTAGAAAACCCTCACCAGTGAGCGCCAATTTTCTCGCACCACCCCGCCAGGGATCGAACCTAATACCTTCAGGCCCTGCGACCAGCACGTTACCATTGAGCCACTGGGTTGGCATCCAACGGTCCATAAATTTCCAGCTGCTCTCAGTTCATTACATGACATGCTGTCAATATCTCTCCGTCAGTGATTCACCAGATTGCCCTGACCACCTGCTTTCAGCGTCTATCATTTTTCTCATTGGATAATAGATTAGGTCTGCGTCCACACATCTATTGATTTCTGACTAACTGATTAACTGACATGAATGTCAAGCTCTTACGAATTCTCTCATAATATTTTTTGTGTCTCCTCGCTCCGTCCGACATTTCTACATTGTCAAAATTCAATTCATCTACACGTGAATTGAAACAAGTAATAAGATGTCATGTGTGACGTTCAATAGCCATTCGATGTTCATGTAGATGAAGGCGAGGGTGGACGACCACTTTGTCCAATGTGTACTGTTCACTACAGTTATTGCAACTGATTTTGAAAATCATGTTCGGTTTGTCTGTCTTCTTTGGTTATCGTGTCCTTTCATCTGCATAATAGTGTTTGGAGGTAATTAGTTGGTTTATGAGTGGCCACATGTATACCGAGTGGTCTCAGTAATCTAGTCGTGATGTCTGATATATTCCTCACGTATGGTAGAGTGATGTGTTTATTGATTTCCTTTGATGACTTTGTAGTTGGTGATGTACGGGATAGGCATGTTGTGATAAAGTTTCGTGGGTAGTCATTCTTCTTTACCATAGACATTAAGTAATTTTCTTCATTTCTCCCTGAAGTTGTTCTTCTGTAGGATGGACATCAAGTAATTTTCTTTGTTTCTCACTGAAGTTGTTGTACTGCAGTGTGTCCTCGCTCTTTTGAATCGAGTCTACACTCAACTAATTTTGTACGTTGTTGGGTTGTTGCTTCTGTAGTTGAGGATTTGATCAGTCATTATGTGTTGGCTTTCTGTACACTTTTGTTTCCAGCTTTGTGTCATTTGTCCGACTTACTAAAACATCCAGGAATGGCAGTTGCTTGTTTGACTCCTTTTCCATCGTGAATTTGATGTCACTTGAAACATTGCTCATCAAACTGTAATGATGACGAAATTACCGTCTACATAGCGAATCCAAATTTTCGGTTTGAAAGACGCCTCAGCACGGAAAACACAATATAACAAAGATTGTACACCTGAGCTACAAATGTTTTCCATTTCAAATTCATATGGTTATCTACTTATTCATTCATGACTTACGCAGCTGAAGAAAATCGAATGAAATAGAATCAGGTCATCTTATCTCACAAACGATGCACTTACTGTGTTATTCAATGAGAAAATTGGTTTTGTACTGTATTAATATGTCTTATTCCAGACTCTCTCAAACATTTTTAATCTTCTAACATCACGGTTATCATTCGTCACATACATCCTGTTGTCGGAGCTTTTTATTTGCAACAAGAAAATTTTGTCTAGTCTCATGAAAATTATTTCACTAGAGTACCAAATATCCAGACAAAATGTTAGATATCACTTGATATTCATGACAGTGTCATCTAATAGTTCATCGACAAGTATATTCTAATTTATTTCTCGTAGTTTACGTCTAAAACACAACAGATTGTCTAATGCTTAGTAACTGAAATGAATTTTTTCAGAAAACGTATGTAAAAATCTTCTTGCGTAATCTGTCAGTCACGTTAGTCAAAACGTGTATAATACAGTAGTCGAAGTTTAGCATTAAAGTTCATTTACTGATTTTTTGTACACCAAAATCACTCATCAACACAAAACCCAGCAGAGTCAAAATGTTGATAAGATTCCGATAACCAAATGATTCTAGAAAGCTGTAGTCACGTGAATTGAAATTTTCTCAGACCCAAAACAAATAACTCCCCAAGAAGAGATTATACAATCCAGCGAATACACTTATTATTTTGTCCTTTGGTTTCCTAGTGGAACACAGCGATACAATAGCATGTCTCCATCCCACTCTCTTCTCTGCAATCCTTTGAACCTCCCTCCACGACTCTTCACAAGCTCTCACTTGTTCCTCACACTGTCTCCTCCATGTCACCTTCCCCGGCGACGCCCAACTTGCCGTTTCCCATCCGGGTTCCACTCGATTGATTGGCTTGTCGCATAATGTCGCCAGTCGGCCTTCTCAGTGCATGCCTAATACTTCTGCAGATTTGTTTTGCAATAGGTTTTTGCTTCGTTGGTTTGTTGCCAGCCAGTCAGCCAGCCACAGTTCCTCGTTGCTCATTATTATTATTCTGGCTATCTGAGCTTCGGTTACGAGCCAGAGTAGGTGGCAGTAGTTGATGAATATCCCCAGCTTCTTCGAAATGCTTTTCACAATGCATCAAGTCTCTCATCCATCACATACAAGCACTGACAAATTCTTTAGCAATCCATTACCACACAATGGGATTATTTGTTCCTCAATGTCACACATCCCATGGGTTCCTAATGGAACATACGGCTTCAGTTGCACGCCGCATTCCACTCTCTTCTCTGCAATCTTTTGAACCTCGCTCCATGACTGCACACAACCTTTCACTTCTTCCTCACACCGTCGCCTCCATGTCATCCTCACCTCGGACGCCCCACTCGTCATCTCCCATCTGAATTCCACTCCATTACAGGGATTGTCGCGTGATGTCAACGAATGGTCTTCTCAGTGCACGCCCAATACAGTCCATCTCCATTTTCTTATTCTGTGTATTTGTTGGGCGGTACGTTTTTCCATCGTTGTTTCGTTGACAGTCAGTCAGTCAGCTAGCCAGCCACAGTTCCTCGTTGCTCATTATTATTATTCTCACCATCTGACCTCATCTTCAGTAACGAGTGAGCGTAGACCGCAGTTGTTGATGAATATCTCTAGTTTCTTCGAAATACTTTTCACAATGCACCAAGTCTCTCAACCATCACATACAAGCACTGACAAATTCTTTAGTAATCCATTACCACACAGTGGGACTATTTGTTCCTCAATGTCACACAACCCTATCCTCTCATTCATTCTCTGAGCAGTTAACCCCCAAAACTAATACAACTTTTACAACATAGTGACATTTTATGAGTCCTAGGCATATATGTACAAATTGGAGAAATATTCTCACCAAAAGAAAACTTGTATGAATCATGGAAGTGACAAAACCTCCTCTATATATGAGTAAATCAAAATATTCACCCTTATGAAGTAATCTTGATAAGAAGAAGGTTCACAAGTATAAAATTAATTTCTAGTCTCTAATAAAATCGTCCCTTTATTTAACATCAAAAAGATTTAATTATAAGAAAGAATGATAAATGTTTCATTCTACTAGATAGAAAGTCATAAATTGCCCCAAGGTGAATTTTCCTTATTCTCAAGATGAATAGGCATGACGAGAAGTTGTGTACAACTAACGAAATTATTACCCTCTGCTTGCTCTTCTATACAACTATTAACTATACAACAAGAGAGGTGAAGGTGAATTAGTCAGCATTACCGACTATCACGTAGAAACTGAATACACAATCAATTTGGAGTAAGTAGGATAAATAGAGAAGAATCTTCCCAGTGATGTTGTTGTCAACAGTATTCCTTTTAAAGAATACTTGTAAAACACATCAACTCTAAGAGATAAATCGATGAACTGACTATTTTGTTATCGTTTCATTTGAGAAAATTATTGAAATGAATCCAATTGGAATGATGCTGTTAATTGAGAAATGGTGTTTACAGACCCTTCTGCATACTGATAAACAACAACGTATCTTGAATGCATTGCTTCTCTACAGGATTTATATCGATACAAGTTAAGCTCAGTGTTTATTTTACCTGGTCATATTTAACAGATAGCAGCAGTTATGCAGTACATTTTACACATGGTCTAATACGCCTAACATTGTCATTTGTGATAATTTTTACTCACTAATAATCCATTCACACTGTGAACAAGTTAAATATCCATTATCTAGCATTTTGGTGTCCCCCATAATTATCTTTATCGCTTGACAAACCTCGAGATACCTACAATACCCTACCCTACTCTGAAGTTCTGCAAAACACCACCTAATCATATGGGTAAATATCAGACAGATTGACAGTGAAACGATAACAGTAGAAAAGCCTGAAAATAATTAGAACCATTACGAATATACACATAAACTGCTGAACACCAATATCACCAGGAAACCACAGTATCAGGATTGATTGATGAAGCAGTGATCCAGTGGCTGCAATCAATAATCATTTCTGTTATTAAACGAGAAATCTAGATCTGATGAGTTGAGATGTATATTGATTAAGGAGAAGAGAACCTATTAGGGAAACATCTGAAGGAATTCAATTGACAAAGGAGGAGGAAGCTAACAACAACATTCCATTCTTAGATGTCCTCATCAATAGAAAGCAAGCGACGACGTCACAAACTCAAGTGTACAGGGATATGAAATACACAGATTCGATTTTGAAGTGCGACAGTAATCGCTCTAAAACCTGTAATAATCGTTGCATACAAATACTGTTTTAAAGAGGAAAGACACATTGCAGCACTGGAGCGTTATGGAAAGCCGAAGAAAAATGCCTGTACAAAGTGTTTAAAGTCGATGATTTTTCACTGAACTTTGCTGAAAAGTGCTTGTCAGTAGATCAAAGAACAATGAAATTGCCTTAAATCAATGGGTGTGGTGCCTAATCCTCACAAATAGTCAACCCATTACACCATCTTTTCGAGATCGAAGTCATATACATTAAGAAATATGGGGCGAGGTAATGTGATATCCAAGTATCTAATCGAATATGTTGATTTCCCATTAACACTGGTATCGAAGCTTCAGTCTTCTCGCCTCTTGAATTCGCACTCCAGTATCGGCTGTTTTCCATCCTCATTTTCTACCTGCCTACCTACTACTACCAATACTACTATAGAAATGGTTTTTATCTCACCCAATCATTATTTTGTTAACATTATATTTTCACATGGTTACGCAACCCTTTCTACTTGTATGAAATATGATCGTGAATCGATTGGATAATATCACAAATACTGGAGCTTAGTAAAAGGTTGACATTAGACATGGTTTGTATTTGCTTAAATCACAACGTGTTTGAAATGAAATGATTCCAATGTTTCACATTGTAGTCTAGTCGCAGCTTCTTCAAGGAAATAGTCAAAATTAAAATATGAAGGATACATTTTGGTTGTACTGTGTTTTCTCATTTGGATAGTTTAGTCGTGGAGAGGCTTTTATCGTCTGTCTAGACAGCGACATCATCACCACCAACTTCAGTATGAAGTGAGCTGTCAATATCTCTTCATCAGTGGTTTAGTAACTTGCCCTGACGAAGTGGTTTATGATTGGTTGTTTCCTTTCACTGTTGTATCATTGACTGACTGCATAGGTTTTCCTGTTGGCTGTTCCTCTGCTTCACGTCTCACCTTTCTGTCGTGTATCATCTTTCTTATTGGTTGATAGATTGGGTCTATGTCTATAAATCTGTTGATGGCTGACTAACTGGCTGATCAACCTGAATGCCAAGCTTCTAGGAATTCTCTCATGATATTCTGTGTTTCCTCTCTCCGCCTAACATTTCTACATTGTCAAAATTCAATTCAAGTCCATGGCTGCTATCCACTTGCATCGAGCGATGATTGATGAGATGTCATGTGTGATGTTTAATAGATGTTTAATCGATGTTCATGTAGATGAAGGCGAAGGTGGTAGACCACTTTGTCTAATGTGTAATGTTCACTACAGTTATTGCAATTGATTTCGAAAAATGATGTTCGGTTTGTCTGTCTTCTTTGGTTATCGCGTCCTTTCATCTGTATAATAGTGTTTGGAGGTAATTTGTTGGTTTATGAGTGGCCACATGAATTCCATGTGGTCTCAATAATCTTGTTGTGATGTCTGATATATTCCTCACGTATGGTAGAGTGATGTGTTTATTGATTTCCTTTGATGACCTTGTAGTTGATGATGTACGGGATAGGCATGTTGTGATAAAGTTTCGCGGGTAGTCGTTCTTCTGTAGGATGGACATCAAGTAATTTTCTTCATTTCTCTTTGAAGTTATTGTATTCCAGTGTGTTCTCGCCGTTTTGAGTAGAGTCTCGACGCACCTAATTTTGTGCGCTGTTGGGGGTTGTTGCTTCTGTAGTTGAGGATTTGATCAGTCATTGTGTGTTGGCTTCCTTTACACTTGTGTTTCCAGGTTTCCGGTATTTGTCCTACTGACTAAATCATCCAGGAATGGTAGTTTGTTGTTTGACTCCTTCTTCATTGTGAATTCGATCCCACTGAAAACCTTGTTGTTCAAACTGTGAGTGTTCTCTATACAATCTTTTTTAATGATGACAGAAGTGTCGTCTACATAGCGAATCAAAATATCATCTCTTTCCTCTTAACTTTTAGTCTGAGAATATACTGATTAGGGAAACACTGTCAGTGTTATTACTGACCTCAAGTACAGATTTAACGATGGGGAATATATCAAAGTTTCAGTTATGTGAAGTCGAAGAGACATTAATTTCAGATGTGTAAATTTTTCTATGGGTCACTTGAAGTAAATGACCCATTTTACAAAGGTATTTCTACAAATCAGGCTTCTCAAGTACACTAATTTATGATTAATAGTTGGGAACTGTGTTATTTCACTTGCTAGATATTTTATGCAACAAACAAAATTTATTACTCATAAACATATTAAGATAAGATGTGTAATCTGGAAAACAATTCAACCAGAGCTATTTATGCGATAACTAAGTCACATAGCACACTGCAGCAGTGCTCGAAACCTGAAGACAAATGCAATTAAGTTGGCTGCGGGGGGCGGGATACATTGATCATTAAATCATCGTTCATCAATTCAGCACCTCAAAAATATCAACAAAACGACACAATATCTATTCCTGACTTGAGAAGATTTTACTATCCATTAGATCGAAGAATGAAAAACAATCAAAGTGTGTAAACTATTTGATAAATAAATAAATATGTACAGGAGAAAAATAACAAGTTGACAGAAGAGGTAGTGATAATGGGACTTCAAGTGAATTTAGAGAAGACACAAGTGATGAGGATATCCAGACAACAGCAGCAACAACGAAAAGCACCAATCTCCATTCGAGGGGGAAACCTAAAGGAAAAAGTCTCTTCCACCCACCCACCTACCTACACACGCAGCATCCTTTCAACTACAGCCGACACAAGCACAGACGAGGATGTCAAAACCAGGATCAGAAACATAGCAAGATAAGCCTTCCTGCATCAATCTCAAATCGGTGTGGAGATCCAATGCACTGCACGGCATTGCACTGCACTCAACACATAGCCTGAACAACATCTAGATTTTCAACACCCATACAGTCAAGTCAGTGCTCCTATGTGATGGTTGAGAGACTTGGAGCGTTATGAAAGGCATTTCCAACAAACCACAGATATTCATGAACAGCTGCCTACACTGGCTCGATAATGAAGCTGAGATGGCCAGAATAATAAGAATGAGCAACAAGGAACTGTGGACGGGAAGGGACGAACCAATAACCTATCACTCAAGAAATATGCACTGGAAGGAAGTGGAAATGGATTGGGTATACACTGAGAAGACCGACTGGAGACATCACACACCAGGTAAAGTCAGGCCGTCAAGTGGAATTCAAATGGGAGACGACAAGTTGGGCGTCTGAGGCTAGTGTGGCATGGAGGAGATGGTGTAATGAAGAAATGAAAAATTGTCGGCAGTCATAGCACCAGGTTATGGAAACTGCAGAGAAGAGAGTGAAATGTGGACATGCTGCTGAAGCCTTATGTTCCACTAGGAACCCAAGGGAAAAATAATGAATGAAAAATAGTAAATAAATATTTTATTCTCATATTAATAATTTAACATGAGAGTAGTCAGTTTACAAGCATCATAACATTTATATATGTTGAAAAATCTACAAGATTTTACGGGTCCTGAATGGTACAGAAGGCGGGTCATTAAATTTTATTAAAAACATCAGAAAATTCCACAAGTTATGAACTGGACATGAAAATGCCACTTTTCTGTATATATAAAGTGTTAAAGTTTAAATGTTTTTCAGTCATCCTTTTTTCACCATTGGTTACACCAAGATCGCGCAAAATTTCAAATTTCCGTTACAAGCAGTCGACATATTTGATTCTTCTTCGTAATGCCACATTACACTAGATAAACGTCTATTTTACCATAAATTTTTATAGCTTCGGAGACCAAAAGAATCCATATTGACGATTTCGGCAATCTATAAGTTTCCACATAATCATGTAATCCAAATGAATATCTATTAAAGTGTTAGCATTCACAACAATAAAGATTTACACCATCAGAATTAGATATTTTGGTGAAAAGGCATAAATCTTTAAAGAACTGCAGATCAGTGGTGATACATTTGCATGCTTTTCACGTTAAGGTATGCAACATTATCAAGGAGGTATATTCATTGTTAGATGAAGTACTAAAGAAGTCTATCGAGTAGCATTGTTTTGAATATGTTCACTTTAAAGTTAATAGATGAGTTGATCTCCTGAATTTTACTGTCTGTTCAGAGTTTAGTTGCCATTACGACCGTCCAGTTGTTTGATTACCTTGATAGGATTATCAGGAATCAATTCTGTTACAAGCATCATCCAGTGAATAGTACTGTAATGTCTTTGAACAATATGAAATAGGCTAATTTAATATAAGATTGCATTCTTGTACAATGCCCAACTCCTAAACTTATGAGAATTTCATTCCATTTTAGTATGTTTATTAGAAATGTGACACACAGTGAAGGGATAGTATTTTAGGATTTGTTCTGGTGCGAACTTGACAGACACAAAGACCAATCACTAATTATTCAGACTTGTTATATACCCACGAATACGAGACCAAGGAAGAACACGATAGCGTAGTCGGATGGAATAGTATATTTGGATGGTTGTGCCAAGATACCGATGCGTCCCAACTAACTGGCTAGAGGGTCGAATACGAGCACTGTAAAGTAACACGACAGCGTGCCAAATGGCGAGGATGCTTGACGGGTGCCTTCAGCTTAGCGAGTCCAGTTAAACTATGAAGGTCAGCATCAATGTTGAATGTCGTCGAACCCTAGGCTATTCATTTTGGGGAAGTGTGTGGCGCTACAGTATCATTTACTGGACAACAACATTTCGGACACAATATATTGTATATATTCATATAATATACAACTAACTAACATCTACGAATGTACGCCACGATGCTGAGCTTTTTAGCTTGGTTTCCAAATTGAAAATATGATCTTCTCAGTGCATGTTAAATCCAATCCAATTCAACTCAATCCATCTCCACTCTCTTCCCCTGCATATTTCTTGGGAGACAGGTTCTTGCCTCGGTGGTTGATTCGTCACCAGTTAGAGTTCCTCCTTGTTTATTCTTATTCTCTCTGGCCATCTGATCTTCGTGTTCAGTATCGAGTGAGCGTAGTTGGTAACTGTTCATGTATGATATCTGCAATTTGTTGGGAATGCTTTCGGTGACGTGTCAAGTCTCTAAACCATCACATAGAAGCACTGACTTGACTGGATTAGTGTTGAAAATCTGGATCTTGTTCCACGTGGTGGGCGGAGTGCATTGCATTGTAGTAGATCTCCACACTGATCATTTCAGATTGATGAAGAAAGGCCTTTCTTGTTGTCTTTTCGCTCGTGCCTGGTTTTGACATGTTAATCTGTGCCTTTGCCGCTGCCTGTAGTTGAAACGATGATGCCTACATAGGTAGGTAGGTGAAAGAGACAACTTTGTTTAGATTTCTCCCGTTGATGGTGATTGGTGCTTGTTGTTGTTGGTGGTGGTGGTGGTGGTTGTTGGGTATCTTCATCACCTCTGTCTTCTCTACGTTCACCTGAAGGCAGTCCTGTCTTCACTGCGTTGCCAGTTCTGCCAACTTGTTGGTATTTGGCTGTAGATCTTTGGGTTTATGCGACGAGCATAGTTTTATTATTATTGCTTATATTATACCGTCCTTGATTGGAGCGAACTGATCGGTTTGCATTTTTGCATATTGGCTTGTGTACGGGTATGGTGATATTACCTGTGTTATAATTATAGTAATGATGAATAGTGACTTGTTGTGGAATCGAGCAATACAAGCAATAATACTAACTCATTACACTGCCTTTTCTCTTCATTATCGATTTCAATATACAACTAAATTGCTCACATATAATACATTTTCTTCATATATTCAATTAAATTTTATATTTATTTAACAAATAAGGTCATTCAATTATTTGTTGTATAAAATAAGAAATCTTAATTAGGAGTTTTCTAAAAATTTTTTAGGAGACGGTGGAAGAGAAAAGGAAAAAAGGTGAACAGAATTAATTCACAATGTATTAAATGAAATGTAACTGAAAATCATTGTATGCGAAGGTGTATAATCGTCCTCAAAACGAGAAGGTTAGCTATTTGAAAACTGTTAGATAACTTTTAAATACTTGGTTGACTTCTACGGAATTAATTGATGATACTGTCTTTGCTTAAATGATTATCTGTTTCATTGTTATTACGCTTCTTATTTCAGCCAGTTACCGAGATCTGTTGAGGTTTAACCATTAAGATTTTTAAGATTTTGAACTATACTAATAAAGTAGAGTTATACGCGATCCTACTTGCCTGAACGTTACTTCAAATTTCAGTCAAGTAAAGTAACTTGAGTAAAGTAAGTCAACTAGTTGTATTTCAGAAACAACTGCAAACTTTTATAATATTGATAAAAACGCAACAATCTGAGAGAGGCCTCTTCTTTTCCATAAATCCTTAACTGGTTCTACAACTATAAAATGTATTTGTACGGTGTGAAATCAAACCAAGTTATGGGTGAATAAATGCAGTGAGATTTGGGGACTTTAGGGAAACTAATGTTTCCGTTTTATTTCAGTTTGTAAATAATGCCATGACTAATATAGGCACAGATGAATAAGGTGATGGTGAACGAAAAGACAATGAATGAATGAATGACAAAGATAGGAGTGGTCATAAATTTACTAAAGGTTAAGGGAGAAATAAAGTGTGAATATGAATTTTCTTATGGCAGTCAACTCTTTATCTCAACCTCATCGACATTAAAAAGACCTTCGACAGCGTTGACCGACAAGTAATTTGGCAGCTATTTAAACACTATGGAGTGCCACAAATCTTTATCAACCTCATTCAACAGCTATATGAAAAAGCCACATGCCAAATGATCTACAATGGAAATCTCAGTGACCACTTTGAAGGAAAGTAAAGACAGGAGTAACACAAGGCTACCTACTATCATCTATTATCTTCCTGATTGTGGTGGACTGGATTATGCAGCAAACCGTGAGGAGTGAGAAAAGGGACATACTCTGTACTTATGAAAAGAGCCTAGAATAATTGGATTTCGCCAATGATCATTTATGTTTAGTGTCGCACAAACTCGAAGATGTACAGGCAAAAACTAACAAGTTGACAGTAGAAGTAGTGATGATAGGACTTCAAGTGAATTTAGAGAAGACACAAGCGGTGAGGATACCCAGACAACAGCAGCAACAACGAAAAGCACCAATCTCCATTCGAGGGGGAAACCTACAGGAAAAAGTCTCTTCCACCCACCCACCTACCTACACACGCAGCATCCTTTCAACTACAGCCGATACAAGCACAGACGAGGATGTCAAAACCATAATCGGAAACACAGCAAGACAAGCCTTCCTGCTTCAATCTGAAATCAGTGTGGAGATCTAATGCACTGCACTGCACTGCAATCAACATAAAGCCTGAACAACATTTGGATTTTCAACACCCATACAGTGAAGTCAGTGCTCCTATGTGATGGTTGAGAGACTTGGAGCGTTATGAAAGGCATTTCCAACAAACCACAGATATTCATGAACAGCTGCCTACACTGGCTCGATAATGAAGCTGAGATGGCCAGAATAATAAGAATGAGCAACAAGGAACTGTGGACGGGGAAGGGACGAACCAATAACCTATCACTCAAGAAATATGCACTGGAAGGAAGTGGAAATGGATTGTGTATGCACCGAGAAGACCATTCGGGGACATCACGTACCAGGCTAGGCACTCGAGTGGAACCTAGATGGGAAATGGCGAGTTAGGCATTTGTGGTGAGGGTGATATTGAGGAGATGATGTGAGGAAGAAATGAAAGGTTGTGGGCAGTCGGGAAGCGAGGTTGAAAAAACTGTAGAGAATAAAGTGGAATGGAGGCGTGCTACTGAAGCCTTATGTTCCACTAGGAACCCAAGGGAATAATAATAATTTGAATCATTTTTCTGAATTTACAGTTCAGGTTTGATCAAGTTAACTGCAAAAGCCTTTACTATATGGAGCCGGTTTTCGCGTGAAATATGTGGCATCCTTTTTTGAATACGATAAATGACATTGAAAGACTGATTACAACTGAACTTCTCTTCATATTCACTTCGCCTTTTTCCAACCAATCTGTTAAATCCTCTCGTATCAGGAGATACACCTGCCTAATCGTACTCCCTACGTAGCTTTTTTTGTTCCTGTGGAACAGAAACAGTTACTCGCATCAAGACTGAAAAGTAGTTGCGTAATAACTAAGACAGTAGAAATATCGAGGAAGGCGAGGAGTTTGACAAGGTGAAAATTATTGGTAGATAAGAAAAGCAAATATTGAGTGTTCACTTGAAAGATAGATAGATGGATGTAAAGAAGGTAAAGAATGAGACAAGGGTCATAATGAAGGTGATAATAACAGTAAACTAATTAATTATAATGAAATGGAAGGAAGATCATGAAAGTGTTAAGACCATGGTAAGATGAAAGATTAAGCATACTTCTTTTGCACACAGAGATCAGGCTTGAGTTGATGAATTGCCAGTGCCTCCGTTGTGCACAACTGTCGAAGGCGTACTCCTTTTCAACTATTCCATCTCATACGATAAATGACATTGAAGGAGGACTCTGGTCCAGCTTTATGTGTCCAGAGTTGACCAAATGTTCGAGAGTTGAGCTGTTAATTGATTTACATTCTCCCCTCGACAATCATGCAGGATAGTAGTGCTCAGAGATACGTTTGGAACTCGTGCGCTTTGTGCGGCGTTGTTAATGAACGTTGTTTTCAAAGGCGATACGGCAGCAGAGGTCCTAAAGAATCGGCTGTCCAGATCACTGAAGAAGACATTCTTCTCTGCAAAACTGCAGATCAGTTTCTCTAGTCAACAACTCATTCCAGAGTGCGTTAAGGACAAGTTACCACTTTGGGCCACCTCAATGTATGTCTACAAATTTACTTGCTCCTTCCCGTGGAGCTAGTTATATAGGCTGCACAAAGCACACGATTTCCAAACGTATCTCTGAGCACTACTATCCTGCATGGCTGTTGAGGGGAGAATGTAAATCAGTTAACAGTTCAATTGTTGAACATTTGGTCAACTCTGGACACATAAAGCTGGACCAGAGTCCTCCTCAATATTTGCGTTTCTTATCTACCAATCATTTTCGCCTTATCAAACTCCCTGGCTTCCTCGATATTTCTACTGTCTTAGAAACAGTTAAATTGATTTATACAAGATGAAGAGTTAAGATTAGGTAGGTGATCCTTTAGTGTCGGATGCGGCATCGGCTGACTACTGGAAGATATGCAAAGTTGACCTGCATAAAACGTCGTAGTGACTAGTGTAACTAGGAGTTGTGGAATGATGCCATTTCGAAAGTCTCCGTTGAATTGTGATGGTGGAAATAAAGGCTTCTTCTCCAGTGTCATTAATTCTCGTTTAGGACAAATTTAATTGATGTTTGCTCTGATGAACTTCTTGGTATTTCCTTTTTGATTTGGAATATCTCAGATATACCGTGTGTTTTTTTTCTATACACTGGAAGAAACAAATTGATCTTACTGTAAATGCCAGGCACCTGATATTATTACGTTTGTACTTCGTCGGTGCGAAGCTGAGAAAGTGCGTATACTTTTCCATAGATGCCGGAGTATAGAGCCGTTTTTTTTGTCGTGTGCACATCAAGAAAATGTATTGAATCTTTGATTTCATTCTCATATGTAAAATGAACTGGTGGATGACGACTGTTGAAGCAGTTCAGGATAAAATTAGTACATAGATGCATATCGAAAACTAGGAAAGTACTATCGATGTATCGAAAGCATAACCATATATTGTAAATTTGATCTTTAAAAGGTTCGTTTTCTAATTTTGAAAGAAATATGTCTGCAAATATTGAGTTCACTGGAGATTCTATTTCCACTTCGTCAACTTGTCTGTACAGATTACTGTTGAAAATGAAATGGACATTAGTTCTACATTTAAGCAACAGTTCCTTCAAATTCTTGAAAGAAATTACAGCGTCTAGTTGCCTTTCTTATAATTGTTTGCTAATGTGATCTATGTTTTCTACTAGAAAGACGTTTGTGAACAAAGATGTGACATCGAGGGATCCCATGTGTTTATTTAAAGCAATCTAGGTCCTATTTCAAGTTGGTATTCTTCATTGATGGACATCTGTTGAAGGTACATTTAAAATCTGGGAGCACTCGACAGCCATTTAGTTTGACTAGTATGAGACTCCTTAGAAGTGTGCATGTCTGACCGCACATCATGAAGGATCAAACCTAGGGCCTTCGGGTCCTACGACCAGTACATCACCCTTGAGCCATTCGAAAGAAATTCAATGGTCCATATTTTCATTTTTTGTCGGTTCATGACAGAGCGCGGCAATCAACCGGCTTCATCTTTGAGTATTTGTCATCACGGCCACGTACTTTGTCACGCTGCTCATCACTTCTCATTGGAACTCCGGGAATCACCTCTCGAAGCTGGTCACCAGTGAGTACTAGATCAGTTTACCAACTTGAGAAATCAATGATCTTAAAAACACACGAATTCAATTTAAGTCCTTCCTTCACTCATGCTGTATTTTGCTTACTGGCTACTCAAAATTTGAAGTAATCATACAATGCAATACCTGTTTAACATAGTTAGGGATATTGCAGTCAAACTGATCAAACCTGAACTGTACATTTAGAAAGATCATAAGAAACCTGATGAGAATTTATGGAAAAGAATGTTTTTTTTGTTTAGATTATTACCGGTTAGATTGGTTGAACCACGCATGGAATCGTATAGTATATCTCTGCTATCTAGGTAGACAACGTTCAAGTTAACGTTTTCATTTAAACAAATTCTTAGAGTTACTTAAACTCGATATTTAAGTAGGATACTATGATTTCATCCAGTTACGCATTCATAGGTTATAATTTGGATTGAATTGATATAAACTAGAAAATCTATAGGAATCAAAGAGCGTGGTTTCTGTTTTGTATAACACGTGGAGTGGACTTTATTGTGACAGCAAATTAAGAATGAAATGCCTATCTTTTGAAGATTTCAACCTTTTTGTGGTCAATATGATACGGTGATCAAAGTGTTTAATTTGACTGTTTTCGTATTATGAAGAATTAATGAGAAACCATTTTAGATAGTTATGATTTCACCTACTTCATATACCTATATGCTCATCACCTGACTTCATAGTATGACGTACAGACAGTAGTGACATGACAAAAATCCAATGCCACTGGTTCCAAGGAGATTAAAGTTGCATTTGTCCGTGAGTCATCTTATGGGTCAGATGATAGGTTTCACCCCATTGCTATAACTTCCCCCTTTCTGAAGACAATGAAGAAATCACTACTCCTTATGAGTGAGTCTTCATTGAAGGCTTTTAGAGACACTAAACATTTTGTTTATAAACAAAGGAGAAGTACTGTAGATTCTGTCATTGTCTTGCATCATACTATTGTTTCTAGTCTCGAAAAAGGTGTTAGGTAGGTTCGCTATGCCTTCTTGGATTACTTATCATCCTTTGACTTTGTTCCTACACCACTCTTAGTAACTAAGCTTGCCATAGGTCTTACTGAGCCATCGGTTACAAAGTGGCTTTTTTTATGAAAGGAAATAGTATACTGTCTTAATATGCCTAAGGGTGCGGTACTTTCTCCTTTTCTGTTTTCGTTCTTTTTGTACTATTTACCACATTCTGTTGAAACCAATTTTATTAAGTATACTGATGACCTAATGATTTCTGTTCCAATAAACTCTAACTTGGATCGCTCTCAATTAAATGAATTCTTGTCTGAAGTTGGCAAATGGTCTCTCTCAAATGGTCTCAAACTAAACTCTTCAGATTGTTAATTTTAGCCCTAGGTGTAAACAAGACAGACTTGTATGAGCTACTTAAACCTCATGACGCCTACTGCATTGATGGTATTTATGCAGAAAGTAAACTGAGTGTTAACTATTTGGGGTTGAGTTTTACTTCTGAGCTTTGTTGGTCGTCTCATATCTTGTTGACCTGTAAAAAATCTTCCATTTGACTTATTACATAAAGAAACTGAGGCTCTCTCAACTTCTACATTTTGTTAGTTCCTATATTTTACCTATTCTTGTCTATTGTTTCTCACTGATCTTTTCTGGTCTACTAAAAAAGGACTATGTTATGTATTGCGTATAGCTTCGAAAGCTGTCAGTAGGGTGAGTGCTATGCTTCTGGCTCAGCCGATTGTCATTGTAGTTGATAGACATTTAAATTATAGCAGGCGACTATCAACAATAATTTTAACTCATACTGAGCATGCACTCTGGTCATAGATCTCTCTTTGTATCTCCTCTCAGGTAGGATAAGAGGAAACTACATTAGACTGTACGCTGGTACAGATGAATACAAGAATTGCATTTTACTTTATCTAGTACCCATATTGTAAAAGGAAAAAAGGCGCTAGACCTGAACTCACATATCAACTTTGTAACAGTTAACAATCGCATTTCAATAATTTAATTGACAATGTAACATTTTCTCGTTATAAGTATTGTTCACATTACTTAACTTTTCATAATAACACTGTTTGAAATGTTGTAACGGCGTATGCACACATTTTTGTTGCAATATAACATGATGAGAATTCCAAATTGTACCGAAACTTTGTAAGGAATGAAGTGATTATTATTATTATTATAGCTTATATTCAGCAAACATTCAACTGATTCAATCTTCAAATAGTTTTCTAATTCATTTTCTTAGGAAATGTCCTTATAATATGACACAAAAATAAACAGAATGCAGTGTATTCCTTGCGGAATGGCGTCAATTGCAGAATCGTCTGAAAACCTGAGAGCAGTGGGCAGCTAATTTATCCCAGTATAGGAATCCTCAGCTGTAGACACCCATGATCCCATCTAAAAGATTTGTATTTCGCCAACGATGATTTATGTCTAATGTCACACAAACTCGAAGATCTACAGGCAAAAGCCAACAAGTTGGCAGGAGAGGCGTGGCAAGGCATCGAAGGTGGGACTCCCTTCAAGTGAATGGTAGAGAAGACAGAGGTGGTCAAGATATCCAACCAACAACACCAACAACAAGCACCAATCATCATGAAAGGGAGAAACCTAGAAGAAGTAGTCTCTTTCACTTACCGAGACATCATCGTTTCAGCTACACACCACACAGACACAGATGAGGACGCCGAAGCCAGCCAGGATCGGAGAATCAAGGGATAGCAGGCCTTCATTAATCTGAAGTCATTATAAAGATCTAGTCCACTCAGCATGTAGAAGAATATCCGGATTTTCAACACTGAGTCAGTCAAATAAGTCAGTGGTTCTATATGATGGTTGGGAGACTTGACGCCTGACGGAAAGCACTTGCAACAAACTACAGACGTGCATGGACAGCTACCGCCTATGCTCACTCGATACTGAAGATGAAGATCAAGTGGATGGCCAGAGAGAATAAGGATAAACTCTAACTAGCGAAGAACCAACCAGAGAAGCAAGAAGCTATCGCTCAACACATATGCAGAAGAAGGAAGTGGAGATTGATTGGATTGGATTTGACATACACTGAAAAAATAGTTTGTGAACATCACGCGCCAAGGCAGATCAGGCCGTCGAGTAGAAGCTGCATGGGAAAGGATGGGTTGGACGTCGGAGGATGACATGGAGGAGATGGTGGGAAGAAGCAATGAACGGTGATGGGCAGTGGTATGGCCAGGTTTGAATGACTGGATAGAAAAGAGTGAAATAGTGACATGTTACCGAAGTCTTATGTTCCACTATGAACCCATGGGAGAAATAATTATAGTAATAATACCAGTAATAATAATAATTTACTCGAAATCGTGAAGTGGTTTGTATTCTGTTGGAATTGTAAACGTGGAGATATATTAGTGTAAAGTTCAAGATAAAGATCTTATTGAAAAGTGATGTGTTTCTTCGTTTACTTGATGAGTTTTTGTTCTAAATATTGTCTACTTATTTGGATCAGTCATTTGCTTTATTTTTGTAAACACTGACATAATCATTGATCTAATCAGATCGGACAGACCCTTTTATATATCGAATAATACTTATACGTGTTGGTAGTTGTTGTAAGTAAAAATTGCCAGACATCCAAATGAACGTCATAATCTAAGGGAGTAACAGTAAATAAATATTATATATACATATATATAGGTTGATTTTTCTTGTCCCGCTCTACTTGAACAATTTAGTTGACTAACTGAAAATTGTTTACTATAGTCAGAATAGATTAGTAAAGTCCATATTGTGTTCAAATGATAAGTTATTAGAGAATCTATTTCATTCAATAAACTACTGTAATAAATTCATTAGTTTATAGGTTTTTCACAACTTAAGTTTTCTTAGAAAACTTTGTCATTATACTTACTGACACTAAGGTTAGATTATTCAAAGAAAACATTTCATATAGTTACTAGCTTATATAAAGAAAATAAGACTGTTGTATAACTTTGTTTGTTTTTTGTTTATGTAAAAATATTCATTTCCAGATTGTTGAATATAAGGTAATACTTTGACATATTTTAAAATAGAAATGAACTTTATGTAGTTGACATTCACTTTCATACTTGTATAGTAGGGTTAGGATATAATGAAGAGGATAGTCAATAAAACAGTATGCAACTTTCAATATAAATCGTAAACTTTTAAGTAGTATCTCTGGTTATATAGATAACTTATTCACCTATTTTTGAAATGTGATACTCTACTTACACTTTATTCTTCAGTAAAAACGTTTACAGAATAAACTGAACAATAGATTGATACTTTTCTTGATATAGACTGTAATAAATAAAGTAAATGAAGCACAATAGTCAGTAATAAACTTTAAACAGTGGACGAAGCAACTTTTCACATTTCAATATGAAGTATTCAAGAAGGGTTTCACTTCATTTAGAATATTACTAAAATAAAAAACCTCTACACATAAACAACATGATAACTAATAACTATTCCAAAATTCCAAGTTGTTATTCACCGTAGACTGATGTCAGTCGGAGGAACAAAGGAAACCTGGGAGCACTGGACAGCTAGCTATTTCGTCCGACTAGTATGGGACTCCTCAGCTGTGCACACCCATGACCCCACCCTGTCAAGGATCGGACCCACGACCTTCAGTTTCCGTAGCCAGCACGTTACCGCTGAGCTAGCTATTGGGTCAGAGTCCGATGGTCAATATTTTCAACTTCTGTTAGCTCACAATATAGCACAACCGCCACCCAAAGTTATCGTTGAGTAACTGTCCTCACAACCGTCAGTCGACGATGAATAACAAATTGAAATATTTCCAAATCTCCAAAACTACCTCAAAATTCAACTGAACTGATGCTCATTGGTAACCAGCTTTGACAGGTATTCCCGAAGTTTTAATGAGAAATCGTAACCGGTGGGGCAAAGCGTGATGGTTGTGAGGACAGTTACCCAACGGTGATATTGGGTGGCGGTCGCACCATATTGTGAGCTTACAGAAGTTGTAAATATGAACGACTGGATTGTGACCCAGTGGCTAACTTAATGGTAACGTGGTGGCCATGGAACCTGAAGGTCGCGGGTTCTATCCCTGACGGAGTGGGGTGGTGGGTGCGCACTGCTGACGAGTCCCATACTAGTCGGACGAAACAGCTGTCCAGTGCTCCTAGGTTTCCTTTGTTCCTCCAACTGATGTCAGTCCACGATGAATAACAACTTGAAATATTTCCGAATCCCCACAACTCCCTCAATATTCCCAAATTCATTGAAAAGACTAGTCTGATATGCTTTTTTCCATGCAAAACACAAGCTAAATAGGGTAGTATGGTTGAATTGTTGTTTGTAGTTGTGTGGGCATAGACTTTAATATATTTACTTCTTGTCTTCTCAGAGGACAGACATGGAAAGAGGTTTGGATGAAAACGATACTCCTTATCGGACGAAATATTTTTAGTCAACAGTCTACAACAGTTCAGATGCTCATCCACGGCTGGGTTTATCCACGCAATTGATGGAGTACCACTTGGTCTGCTAAGAGTCTTCAAAATCCAACGCAATACAACATATTCCCTTTCCCTTAGTTCAGGAATGAATAAGGAGGAAGAGTAAGTGAGCATTGAAAAAACACAGGAATTAATGAAACGTGAGAGTAGAGGTTGAATTATACCAAACAGTCTGAGTTTCCTCATATAAAAATTCAAGCGATGGGGTTTCCTGGAGGTCACTAAGATATGAGGGGACTCAGAAGGACCAGACGAAGTGCATAAGCCAAGATAAATCACGCTTGATGGATTCTCCAGAATACATTCACGGGACTGAAATAATTTGCATTGGTCTTTTTCTCATCGTTAACTGAAACTAACCATCTGACATTTGAAGGGATTGATTGTTAGGTCACTCAAAGAAGACGAGTGATGAAGTTTGGTTAAAAAGTTATTAAATTGAGAACAATTTGAAGAAGAGATGATCGGCGTGGATACTGTTAGGTTATTTACTTAATAAAGTTTTCTTTAGTTGAGGTTGGTAGGTCACGCTAAAAGAAAGAGTGAAGGAAAGGAGAAAAAAATTATGAAATTCCCCCCCCCAATTCAATCAAAAATTCACCATGTTTATGTCTTATGTAACTCTGCTTTTTCACCTTAAACCTGGGTGTAGAAATATAGAAATTAGTATTTAAACCAAAAATCTTCTGTCTAATTCTGTCTAAGTTACAAAAACAAACAAATCACAGTCATTAGCAGCTTGTAAAGTGAAGTTTATGGTAGTGGAAGTTTAAAGGTTGACAATGCTGAGTGGATATGCATCAACTTATGATAGTAGGGTTTAAACAAAACAAAGAACAAGGTTGTTAAATTGTTGTTCAACTGTCAAAAGTTTGACACGACACAAATTTTTATGCAACTTTATCAAGTAGCTTTGCATAGTCAATCTATATCATAACGTAGCATAGGTGAGCATTTACAGTGAGTGTTTATTTTCCCCATCAACCCAGTAATACATGAAAAAAGTACAAGTATTTCAGTCAAGAGTCTGTCTTCAGCGATTTCTTGTTCAAATTTGCACACAATCGTAGGTTTATATATTTTTCAAGTGTGTAGGGATTTGATGATTGAAAACGGTTTGCCAAGGATGTCAGACAACACAATTAGTGTCAATATATGAGCTGTCACTTAAATCAAAAGAAGTTAGGACAACAAGACGTTCCGTAACATGACGACATAATTGGAAAATGAATTATGATCAGGTAGAGCACAGAAACAAGAATGAGTAGTAAATTACTTAAGAAGTGGTGTCAAAATAGAAAAATGAAAAGAAAAGAACGCAGGTAGATGAGACTGAAAACTGAAACCATGAAAGGAGAAGGAGTTGAACAAACTTCGTTTGCATACACGGTTCAGGTTTCTCCATATGGATGGCAAGAGCTTCGGCGATGCAGAGAATACGAAGACACATAGCCTCCGAGAGGTTTCTTGTCACTTGATGGATGGACTTGGACAAGGAGGTTCTTGAGATACGGTGATTCATGTTCACGATGGGTTCAATTATAGCACTCCTTATTGCTTCATTGTTACCTGTTTGTAACGCCACGGGATAGTATAGTGCTCTTGAATCCCCTTGGATAACAATCGCATTGAGATACCTATATACCCGGCTCCACATGAGCAGGTTAATTGACATATGCACATAGAAGTGGTCAGATGTGAAAGTTTCTCATTTGAGTTGTTAGAAATCACTGAGCTACAAGAGAATACTAGTCTCAGTGTTGATGCCAGGAATGTTCTCCATAGAGCGTTTGATATCCTCCTTTTTATAGTGTCAATGGCAGAATCACTTTTGAAGTTTAGATTCATATAGAGTGTCTTTTTCAGCATGGTACTTAGGCTGTCTTTGCGAGCTTTAGGTTGGATGTGTTTGTCAGGTGATTATTTCAATTTGGTTTTCTGTACATTGATCTACTTAACGTTCTATCAGCTGTTCTTGTCGACTCTACGTCAAGAAAGTGGATTTTCGACCTCAACGGTGAATCTAATTGCTGAATAGCAGTTATCGAATATTCTTAGAATGTGATTCAAATCATATCAATGATCAAAGATAATAAAAGTATCATCCATGTATCTTTTGTATAGTTGGAAACCTTTAATCGTTGATTTCAAGGGTCCATTCTCTAACCTAGCCATAATGCAGTCTGTTAGTAGGGAATCTAGTAGGGATGTCAGAGCGATTGCATCTTTCTGTCTATAAATCACGTCGTCACATGTGAAATAAACGTGGAATGTGCGTCTGAGTAACAACTGTTCAAGGCAGGTATCCGTCACACTAGAAAAATATATAAATTTTTGCTGTTGTACAGCTTTGAAAATGAATATCGCTGAAAAAAAACTTTTCGTTGAAGCATACTTGTTCTTCTTTTATATCCTGATGGATATATTTCACCAATAGTATATGTCAAAAGATATTTAAGAGTTTAGTTTTGTTGTGTAGTCGAACTGAGAACAAAAAACGAAAACATAGACCGTGTATTCCATTAGCCTTGAAGTTATAAAACTGGTAACTAAGTTACTTCACTCACTGGCTGATGAATAAAAAGTGGTCACAACCTCTATATTCGAAAACTTATCAGTAAATCAGATTGAAAATTGGTAACTCAGCCCCTGTCCTTACTTTCGCTTTCGTTGAGAGGAGACACATCGGCCGACTGGCTTCCCGAATGCTTTCATCAATCGGCGTCATATAGTGACTCCGATTCCAGGGAGGAATAAGTTTGTTTTTACTTTGTATATTTTGTTTGTGCTTTGAAGTTTCTTTAGCGGTTGGATTGGTTTTACGGGGTAGGGTTGGTAGCCCTATGTCCAACCTTCCCTCTTTACTCGGGCTTAGGACCGGTTAGTAACTAATGAACTAATTAACCAGGTGAGGTATGGGCATACACTGAGAAGGTCGACTGGGGACATCATGTGCCAGACCAAGCCGTTGGGTGGAATCCAGGTGGGAAACGACGAGTTGGGTGTCCGAGGTGAGGGTGACATAGAGAAGATCATGTGAGGAAGAAACGAAAGCTTATGGGCAGTCGTGGCGTCAGGTTCGAAAGACTGCAGAGGACAGAGTGCAACGGAGGCATGCTACTGAAGCCCTATGTTCCACTAGGAACCTAAGGGAAAAATAAAATATTACAACAAATAGATCATCCGTTTTCGTTTCCTTAAAAATGAAAAAAAACATTTTTCATCATTATGATATTCACTTTAAAGAAATTTCTGTATTGAGCCAAAAGAATAATTTTGAAGGTATATTATTAGGTAAGTCGTATTAAAACTCAGTAATTAGTACTTTGATATAACTGATAGTTTCTTATCAGTTAATGAGGTAGTTAATTTTCAGTGACTAAGATGGTTTTGATATGTGTTGCGTGTACTACGATATTCTTATCAGCTTCGATAAATGACTTTAGCTGACTAAAAGTGATCAGGCCAAGGAAGTCGTCTTTAAAATGTGTATCTGAGTCACATAAGGTGTAGACTATCTAAGACAATTAGACTTAATTATTAAGGACCCTTGATGATATGGCTGAGAATCGGTAACAACGATGCAGTGGTATTCTTTATTTCATTGACATCTTGTAAACTTAACTAATCTTAACTCCATATTAGATTGGTTTATTTGATTTATAACACACAGTGAGTGATACAGTATTATTCCCTTGATGACCACATTTCGAGTATAAATCACTCACTACTCATAATCATACCTCAATGTAATCACACTCCAATTTCGACAGTAGATTTTTGTAGTCCTGTTACCCCACATTCTTTGCTTCTATTGGAAGTAAAATTCTCCAAATCTCTGGTCAGTGTGTTGCATCATTTCTATTACCTGATTTGATGAATAACTCAATTATATTTGACTTGAGTACAGTGGCTTTATCCCATCCACTAATCTAACTGACTCTGACCGGCTAGTTTCACCTATATACTTGACCTGACTCACGAGTAAAAAGGAGTTCACAGCCTCCATTGTCCAGCGAGTGTATCCCACTCTTCTCACAGCTCCCCACTGTTTGCTGCATGATCCAGTCCAGTCGACCACAATCAGGAATATCATGGGGGATAGTAGGCAACCTTGTTTCACTCCTGTCTTCACTTCAAAAGCATCACTGAGCCTCCCAATTGTGAATTATTTGGCATGTGGCATCTTCATGTAGTTGTTGAATGAGGCTGATAAAGGTTTGCGGTACTCCGTAGTAATGAAGCAGTTTCCAAATTACCTCTCGGTCGACGCTGTCAAAAGCCTTCTCAAAGTCGATAAAGTTGAGGTAGAGTGCTGATTGCCATTCTATGCTCTGTTCTATGATGATGCGAAGCGTTGCAATTTGGTCTGCACATGATTTGTACTTCCTGAAGCCTGCCTGTTCCGGTCGTAGTTTTGAATCCAGTGCATCTTTAGGCCTCTCTAGGATGATGCGGCTTAATATTTTGCTTGCATTGGGTGGACAGGAGAGTGATTCCACGCCAGTTCTTGCAAACACTGAGGTCTCCCTTCTTCGGCAGTTTGACAAGGTAACCCTTCTTCCAATCAATGGCCAGGTACCTTCTCTTCCTTCCACACCTTCTGAAATAGTGGTGTGAGCATGTCCGCTGTTGTCTCTGCGTCTGTTCTCAGTGCTTCTGGCGGGATCCCATCTGGTCCTGCTGCTTTCCCACATTTCAGTAGCTTTATGGCTTTCAGGACTTCCATTTTCGTTGGGGATTTATGTTCACTTGTAGTTCAGCGGCTGCAGGTAGTATTTCTGAATGAAGTGCAGGTGGTGGTCGATTCAAGAGCTTTTTGAAGTGTTCGGCCCATTGTTTCCTCTGTTTCTCTTCTTTCGTAATTAAATTTCCTTCTTCATCTTTTATTGGTTTCATCTGTGCTGTGTTGATCTCTTTCCAGATAGCAACCTGGTTATTTGATACCATGTCGTCAAGTCTCTCTCACATGCAGCTTGTTCTGCTTCACTTGCCAGTGTTTCATAGAAGTGTCTTTTGTCTTTGCATGCATTCTTCTTTACTTCTTTGTTCAGTGTTTTATACATTGTGCTCAGTTCCTCTTGTCGTTGAGCATCCTTGCACTGGTTTATCTTCTGCTTCACCATCCTCCTCTCCTCTATCAGCTTCCAGGTATCCGTCGAGATCCATTCCTTGTCTTCTTTCTTCTTCCTTCCTAATACTGTTGTGCAGGTTTCTTTCCACATAGCTTTCAAAGACTTCCAGTGTTCTTCCACACAGGTTTCTTCAGCGATGTTCCTCGATATCTCCCATTTTGTCTTGATAACTGGCTGCCGTGAAGATCTCCTTTGTAGTTTCATCCTTCAGTTTCCGAGTGTTGTACTTGAATTGAGGTCTATCACCAGCTTCCTTGAAGGCTTTCAACTTGATTTGGAAGGCAGGTTCCTTGCACTAGATAGTGAGTGGTGTGAACCTACATCTGCTCCTCTTCTTGACCTTGTGTCAAGTAGGCTGACTGCGTCTCCATTTTCTTGAGATTGAGGTAAAGTCGATTTGATTTTTAGTGTGTCCATCTGGTGAGATCCATGTCGCTGCCTTGTGAATATCCTTGTGCTTGAACACACTGCCTCACTGCAATCACCAAATCGTTGAATGCACAGAATTCTGCAAACAATTCTCCATTCTCATTCATTTCACCTAGCGCCTCTCGACCCATGATTAGTTCTCTTCCTGTGTTGTCTGCTCCCAGTTTGGCATTCATGCCAACCCGCCCATTAGAATTTTGATATCACCAACTGACGTCTTGTCCAGTGTTGATTGTAGTTGTCTGTAGAATTCCTCCTTTTTCTCTTCATCTGCATTATTTGTAGGTGCATAGCATTGTATGATTGTGACCTTCCTTCCTTCCTTTTCAGTTGAATCTTGCTGTCATGATGCTGATGATGGAGGAGATTGGTTCCCACTGCATGATAGAGAGCCTTCGATGCTGTTGGGGACATCATGATAGCCACTCCATAACTCAGTGAGCTCGTGGTTGTCGTCTGGGTGACAGTGTCGGAGTAGATTATTGATTCTCCAGTTGACAGTTTGGAGACTCCACTCCCATTCCATCTGCTTTCGCAAATCCCAAGCACTTCGATGTGATACCTTCTCATCTCCTTTGCAATCTGGACTGCCTTACTGGGTTCAAACATCGTACGGACATTCCATGTCCCCACGTTTACTTTCGCTTTCATCGAGGGAGAGAAGACACATCGGCCAATTGGCTTCCCGAAGGCTTTCACCAACTGACGTCATTTTGCCTCTCCGATTCCAGCGAGGAATAAGTTTGTTTTCATTTTTTATATTTTGTTTGTGCTTTGAAGTTTCTTTAGTGGTTAGACTTGTTTTACGGGGTGGGGTTGCTAGCCCTATGCCCAACCTTTCCTCTTTACCCGGGTTTAGGACCGGCTAGTAACTAGTGAACTAGTTAACCAGGCGAGGTTTCATATACTAGATGGACATAATCTATCAAATGTTCAAAAATGGAGCTTTAAAGTGTCCTCCTTTTTCTTTCGTGGAACCAGGTTGACATATGTTTCAGAGATGCGTTTGGAAAAGTAACCCTAAGTACGGCCAATATACCTTACTCCACAGGAGTAGATGAATTGATAAACACACACCATTTTGGTCTTTCTCAATTAGTATGCCAGACGGTTTCTCAATATATCTGTTGACGTGTCTCTTAGGAGCCATAGAAGTTTCATAGGTTTACCAATGAAATGCTTAGGATACTGGTTTTTAATCAAACGATATTTGAAGAAAGTTAAGTTCATCTTGCAAAGAATCAGAACTGTATATAGTGTGGAAAGTATAGCACATAGAGGGAATTCCAATTTCTTTTGGTACATGGAGACAGTGAACTATAAAAATTCGTCATTTGTCCATTCCATTCTTTGAATAGACCCGTCGAGTGATCCATTGTCTCATCTTTTTTGCTATACAGCTAACAGGGATATTTTAGAATTAAATATCTTCTCTAATATAAACCTGATTGAAGGACGGCAGTTATTAAGTTGAGACAGGATATCTTCCAGATTATCTGCACTGTTGAAGGTGATGAAGATGTCGTCTATGTACCGTTCAAAGTGATTGATCATTCTGCCAAGGTGTATGTTTTCTAGCTTTGACATGAAGAAGTCTGTAAGCAAGGGTCCCAATGGAGACGCCATAGTTATTCCATCTTTTTGTCTGTGTATTTCTTTATTGAAGGAAAATTGGACGTTCAAGGTGCATTTTATCAGCAGCTCCTTCAGATCATATGTG
Organism: Heterobilharzia americana; assembly: GCA_944470555.2. NCBI lineage: Eukaryota > Metazoa > Platyhelminthes > Trematoda > Strigeidida > Schistosomatidae > Heterobilharzia > Heterobilharzia americana. The sequence goes on along the minus strand of OX104133.1, from coordinate 16,980,993 downwards.
GGTATCCCAACTTTCAGTTTATTACAGTCAATATAGTCACATATGTAACGTGTTGTCTCAGTCAATAGGATGCTTGTAAATAATGAGACTATGTTTAAAGAGAATATAATTTTTATCAGAGCAATGAACATTATCAATAAGATTGATAGAATCAAAGGAATGACGAATTGTATAAAGTGAGACTTGCCTTCTTATGGACTCCAAGATTTTGACTAACTACTGGGCAATACGATGATAAGACGATCGTGTCATGTTAAGAATAGGTGGTAAAAGTGTACAAAAATGTCTGAGTTAGAATATTCAGTCAGTTAATGAAATTTTATTTCTCTTAGAAACTGTATTTTAATACTTACAAATTTTCATCAGAGAAAATTTCAGAGTCTTTTGAATAAATTGGCACTGTAAGTGATTAGACTAAGTCCATTTAAGTCTGTTTATTGGAAATATGACACACAGTGAAGCGACAGTAGCATTTACTGGATAACAACGTTTCGGAGACAATTTATTGTTCATAGTTATATCAGTAGGTAACTCCATAACTTCAAGACCGAGTTTATATAGTCCTAATTCTCTCTCCTTCTTTGTGATGACAAGGGTAATATAATTTTCTATATATATATGGCCATTCAAACATTTACTGTTACTCCTGGGATATGGTTGCAATATGTTGATGATAAATTTACATTACTGAAATTGGAACACATCAATAGATTCTTGTCACAAATAAATTCAGTAGTGAATGCAATCCACTTAACTTTTGACTTAGAAAGTGATGAAGATGAGCCTAGCAATGTTGCATTGCAAGATTTAATGAACACAATATAGAAGTTTAGAGACTAGTATCGTCTATAGGAAACCTACTGATTGGACTCACTACTTAGACTTTAATTCTTCCCACCCTACTTGAGTTAAAATAGACTTAGTTAAATACCTAAGTGATAATGCGAAAATGCTTGCTAGTATGACAGAAAATCTACGACAAGAAGTTGGATGCATCAAGAATACCGTGCGTCTAAATAATTACGCAGTTGTTGTAGTAGTAATACAAGTGTTATAAATAATAATACTACTACTAATAGTAATAATAGTGACAATCTTTTGAACCTGGCTCCACAACTTCCCAGAAGCTTACATTTCTTCCTCACACTATCTCCTCCATGTCGGAGGCCCAATTCGTCGTTTCCCATCTGGGTTCCACTCGATGGCATGGCTTCGCCTGCACGTGATGTGCACAATCGGTCTTCTCAGTGCATGCCTAATCCATCTCCACTTCCTTCTTCTACATATTTGTTGAGTGATAGGTTCTTGCTTCTTTGGTTCGTTACCAGAGTTCCTTGTTGCTTATTCTTTCTAGACATCTAAGCTTCAATAACGAATGAGTGTAGGCGGCAGTTGTTGGTGAATATCCGTAGTTTGTTAGAAACACCTTTCTTAACGCGGCAAGATTAGTAGATCTTAACAAGATAAGAAATCTAGATAAAAGCTCAGCTATACCTCCGTGCGGAACTATACACAATCACACAGTAGGATGGGAAACAGCGACAGCATTGAAAACTGAGAGATTGATAATCGAGTGAATCTTTGTTTATTGAAGTTTGTTTATTGTAGTAATGGAAATGATTCTACATTTGTCCCAGATGTATGAAAAATTCTACTAGTTTTGTCATCACAGAGAAGAATAGAAAATTAGGACTATTTAAACTCTGTCTTGAGGTTGTGAGGTAACCAACTGATATAATTATGGACAGTAAATTGTGTCCGAAACGTTGTTATCCAGTGAATGCTACTGTCGCTTCACTGTGTGTCACATTCCTAATAAGCAGACTAAAATGAAATAACAATCAACTAGAGTGACCAAGTTTTACGTCTGTATTAGACAAAGTCATTTTTCATTACTTCAGTATATTAAAATTCATTGTTTGACAATAGTTATTACTATTTAGTTAAGAAATATTGAAGTTAACCTTTTGAACTGATTTGTATGAACTAAAAATATACTGAAAAATCCCTGAGAATGTGAATCATTGGACTGCCACTCTGTGGCTCAATGGTAACATGCTGGCTACGGAACTGGAAGTTCCCGGGTTCCACTTTTGATGGGTTGAGATCATAGGTATGCACTGGTGAAGAGTCCTATACTAGTTGAACAAAACAGCTGTCCAGTGCTTTCATGTTTCGAATGTTCCTTCAAGTGGTATCAGTCCACAATGAATTCCGACTTAAAATTCTGTATTAATTATGTTTGTCTTTTGAATGAGGTTTCAATGATTCTACAAAGAACTTTCATTATTCACTAAATATCTTTCTTAACCTCAAAAATTGATTTTCAACGAAATATTAGTGTACACTGGAGAGAAAACGTAATAGAAATGTGACATTTTTAAGAAGTTATTATTTATCATTTTGACCATCCGAGTGAGATAGTTGTGGTTTTGGACCATGGCCGGATTCGAACCAGTGGGTTTTCGACTTGGTGCTCTACCGACTGAGCTACAAAGTCCATAGGCCTACCAGATTTTTATTTCCCAAATATTCACACTGCGCCAGGTCCTGGAACATAGGCATGCTTACAGACGCCCGACAATAGCTGTATTTCTCGACCTGAAGGCGGCATTCCACACTGTTGATCGAGAAGTCTTATGGCAATGACTGTCACTGAAAGGCGTGCCTAGTAAGTACATCACCTTATTGAAAGCTCTCTACTCGAACACTTGAGGGCATGTTAGAGCCTATGGTGAGTTGTCCAGGGAGCTATACTCATCAAGTGGTGTCCGTCAATGATGCCCACTATCTCCATTCTTATTTAATTTTATCATAGATATTCTTATGAAGGTTTCCCTCTCGTCACCTTATTACAGAGACGTTGACCCGATCACAGGTGAATTTTCTTTAGATCTAGAATATGCAGATGACATAGTCCTGTTAGGTGAAGACGCTGACAAGATGCAGAGTCTTCTGAACACTTTGAGTGGGAATTTGAGAATGTTTGGGATGCGGTTTTCAGCATTGAAATGCAAATTGTTGCTCCAGGACTGGTCTTCAGTGGTGCCTCGGCTAAGAATAGAGAGTGTAGTGGTTGAGTGTGTTGACCACTTCACTTGGGAAGTAGGATCAACCCTGGTGGGTTAGTTGTCGATGAGATCTCTGCACGGATACAAAAGGCTCGATTGGCTTTTGCCAAGTTGCACCATCTATGGCGCCGCCGTGATATCCGTTTGTCTATTGAGGGTCGCGTGTACTGCAGAGCAGTCCGCTTTGTTCTACTTTATGGTTGTGAAACATAGTCATTGAAAGTGGAAGATATAAGAAGGCTTCAAGTGTTTGACCTCCGTTGCCTTCGTAGTATAGGACGTATTCCGTGGTGTCACCACGTGAGTAACGCACAAGTTAGGTGTAGAGTTTTAGGGAGAAGAGGTAAGTCAGTTGACGATGTTATGAACCTTCATCGACTGAGATGGTTGGGACGCGTACTACGTATATGCAGTCACCGATTGCCTTGTCACACAACGTTGGCTGAGGTGGGTCCAAGCTGGAAAAAGGCTTGAGGTGGCCAGACTAAAACATGGCACCAATGTATGAAGTCTCTGACTGTTGGTTTAAGCCGTGTAGAAAGATGCAGACTAGGTGGTTGGGGTCCACGGGACAAGAGGAACCGGTGGTTGGAGACTGACTGTAGGTGATATGGCTGAGAACCGATGTCAGTGGAGCAGATGTATACACACATTATCCTCACCTTAACAAAGCTATACCGAATCTCACCATTTTGTCACTCCTCTTTCCTTTCTTCTCGTACTTTATATTTCTTCTGACTGCATTCACTTATCTTCATCCTTCACCTCACTACCTTTTTACTTGATGTGCTGATATGAGGTGTGGCAACTCGGACCGTTACGCAGTAATGCCTGGTCCTATGTTGATAATGATGATGATATTTTTATTTCATTTCACGTCATGAATTCATATGATAGTCGGATGGAATCCACGGTGATTGAAGTGAAATGAACATCACGGAAGCCAATTCAAAGCGATGACTGCTTGATAAGAAAAGAGTTTTGCTTTTTTCTTGATTCTACTGAAAAATCTATCTCTTTGCTTCAGGTAGTGAGATGTTAAATGACGGGAACTTCATTATGAGGAGATTTTTACAAAGCACTTGTTCATCCTGTTTTATTCCATCAGATTATTCTTTGAATAGTTCAACTTTTTCTTCTTCAATTCAAATTGTTAACTTTTCACAGAAATCAGAATTTTAACTGACTCCACGTTAAGTCACAATCCTAAAACAGTGAATCGAACAGACTGTTACAGTTTGTTTACCCTCCTGATGAAGATAACCGGCTAGATTTAGACTAGTCAACTTACTTCCTTTCAAAACAGAACCATTTATTCCATTATTCATCAAGTATTTGGAAGTTTTATATTCCTAGTGTAAGTGTACAAGTAGCACTACAACATAATTGAAAAGACTGAGAGCTGTTAGTCCACTGTGCTTAGTATTTTTTACTACAATCTACCGAAAGGTTGACTTCCTAAATGTAGACATAATTTTCAGTTCGAACTCTTTCTATCAGTGTGTATTTCTTAGAACAAGTCTTCTATTACTCAATTTCTTGTTCATTAACCTTGATAACTATAAACGATGTAAATGGCAACAAGCTAAGTCAGTCATACACGCAGTTGGTTGTAGTCTTTTGCTTGAATAGTCAAGGGGACGCTAGCTTTTCCTTAGTTGTAGATATATATATCTTTCCGAATAATACCATAAGGTGTGATGGACCATAGATTGAAAAGGGTTTTCTGTCAACTGACTTACACTATTTAACACACTGAAGCATTTTATGTGTTTGAATTGTAATTATGGTGTTTTCGGAGCAAAATTCCTTACTGAGAAATTATCTTGTTCGATAATGCTACTAGTGGTTCATTGCAGTTTATTATCTAAGAAGGGGCAGACTGCTGAACATCAGTCTCAAAGTTAGCCCAAAGTTATGTTTACTATTGTGAACTTGTTAATATAAGTGTACAATTTAAGCAGTACCCAAACCACCATCTGTTTCTCGTTTAGGTTTTGATACTACCATCTACAGAAAACCGACACATCTCAACAGACATATAGACTTTAGGTTATCTCATCCAATATCAGTCAGTCAGTTAAGGCAGGTTTAGTCAAATATCTAAATGATGCAGCTGGGAAACTGACTAGTCAGTACAACGACCTAAACAAGGAAGTGAAACACATAAAAGAGGCACTAACAGTCAACAATTATCTTCTACACTTTATTGAGAAATTCGTACGAACACATAAAAAGTGAAATTCTAACAATGACACGAGTACGATAACCCAAGTAGGAAGGAGTTCACAGCCTCCATTGTCTTACCCTATAAGGAAGGAAGGAACATCAGAAACTTTACGTAGGATTTTCAACAAACCTGAAATTAATTGAGGTGGCATTTAAACCTGCAAACTCACTCACAGATAAGCTTTGTCTGCTGGCTTAAGCATCCGATAGATCCAGTTCAACAAAATAATCTAATCTATCAGATTCCGTGTAATGACTATGAGAGAGGTGAAGTACATACGTGAGGCTAGCCGTTCAGGGTCAGATAGATTAGCAAAATATAGAATGACACATCCCAATAAGATCAACAATGTAGAAAAGTATTCGGCTTTTGCAATGTATACATCAATACACAGCCACACATTAGGGTGGAATAAAACCACTGTACTCAAGTCCACTACAAATAGGTGAAGAAAGCGGGGATTGATTACTGAATCTTTGTTCATCGATAAACACCTAACACATATACCAGAGATATGGAAAATCTAACTACTAATTAAATCAAAGAATATGAGGTGAATGATGAGACTGTAACAACAATCAGATGTGAAAAGTAGTGTGATTACATTGATATGATTATGGGTAATGATAATTTATGCTTGAAACGTCGTCATCGAGTAAATAATACTTTATCACTGTGTGTTGTTTTAGTCAACCATTGGATTCTAACTTAGTGGCTAGCTCAGTGGTAACGTGCTGGTCACGGAAACTGAAGGTGGCTGGTTCGATCCCTGGCGGGGTGGGGTCGTTGGTGCGTACTGCTGAAGAGTCATGTAGTAGTCGGACGAAATAGCTAGCTGTCCAGTGCTCCCAGATTTCCAATGTTCCTCAAACTGATGTCAGTCTACGATGAAGAATAACTTGAAATATTTCTGAATCCCCACATTCCCCTCAAAATTTAAATAAATAAATCTAATATGGAATAGTGTTAACTTGTTCAAAGAAGTTTTACACCATACATTATTTCTTTTCTACAAGTTAATTAACCTCAGTCGTTAAGAGAACAAACTAACGCAAAAATATTTTAATGAGTTTTTTTATTAAAACTAACCTCGTTATGCATCAATTCACTAATTCACTGGAAAATTGAAAGACCTGAACAACGGCTCCCACTTGCAACAAGAAAAAAATACTCATGACTATGATTATTTCAGAGTGGCAAGAAAAAATTGCTTAACAAACTTTGACAATTGAGAAATATACTTTCAGGATCGTAAGACTTTAGTGATGTAACTTTAATTGTTCATATCACAAACGACAAGAATAACTAAACAGTCAAGTGTCTGAGAAATTCAATGCAATAAGATATGGATTTCGCCGATGATTTGTGTCTGTTGTCACACAAACTTCAAGATCTACAGGTGAAAACAAACAAGTTGATAGAAGAGGCAGGGCAGTGAAGATAGGACTTCAAGTTAACGTAGAGAAGACAGAGGTGATAAAAGATTCCCAACCAACACTACCACCAACAACAACAAACTCCAACCACCATCAACGGGAGAAATTTAAAGGAAGTTGTCTCTTTCACTACCCACCTACCTAGACATGCAGCATCGTTTCAACTACAGCCAACATAGGCACAAACGAGTATGTCAAAGCCAACTAGGATTGGAAAGACTGCAAAACAGGCGTTCATCAACCTGAAATCAGTGTGGAGATCTACTCCACTCAGCATAAAGCGTGAACAACATCCCGATTTTCAACACAAATCCAGTCAAGTCAGTGCTGTGTGATGGTTGAGAGACTTGGCGTGTTATGAGTAGCATTTCGAAGAAACTAGAGTTATTCATCAACAACTGCGGTCTACGCTCACTGGTTACTGAAGGTGAGATCAGATGGTGAGAATAACAAGAATAAGCAACAAGGAACTGTAGCTGACTGACTTACTGACTGACTGACTGACTGGCATCGAACCAATGAAGCAAGAACCTATCGCTCAATAAATATTCAGAAGGAAGTTGATTATTTGTCTTTATGATCACCAGGTTTGACCTACAGGTCATGACTTCTCACTGAAACTTCAGGAATCACCTGTAGAAGCGAGTCACTGATGAACATTGGATCAATTGAATTTGAGTGTTTTTGGGGATTTAGTGATTTTTCAAGTTGGTATTCATCATAGACTGACATCGGTTGGGTTCGATCCCTAACAGGGTCATTGGTGCGTCCTGCTGAAGAGTCCTATACTGGTCGCACGAAGCAGCTGTTCATTGATTCTAGATCTCTAATATTCCGTCAAATGATGTCAGTCCATGATGGATATCAACTTACAATCAATTAGTAGATCAACACAAACCCCAAATTGAACAGTAAGAATAATAAAAGATCTTTGTCGATCAACGAAAATTTATGTCTAATGGGATAGAAAATTCTGGATTTGTAAAAGAGCGGAGAGGGGCAACGCTCAGACAGAAGTGTAAAAGGAGAGGTTGTCAAAGAGTTGGTAGGTTGTATAATTATAGGGAAAACTTGAAAACCTTGAGGTTGGATGATTTACAGTCAGCAAGTAGTTAATCAAGACATGGTGCCATCAGAAAAGGACAATTGTATGCACACATGCGCCGATGATTTATATCTAACGTCGCACAAACTCGAAGATGTACAGGCGAAAGCCAACAAGTTGATAGAAGAGGCAAAGAAGACAAGGCTCCCTCCAGGTGAACGTAGAGAAGACAGAAGTGGTGAAGATACCCAACCAATAACGAGCACCAATCACCATCAGCCGGAGAAATCCAAAGGAAGTTGTCTCTTTTGTCTAACTAGGCAACATGGTCTCAACTATAGGGGGCACAGATGAGGACGTCAAAGCCAGGATCAGAAAGAGCATGACAGGCCTTCCTGCATTAATCTGAGATCATTGTGGAGATCGACTGCACTGCATTCAGCATAAAGCATGAACCGGATCCGGATTTTCAACACTAATGTCAGTCAAGTCAGTGCTTCTATGTGATGGTTGAGAGACTTGGCACTTCACGAAAAACATTTCCAACAAACTACAGACATACGTCAACAGCTGCTGCCTACGCTTGCTCGATATTGAACGTCAGATCGCATGGCCAGGAAGAATGAGCAACAAGGAACTCTGGCCTGGCAATGAATCAACCGAACAACAGCCTATCGCAGAATAAGAAAGTGGGGATGAATTGGATTTGACATGGACTGAGAAGACGATCTGGGGATATCACGTGCCATTCCAGGCAGTTGAGTGGAACCCAAATAGGGAAAGGACGAGTTGGGCGTCGGAGGGTGACATGGAGGAGATGGTGTGAGGAAGAAATGAAATGTGATAGACAGTGGTGGAGCCAGGTTGAAAAGACTGGAGAGGAGAGAGTGAAATGGTGACGTGGTACTGAAGTCCTATGTTCCACTAGGAACCCAAAGGATAAGTAATAGTAGTAATAATAAATATGTAAAAGTGATATACAGTTGCCAGGATTAAGAAAGGTGGCATTATACAAGTTTTAGAATGAGGTATTATTTATTCAATGAAAATCATTAAAATCTATACTGAAATATCTTGACAGTTTCTTATTACTTATATGTCATCATTAATTATGTTACTTACTGTTTAGTTAGTAATAATGGAATGAACCAAACCAATGAATGAAAAGAAAAGTTGGTATTGAGGTAAATGGATAGGTCATTCAATGGTTTATTGACTTAAAAAACTGAACTCTATAAAGAAATTCAACAAAGGGGGAAAGAGGGGGTGAAAACCTGATAAATCAAATACTGTATATTAATATAGGTGTAAAACTTAAGCACTGTGGTAGAATTTAATTCTATATTACATTTGTTGATTTGATTTAAAACTTTTACCCTCTTCCAACCTAATCCAACTTCTCCTAGCTATGCACGTCGAGGTAGGCAATGGCTCAGTATGTGTAACACATGTTCCAGATACGCCAATTCCTGAAGTTTCATATCTTTATCAATTAACCTTCTTTCCTTGCCTAGTACTATTCGTCTGATTTCAACATTGCTCACTCGGTGATTCCATCATCCACAGTCAATTGATATAAGTGTAAAACATGGCCACTGTGGTAGAATGTAATTCCATATTAGATTTGTTTATTTGATTTATAGCATACAGTGAGTGATACAGTATTATTCCCTTGATGACAATGTTTCAAGCATGAATCACTCATTACTCATAATCATACCTCAATGTAATCACACTTCACTTTCGACATCTGATTTTTATGTTTATGTCACCTAACATTAGTCGTTTTTCAAGTTGTTATTCATCGTAGACTGACATCAGTTGGAGGAACAAAGGAAACCTGGGAGCACTCGACAGCTGTTTCGTCCTAGTATGGGACTCCTCAGCAGTGCGCACCCACGACCCCACCAGCAGGGATCGAACCCGCGACCTTCAGGTTCCGTGGCCAGCGCGTTACTATTGAGCCACTGGGTTAGAGTGGAGTCAAAGCCTGATGGCCATGAGAACAGATACTCAGCGACGACATTGAGTGGCAGTTGCGCTATATATCGTGAGCTAACAGAAGTTGGAAATATGGAGTATTGGATTCTGACCCAGTGGCTCAATGGTAACGCGCTGGCCACGGAACCTGAAGGTCGCGGGTCCGATCCCTGACGGGGTGGGGTCATTGGTGCGGACTGCTGAGGAGTCCCATACTAGGACGAAACAGCTGTCCAGTGCTCCCAGGTTTCCTTTGTTCCTCCAACTGATGTCAGTCTTCGATGAATAACAACTTGAAATAATTCCAAATCTCCACAACTCCCTCAAAAATTAGTTGTTTTTATTGGTAGTAAAATTTTCCATATCTCTGGTATGCGTGTTGCGTCATCATTTCTATTACATGTGTTGCGTGTTGACTGATTCGATGAACAGTGATTCAGTAATCAATCCCCCTCTCTCTCCACCTAGTCATATTGGACTTAAGTATAGTGGCTTTATCCCACCCACCATGATGTGTGGTTGTGCTAATGAATGCATAGCAATAACCGAGTGCTTTTCTAGATTATTGATCTTATTTAGGTCTGTTATTCTATATTTAGCTAAATTTCTATGTTCAGCTATTCTAACTGACCCCGATCGACTAGTTTGACTTATATACTTGACCTGACTCAGTCGTTACATGGAATTTGATAGATTATACTGTATATATGACTAAAGCAGTCCTGGTAACAATATATTCATTTCATAACAAATACAGTAATCTGTTTTATGAAGTATTGACCAGATATTTTGTATCATTCAAAACACTTTTTTGACTACCTTTTTATTACGGAAGAGCCCTCCGAGATTTATTATATTGAAGCGATATGTGTAGTCAAAACCTAACTAGACGGAACTGATCAGTCTCTTGTGGTACATGACCTCCTTAGACTCATGCTTCACTGTTACTTGTAGTTTGATTTTCATGTTGTTTGCCTGAGGGCTACTAGGACTGCTTTCAAGGTTGGGTGTCTTATCGTGTTTCGGACTTGTCATCTGGATCTATCTCATACAAGTGCATCCAGCCGAAGAGTCTCACATAAAACAAAATACGTGCTTAGGACAAAACGATATATTTTTCATTTTTTCGCATAGGTACATTGGCTCAAGTTGCCACTTTCCACAGTCGTGTAAAAAGGAAAGTTATGTGAAACAGTAAACAATACTGATTCCCATCGTCTCGAGAACACCAGCCATGAAGTCGGCATCTCGCCATGGGACTCAAATCAGTAGTTAGGGCCTTCATCGACTGGTGCCACGCCTTTGCCTGACCACCCTGAATTTTGTTTAAACCTAGCCCAGCTTTTCCGAGCATGGCACGTTTAGGTAGACGATGACTTGAGATGCAAAGCGCAGTACATGTTCATGCCATCTCATTCGATTCAAGTTCATAAACTCATCAATCGACTTGATTGTCTTGCTTAATACCCTTCGCTTAACCTCAACATTACCAATACAGTGACTGCACCAAACATAAAGGAACAAAGTAGGCTTATTGTGTTTTATATGTTGTACACTGTAGAGTTATAAGATACTGTTCTTGAATATGATTATGGTCATGCGTACAAATTTATCCTAATTCTGTAGAGAAAGTTCAGTTCAAAAAGAATTCTGTAAGTTTTCATTGGAAGATTCTCTTCAAATTGTTGACAGTCTTAGTAACATGAATAAAAAAAACTAGATTATGTACTCTTTCGATGTAAATTCCTTATTCATTAACGTGTCATAGTCCAAGACTATCAGCATTCTCTGTAACTGTATAACTTCTAGAAACCTTCCATTTCCTATTACTCCAACCTTTCTAAGGGAGCTTTTATAACTGTGTACCGACAATTCCACTTCACATTTTAAGGCGAACGCCTTCGACAAGTTGATGGTGTAGCTATGAGTAATCCCTTTGGATCACTACTAGCTGATGTTTATACATCATGTATCGAAAATCTGGATGACGACTTCGTCACTAAAGTTCCTGACTTGTGAGAAAGAGAATAATAATCAACTACCATTCCTAGATATACTCCTGAGTCGATGAGAAGATGAATCAATAAGACGGTCAGTTAACAGAACGCCTACATGAACAGAACAATACCTGAATTTTCACAGTTTTTGTCCAATCCAATACAAGCGAGGTCTAATAAAATGCCTGTTTAATAGGATCTGTTGTATCAGTACACCAGATAGGATGGATGAAGACATCAAATTACTGACCACTTGTTAAAAATGGATATTCGATGAAGTTTATAAACCGTTGTAGAAGTTAAGTATCACCAAAGCCAACTCTATACACGGTCCCTAAGAAAAGTGTCCATACCACTCTACCATGCAGAGGGGAGTTGAGTAGTGTAATTTTGAGACACAGGCTGACATCAACCATTAAGAAAACATATTACCCAGCTAATCTTATCATTGTGGAGAAAAGACAAACACGTGCTTCACCAAAAACCTCAACACTACATCAACGATTACGTCATATCCCATTGTGTTTACCAATTTACATACGTGTGTGTGATAATACATACATGAGGAGGAGTAATCGAGTCATACAGTTAAGGGTGGGAGAACATATGCCTAAATGGCTTCAAAAAGAAATAGAGTGTGAAACTGTGATAAAAACTGGTCGGAGACGACCCTCTTCATCTATAGCTTGGCATATTATAGAAATAGGTCGCAAAATTAATGTTCAAACATCTTTCAAAATTTGATATAGAAACAGTCAGTTCCGGAAGCTATAGTCATACATAAATTGAAACCACTTTTATGTGTACAGAGACCGTTCGTTCTTACACTACACCTATCTTGGTAAACTTTGTTTTCTCACCAAGATTAGGATCAATGATTGTGTTATTTGTTGTATTTTTGAGGGAGCTCTGGGGATTTGGGAATATTTCAAGTTGTTATTCATCGTAGACTGACGTCAGTTGGTGGAGGAACAAACGAAACCTGGGTGCACTAGACAGCTAGCTGTTTCTTTCGACTAGTATGGAACTCTTCAGCAGTGAGCGCCCACGACATCACCTCGACAGGGATCGAACCCGCGACTTTCAGGTTCCTTGGCTAACACGTTAGCATTGAGCCACCGGGTTGGAATCCAATCGTCCATATTTCCAACTTCTGTTAGCTCACGATATGGCGCAACCATCACCCAGTGTCATCGTTGAGTAACTGTCCACACGACCATCAGGCTTTACCCAGCCAGCCACGACTTCTCATTGGAACTTCGGGAATATCTCTCGAAGTTAGTCACCAGTGAGGACCAGTTCAACTAAATTTTGAGGGAGTTTCCATTATTCCTTCAACTGATGTCTACAATGAATAACCTCGGTGTAATATATATTGGCTTGACAAGTAAATATGTGGGGGACCAGATTGTTTGAAATGTATTGCGCAAATGCATCACACACATTGTACATATAAACTTCACCTTCTAATTAAGCTATCGAAATTCATAAAAGGGACTGTTTCAAAATAGGACTAGATAACAAGTTGATCTGAATTTCTTTAATCTTGAAAGGGAATAAAAACCAACAGTATGCATTTGTTTAATTTACTTTGAAGGTAATCATGGTAACGCTCAAACTGGATTCTTGCTGAGGTTTTCTTTTCTCACCTTCTTCTTGGCATGTTTTTAAAACTATAGACTTTATGTACATGACGTGAAAGGAGATTTACTTAATTAGGCAAATAATCATAAATCTATTCATACCATGACCAAATGTTATTCTGATATTTGTTAATATACTTGTTGCGAGAACTGGTGGGGAATCATGCTGCTGTCCACCCCAAGCAAAATATTAAGCTACATCATCCTGGAGAGACTAAAAAAATGAGCTGGATTACGACCGGAACAGACTAGCTGGTTTCAGGAAGTAGAGGTCATTTGCGGACCAAATTGCAATGCTACTCTACGCATCAACATGAAACAGAGCATAGTATGGCTGTCAACGCAACTCTCTACCTCAACTTCATCAACTCTGAAAAGTCTTTCGACCGAGGCGTCGACCTACAAATAATTTCTTAGCTGCTTCAACACTATGGTTTTAGCGACACAAACATTTATCAACCTCATTCAACAAATATATGACGACGCTGTATACCAAGTGATCCACAATGGAAAGCTTAGTGATCCCTCTGAAGTGAAGACAGGTTGACAGGTAAGACAAGATTGTCACCTAATATCACCGATGATATTCCTGGTTGCGGTCGGCTGGATCATGCAACTGACAACTGTGAGGAGCTGTTAGAAGAGGGGCATACGCTACGCTGTTTTACCGATAAAAATACTCTAGAAGATTTGGATTTTTATCCAATGATGATTTATGTCTAATGTCACACAAACTCGAAGATCTACAGGCAAAAGCCAACAAGTTGGCAGGAGAGGCGAGGCAAGGCATCGAAGGTGGGACTCCCTTCAAGTGAATGGTAGAGAAGACAGAGGTGGTCAAGATATCCAACCAACAACACCAACAACAAGCACCAATCATCATGAAAGGGAGAAACCTAGAAGAAGTAGTCTCTTTCACTTACCGAGACATCATCGTTTCAGCTACACACCACACAGACACAGATGAGGACGCCGAAGCCAGCCAGGATCGGAGAATCAAGGGATAGCAGGCCTTCATTAATCTAAAGTCATTATGGAGATCTAGTCCACTCAGTATGTAGAAGAATATCCGGATTTTCAACACTGAGTCAGTCAAATGAGTCAGTGGTTCTATGTGATGGTTAAAAGACTTGACACCAATGACACAACATACTTCAATTATGTAGAAATGAATGGAGATTTCTTGGATTTAAGTATAAAATGGAGATTCAGTTAAACAGCTTAGAAAGCTATCCACGGGAAAGACACATAGATTTGTCGGTACCTTCATTACAATAGTTTCTACTTGTCAGGTGTAACCGGCGTTTAACCAGGATACTCAAAGGATAAGCATGAAGAAGAATTCAGTATCATTGAGAAGGTCTTTATAGAGGATGGATACCCGAAGAAATTCATAATGAAGCATGGAACAAAATTGATTGAGAGACCAAAACATCCAACAGTTGAGTAGAAGCCTGTTTTACCCCGTCCACCATTCAAAGGTGATGAGATATTTGAAGGAATAGACAAAAGAATAAAAGCTGCACCGAGAAGGATCTTCCGTGCTACCACACTGATCTCAATTTACAATACAGTATGCTCAATAACACAGTCGAAAGTAGACAAACACCCATCACACTTCACCTACAACTGTGTATAGCAATTCATGTGTGCTTGTGGAATTAATTACATAGGAAGGACTGAACGAAGAGCATATCTACTCAATGTTATGAACATATTCCGAGGAATCTGTGTCTGAATGGTGGGTAGGTCTTTACCAGAGTAATTGCCAGGCATCTGATAGAAACAGGACATCAAACAGATGTTTCTCAGTTCTTCAGGATAATCAACAAACAAAGAAAGCTATTTTTACTGTGGTTAGCGGAAGCTATTCCATCAAACATTTTTCACCTGACCTATGTACTCAGAAGGAGACAGTAGCTAACCGTTCCTTTACCTTGGTAAATGTATATACATTTTTTGCATATGCATGTTCATTGTCTTCTCTTCTCCTCATTAATTACCTACTGACTATTAGCCACTTGATGATTTTCCAGTTTTTTCATGTGATTACGTAACCTGTTAGCTCATAAACAGTCCCTTCCTTTACACTAACTGTCATTTGTTGTCTCCCCTCCAACTCTACAGCTCCAAAATTTTCTATCTCATCAGATATGTATAAATTGCCATGGACTCATTCACTACCTTACTGTTAATCCGGGATTTCAAATCCCCACTTACTTCTACATATCTAGGTATGTTACGCCTTTATTATCACTAATAATTCATTTCAACTGTGGGCCGTTTCCAGCTGATAAAAGGTCATGAAATAAATTTATCTTATTGTATTCTGCAAATGTCTTTGTTCTTGCATTTTACAACTCTGTTAAGGAAACTAAATGTATGACAAATATCAAAACATCCCCTTAAGAGCCTATATATCAACAAATGATAGTAATGGATTAATTATTATTATTTGTCCTTTGGCTTCCTAGTGGAACATAGGACGTCTCTATTGCACTCTGTTCTCTGCAGTCTTCTCAATCTGGCTCAAAGAATGCCCATTAGCTTTCATTTCTTTTTTACATGATCTCCTTCATGTCATCCTCGGACGCCCAACTCATCGTTTCTCCTTTGAATTCTACTCGAGGGCCTGGCGTGGCGCGTGATGTCTCTGAATGATTTTCTCAGTGTATGCCTAATCCAAACCATCTCCACTTTCTTGTTCTGTATGTTTTTTGGGCGATAGGCTCTTGCTTTGTTGGTTTGTTGCCAGAGTTTCTTGTTGTTTATTCTTTCTGGCCATTAGATCTTCAGTATTGAGCGTAGGCGGAGCAAACCGGGAATTAAAATACGTCTTCTGACAGAAGTGTTTTGTTGCCCGACACTTCTTAATTGTAAAGGTTTCAAAGGTATAAATGACAAGATAAATGAGAATTTGTTCTACGAAATTGGTTGATTAACCTTTTCTCTCAACACCAGAAAATTTGCATTATGAGTGATAAGTATATTCTTCAAAGAGACATACGTGATAGGTTTTTGTGTACTTCAACCAAGATTTTTCATATACAGTATACGAAAGAGAAACATTATTTTCTTGGTTTCTAAGGATTCACTGATGAATACTACCGTAAAATCAGTAAATCTTCATGAACCTCTAGGTTGAATAACTGTCTGCCGTTGGTTAGTGACATCTCAAAAGTAAGATTTTCCAAGGTTCAAATGAGAAGTCGTGTTCCGTTGTGTCATCCAAATACAGTGTAAGCATAACTACCCCATGATGACATCAGATGATGGTCGTGTTATATTATGAACTGGCAGAATGTGGAAAATGTCGAAAGTTGAATTCCAACTGAGTGATTGAACGTTAACTTACCGCAGGTGGATTCCAAAAGAGTCTTGTACCAGGAAGAAGCAGTTATTCAATCTTTTCAGACCTTTATTAATTCTCTAACCGAATTCACTTAGATTAATGGTATGCACATCAAATGTATGCATCATAAAGTCCTTTTCTCCACGTAATTGGTGACTGGGATACTCCCTGATAAGCTGACTGATTATGGAAGTGACTATACAGTACCGGTTAACTGGAGAAATTAGTATTCACGTCCAAATTCTGTTTTTTAAATAAATCTTTCAGAATAATTTCAACTTGATCCTACCGACTGAATAGTACTTTACTTAATTCTCTAAAATATTATAATAAGCCAGAAGAAAAGTCATTATAGTTGACAAAAAGTTTTCTAAAGTATACACGGTAGAGTTTTACAAGTTAATTAACATTACGGTGAATTTAATCCCCTGGGAAGGGGAAAAATTAAGGTGAGTATTAAGTTCTTTTACATTTATATTGGTCATAATCAGGTTGAGGGTCACTCTAAATGGTAAATATTGACCTTCATGTCATCTACATATACGACCTGAGTAAAAGTACTATTAACTGTCACCCTTCATTCTTTATTTCCTCAAAAATGCTATGAGTTCCACAACAAAAACCTTAATCAAATTGCAATACATGATACGTAAACAAACAGAAATAGTAGTAATGAAGTCTCCAGTATCTTTGATCCCAAAAAAAGACTTCTTTATAGACAGAAACAAATAGCACAAGAGCATTCTAACTCATCCCGAACGTATGGCGGTGATACGTAGGTGACAAATTTATTACCATTTATCCCTTCGGTTCCTAGTGAGACACATTGATTCAGTAGCACGTCTACATTCCACTGTCTTCTCTACAATCTTTTGAACCTCGCTTCATGACTCCCCACAACCTCTCATTTCTTCCTCATACTACCTTCTCCATGTCATCCTCACCTCGGACGCCCAACTCGTCATCTCCCATCTGAGTTCCACTCAACGACCTGGATTGTCGCGTAATGTCCCCGAATGGTGTTCTCAGTGCACGCCCAATACAGTCCATCTCCACTTCCTTCTTCTTCACATTTGTTGAGTGATAGGTTCTCACTTCCTTGGTTCGTTGCCAGTCAGTCAGCTAGCCAGCCACAGTTCCTTGTTACTTATTCTTATTATTCTGGCCATATGAACTTCAGTCACGAGTGAGCGTCGGTGGCAGTTGTTGATAAATATCTATAGTTTGTTGGAAGTGCTTTTCATGACGGGCCAGGTCTCTGAACCAAAAAGAAACACTGAATTGACTATCTGAGTGTTGAAAATCCGGATCTTGTTCTCTGTGCTGAGTGTAGTAGATCTCCAAACTGCTTTCAGGTTAATGAAAAAAGGCCTGTCTTGCTGTCTTTTCGATCCTGGCACTGACGTCCTTGTCTGTGCTGCAAGTAGTTCAAACGATGCTGCCTAGGTAGGTGGCTAGGTGAAAGAGACTACTTTCTTTAAGTTTCTCCCGTTGATGGTGGTTGGAGCCTGTTGTAGTTGGTGGTGGTGTTGGTTGGATATCTTCATCACCTCTGTCTTCTCTACGTTCAGTTGCAGTTCCTTCGTCACTGCCCTACTTCGCTTTTTTTTCAACTTGTTAGTTTTTGCCTGTAGATCTTCAAGTTTGTGCCACAAGACATTAGACACAAGTCATCGATGAAATCCAAATTTTCTAGGATCTATTCATTGGCCAAACAGTGTATGCCTACCTTCCTGCTCCTCACGGTTTGCTGCATGACCCAGTCCACCACAATCAGAAAGATCATCCGTGATACTAGGCAGCCTTGTCTTACTCCTGTCTTCACTTCACTTCAAAGGCATCACAGAGCTTTCCACTGTGAATAACTTTGCATGTGGCGTCTTCATACAGTTATTGAATGAAGCTGATATTGTATGCAATTTAATTCACCTTTGAATTAGAAAATGAAGAAGGGGAACTGCCAACAATGGATCGTAAATTCACGAGGAGAGAAGATTGTAGCTTCGATACCAGTGTTAGTAGGAAAGCAACATATTCAATTAGATACTTGGATATCACATTACCTCGCCCCATATTTCTCAATGTATATTATTTCACTCCCGAAGGGATGTAGTAACCAACTGACTGTTTGTAAGACATCGTTTGTGTACGGCAGAGCAGCGCACTTATTCATGTGGGTCAATGTCATTGTCGTTTGATCTACTGACAAGCACTTTTCAGCAAAGTTAAGTGAAAAATCATCGACTTTAAACACTTTGTACAGGCATTTTTCTTCGGCTTTCCATAACGCTCCAGTACTACA
This sequence comes from Heterobilharzia americana, assembly GCA_944470555.2. Classification (NCBI taxonomy): domain Eukaryota; kingdom Metazoa; phylum Platyhelminthes; class Trematoda; order Strigeidida; family Schistosomatidae; genus Heterobilharzia; species Heterobilharzia americana. The sequence goes on along the minus strand of OX104133.1, from coordinate 16,961,937 downwards.
ATGTGTCTTTCCTCTTTAAAACAGTATTTGTATGCAACGATTATTACAGGTTTTAGAGCGATTACTGTTGTACTTCAAAATCGAATCTGTGTATTTCATATCCCTGTACACTTAAGTTTGTGACGTCATCACTTGCTTTCTATTGATGAGGACATCTAAGAATGGAATGTTGTTGTTAGCTTCCTCCTCCTTTGTCAATTGAATTCCTTCAGATGTTTCCCTAATAGGTTCTCTTCTCCTTAATCAATATACATCTCAACTCATCAGATCTAGATTTCTCGTTAAATAACAGAAATGATTATTGATTGCAGCCACTGGATCACTGCTTCATCAATCAATCCTGATACTGTGGTTTCCTGGTGATATTGGTGTTCAGCAGTTTATGTGTATATTCGTAATGGTTCTAATTATTTTCAGGCTTTTCTACTGTTATCGTTTCACTATCAATCTGTCTGATATTTACCCATATGATTAGGTGGTGTTTTGCAGAACTTCAGAGTAGGGTAGGGTATTGTAGGTATCTCGAGGTTTGTTAAGCGATAAAGATAATTATGGGGGACACCAAAATGCTGGATAATGGATATTTAGCTTGTTCTCAGTGTTAATGGATTATTAGTGAGTAAAAATTATCACAAATGACAATGTTAGGCGTATTAGACCATGTGTAAAATGTACTGCATAACTGCTGCTATCTGTTAAATATGACCAGGTAAAATAAACACTGAGCTTAACTTGTATCGATATAAATCCTGTAGAGAAGCAATGCATTCAAGATACGTTGTTGTTTATCAGTATACAGAGAGGTCTGTAAACACCATTTCTCAATTAACAGCATCATTCCAATTGGATTCATTTCAATAATTTTCTCAAATGAAACGATAACAAAATAGTCAGTTCATCGATTTATCTCTTAGCGTTGATGTGTTTTACAAGTATTCTTTAAAAGGAATACTGTTGACAACAACATCACTGGGAAGATTCTTCTCTATTTATCCTACTTACTCCAAGTTGATTGTGTATTCAGTTTCTACGTGATAGTCGGTAATGCTGACTAATTCACCTTCACCTCTCTTGTTGTATAGTTAATAGTTGTATAGAAGAGCAAGCAGAGGGTAATAATTTCGTTAGTTGTACACAACTTCTCGTCATGCCTATTCATCTTGAGAATAAGGAAAATTCACCTTGGGGCAATTTATGACTTTCTATCTAGTAGAATGAAACATTTATCATTCTTTCTTATAATTAAATCTTTTTGATGTTAAATAAAGGGACGATTTTATTAGAGACTAGAAATTAATTTTATACTTGTGAACCTTCTTCTTATCAAGATTACTTCATAAGGGTGAATATTTTGATTTACTCATATATAGAGGAGGTTTTGTCACTTCCATGATTCATACAAGTTTTCTTTTGGTGAGAATATTTCTCCAATTTGTACATATATGCCTAGGACTCATAAAATGTCACTATGTTGTAAAAGTTGTATTAGTTTTGGGGGTTAACTGCTCAGAGAATGAATGAGAGGATAGGGTTGTGTGACATTGAGGAACAAATAGTCCCACTGTGTGGTAATGGATTACTAAAGAATTTGTCAGTGCTTGTATGTGATGGTTGAGAGACTTGATGCATTGTGAAAAGTATTTCGAAGAAACTGGAGATATTTATCAACAACTGCGGTCTACGCTCACTCGTTTCTGAAGATGAGGTCAGATGGTGAGAATAATAATAATGAGCAACGAGGAACTGTGGCTGGCTAGCTGACTGACTGTCAACGAAACAACGATGGAAAAACGTACCGCCCAACAAATATGCAGAATAAGAAAATGGAGATGGACTGTATTGGGCGTGCACTGAGAAGACCATTTGGGGACATCACGCGACAATCCAGGTCGTTGAGTGGAACCCAGACGGGGGATGACGAGTGGGGTGTATGAGGGGAGGATGACATGGAGGAGATGATATGAGGAAGAAATGAGAGGTTGTGGGGAGTCATGAAGCGAGGTTCAAAGGTTTGCAGAGAAGACAGTGGAATGCAGGCGTGCAACTGAAGCCATATGTTCCGTTAGGAACCCATAGAACAAATTATAATATAATAAATATTTCTAGTTATCTAGTAGTTAAACTGATTTTGAGATTGTATACAATGTTTTCCTTCAATTGTTTGCTGTTTTATGCTTAAACCAACTTTAAATATTTTAGAAAAACAACAACACACAAGTAATACGGATCAATTTATTTGAAAGGTGGATAGATTGTTTATTGAGATGAAACAATTTACGCTGTTTAATTATCCATGAAATCACTGATTACTGAAAAGAATGATCGGTATATATCAGTGTATTAATGAGTAATAAATGTCTTTGTAAACAAAGTGAGCATAAAAAAGAAAACTTAACTGATTTTCTAAAAAGATAAATTGTAAATGAAGTCGTTATTCGTTCAATCAATATTTACCAGTACATAAATTAGATACACTTCAGTGATTAGATAAGATGCTCATTCGGTTTCAGAACATTGACGAGTTTCTTAGTTTGTAGGTTTTAGAACAAACATTTTCATATCGTTACTTGAATGACTGGCAATTGTCTTCCCAAGGATTTAATATTCATTAAGAAAAATTTGAAAATCCTGGATTATGACGTGTTGTGGCCATACCAAGATAAGGCAGTACTTCATGAAGTCCTGCTTGCTGAGGGAGGTTCACAAGATAATGAGTCTTTGACTAGAAACAACGTATCAAGCGCCTGGAAAGAAACTAAAATAGTTACGCTACCTCAACTCACATCTGCTGGAGATAAAGTTAAATTCCAACCGATCACAAATGCCACACCATTCGCAAAATAATTGAAGAACTGTTACTTCATGCGCTTGAACCTCCTTGGAGGCTTTCAAAGATCCAAATCTATTTGCCTACAAACCCAGAATGAGTAACTAGATGCTTCAAACGTGTTTTACATCATAATATTGGCTCCCATATGGACCTAAGTGCTATGTATGTTAGATCTACCCTCTTAGATTATACTTCTGCCCTTGGCTATATCCCTAGACCCCTTTTATTAAACAAGCTTGCCAGTACTTACATTAAGTCCTCGAATGTAAACTGCAGTGATTCATACTTTTCTGACAGAAGACAGTACACTTTATATACAGGGGGGACGCTCTACTTCGCTGCTTAGTGAAGTGGTTGTCCCAAAAGGTGCTATTCTTTCTCTTTTCATTGTCTCTTTCCTTTCCCTAGACTTACCAACCTCGACTAAATCTAACTTTGTTAAGTATGATGATGACCTGACAGTATCCATGCTGATCATCTCCTTTTCTGATTGTTCTCAGTTTAACAACTTCTTAAACAAAATTGGTTACTAATCTTCCTTAAATCGCCTCACACTCAATCCCTCAAAATGTCAGGTTGGTAGTTTTAGCTTAAGACATGAAAAAAACCTTTTCACATTGCTTCAGTCCCATGAATCTCGTCATGTAGATGGCTCTGTTATAGAAAGTGTAGTAACCGTGATCCATCTTCGATTATTCTTTTAATCAATCTTTCTTGGTCTCCTCATATCTCACTGATTTCTAAGAAAATCCGTCGCTTTACCTTTTAGTACTAAGAAACTCAGACTGCCTGGCATAAATCACTTTCCACCTTTATTATTACTATGATATGTCCCTCGGGTTCCTAGTATAACAAACAGCTTCAGTAGCATGTCTCCATTCCCCTCTCTTCTCTGCGATCTTTTCAACCTCGTTTCACGACAGCCAACAACCTCTCATTTCTTCCTCACATCATCTCCTCCATATCACCTTCGCCTAGGACGCCCAACTCGCCATCTCCCATCTGGGTTCCACTCAACGGCCTGACCAGACGCGTGATGTCCCCAAATGGTATTCTCAGTGCATGCCCAATCCATCTCCACTTCCTTCCACTGCATATTTGTTGAGCAATAATTTCTTGCTTCATTGGTTCGTTTCCACAGTACTTTGTTGCTTATTCTTATTATTCTGGCCATCTGAGCTTAAGTACCGAGCTATAGTAGGCAGCTGTTGATAAATGTCTGTAGTTTGTTCGAAATGCTTTTCGTAACGCACCAAGTCTCTTAACCATCACATAGAAGCACTGACTTACTTGACTGAATTACTATTGAAAATCAGAATGTTGTTCACGCCTTATGCTGAGTACAGTACAGTAGATCTTCACACTGGTTTCAGATTAATCAACTCCTGTCTTGCTGTATTTCCTGTCCTGGCTGGCTTTGACGTCCTTATCTATGCCTATGCCGCCTATAGTTGAAACGATGCCGCATGTCTAGGTAGGTGAAAGAGGATACTTCCTTTAGGTTTCTCCTGTTAATGGTGACTAGTGCTTTGTTATTGATCCTATTGTTCGTTGGCTATCTTCATCATCTCTGTCTTCTCTACATTCACTTGAAGTCCCGTCATCGCTGCCTGTTTATTCTGTCAACTTGTTGGACTTTGCCTAGAGATCTTCCAGTCCGACGCAATCAGGAAGATCATCCGTGATACTGGGCAGCCTTGTCTTACTCCTGTCTTCACTTCACTTCAAAGGCATCACTGATCTCCCCATTGAGAATTACTTTGCATGTGGCGTCTTCATATATTTGTTGAATGAGGTTGATAAAGGTTTGTGGTATTCCGTAGTGTTGAAGCAGCTACCTGCAGAATTACTTCCCGATCGACGTTGTCAGAAGCCTTTTCAAAGCCGATGAACTTGATGTAGAGGATTGTCTGCCATTCTATACTCTGTTCTATTATGATGAGAAGCGTTGAAGTTCTGTCCGCACATGATTTGAACTTCCCGAGTCCAGCTAGCCTGTTCCGGTAGTACTTTTGAATCCAGCGCATCCTTTAGTCTCTCCAGGATGATGCAGCATAATATTTTGCATTAGATGGAAAGCAGTATGGTTTCACGCCAGTTCTTGCAAAGACTTAGGTCTCCCTTCTTTAAGAGTTTGACAAGGTAGCCCTTCTTCCAACCGGGAGGTACTGAAGATGGAGATCAGATGGATGACCAGAATAATAAGAATAAGTAAGGAGGAGCCGTGGCCTGGCAAGGAACCAACGAAGCAGGAAGGCATCGTCCAAGAAATGTGCAGAAGGAGAAAGTTAAGATGGATGGGATGGGATTGGACATGAACTGAGAAGACGGTTTGAGGACATCACGCGTCAGGTCAGGCGAGGCTGTCGAGTGGAAGGCGAATGGGAAAGGGTGAGTTGGGTGTCGGAGGGTGATATGGAGGAGATGATGTGAGGAAGAAAGGGAAGTTGATGGGCAGTGGTGGATGCAGGTTGAAAAGACTGGATAGAAGAGAGTGAAATCATGACCTGTTACTGAAGTCTTATGTTCTACTAGGAACCTTAGGGATGAATAATAATTATATACACGCTATAAGTACTATCAACACGTATGTACGTACAAACGTCAATCTATATCAACTTTACTCTACAGTTCGGACGATGCAGAATCATTCATTCAGACGAACACTTGTCAATCCTGCTGGGATGTTGTAAATTCCAGTTTAGTATAACCTTGATAAAGGTGTTAGAGCTAACTGGCGTCAGTAGTAAGGCGCATATGGATAACCAGTTCAATCAGGACTATCAGAGAATTATTCAGTTCCAGTTTTTGAACTGTAAAATGCTCAGAATTCCCATTTGCATAACTTTTTTCCTATGACAAATATATAAATAGCCTGGGTATAAAAAAATGGCTTGGGAACTTCATTTTACGGAAAGATGAGAGACAAAAACTAGTTACCTTCACGGATTTTTATTAATAAAGTACAAAGTACAACACAACATTGAATTTGACAAAAAAATATCCCTTTATAAACTTTGACAAAACAATAAGAAGACGTAAATTGTCTGAACCGTGTAATGTATTTGCGCAACACATTTCTAACTATCTGACCACACACGTACTTGTCATAGGTATTTATATAAAAACTCATGCCATTCCTGGATATATTAATTAGTCGAAGGCAGGATGGATCCATAAAAAGATCTGTCTACAGAAAATCTACATGGACAGGGCAATATCTGAATTACCATAGCTTTTGCCCAGTTCAGTACAAGCCAACGTTAGTAAGGTGCTTATTCAGCAGAATTCAACGAATATGCACAGAGGATACTTTAGAAGATGAAAGAGGAACACTGACCGATATTTTGTTGGAAAATAACTATCCATCAACATTTATCAGGCAGAACAAAATTACCAGAGCGTCAAAACTAGAACTGCAGTCAGTCCCAAAGAAGGATGTCTTCATCAGCCTTCCGTACAAAGGTGACTCCCATAGTGCAATCCTCAAGCAGAGACTTAACGCTGCTGTTAGAAGGACTTACTCTGCAGCCAGGGTTCGAGTAATCGAAACCACGAAGCCCTTATATTCCCCCAAACCCCCACAGCATGTGAACGACAATGTCACATCCCATTGTATCTACCAATTCGAATGTAAGTGTGGTGACACATACATAGGGAGGACTAATAGATCCATGCAAGTAAAGGCCTCGGAACATATTCCAAAGTGGCTTCAGAAGCAAATTAAATCACCTGAACCCATAAATGTTGGTAGCGGACATCCAAGTCCGTCAATCGCCAAACATATCGTTGAGACAGGTCACAAGATTGATGTGGCTACTTCCTTTACACCTATTTACAAAACATGTTGGGGAGGGATCCTGAAATTTGTTGAAGCCTTAGCAATTAGGAAATTGAAACCATCTTTATGTGTTCATAGACAATTTGTTGTCACATTAAATCTTCCTTGGTAAATTCAACTATTGAAAAACCAAGTTCGATGTACTATTATTTTTTCGCTCTATTGATTTTCATTGTTATTCGGCCTTTAAGTCAGCCTTCCTATCTGACCCCTTTTTATTTTCTCACCCCTTATCTTCATGAGTTTTATATAAATACCTATGACAAGTACTTGTGTGATCAGATAGTTCGAAATGTGTTGCACAAATGCACATTACACGGTTCAGACAATTTACGTTTTCTTATTGTTTTGTCGAAAAAAAATATCCGTTGAATTGATGAACAGCATTACTGAAGAGATAGGAACTACTCTCCAAAACACTTTTTTAACAGTTTAATAGGTTTCGTTATACAAAACAGGACGTTCTCTGTAACAGCCGAAACTTGACAGGTATCCAGCTTATCTCATTTCTGGTTGTATGAACCAATATACATATACACATTTCACTATGTGAAAATGATAAGGGGATAGCGAAATTTCAAGACTCATTCTCATGAATCTGTTCCAAAATAAATTGTACATGAAATAGCCAAATAGTCTTCAATGTTTCATTAGCAGGAACTTGATGAGAACAAAAATGGAATAATCAGAATAAGCAACATAAAGAATACAAGATAATTAATATCGGAAGAAATAAATCAAAGTTGTGAATTTTTAAAAAGACGAAGGTGTTAGCATCCAAATCCCTTTGTAGTCAGTGATTTCCGTTTCCCAGTATAACTCTACTGTTTTTTAATTTATTCTTCTTTTAACAAATAGCCTAAAAATCAAAAAAGTAGTTCAAATAGAGGAAATTTCCCTTTCAACGAATCATTTTCGAAACCAGTACTATTATTATTATTATTTGTACCTTGAGTTCCTAAGGGAACATAAGGCTCCAGTAGCACACCTCCATTCCGCTCTCTTCTCTGCAATCTTTCGAACCTCACTCCATGACTCCCCACAACCTTTCATTTGTTCCTCACACCATCTCCTCCATGTCACCCTTGCGTCAGATGCCCAACTCTTCATTTCCCATCTGGGTTCCACTCGACTGCCTGGCCTGGTGCATGATGTCTACTAATGGTCTTCTCACTGTATGCCCAATCTATCTCCACTTCCTTCTTCCCTATATTTCTTGAGCGATAGGTTCTCACTTCGTTGGTTCGTTGCCAGAGTACTTTGTTGCTTATTCTTTCTGGCCATCTGAGCTTCAGTAACGGGTGAGCGTAGACCGCAGTTGTTGATGAATATCTCTAGTTTCTTCGAAATGCTTTTCACAATGCACCTAATCTCTCAAACATCACATAGAATGACTGACTTACCTGACTGAATTGGTGTTGAAAATCGGGATGTTGTTCATGCTTGACGTTGAGTGCAGTACAGTAGATCTCCACACTGCTTTCAGGTTAATGAAAGAAGGCCTATCTCGCTGTATTTCCTGTCCTGTTTGGCTTTGACGTCCTCGTCTCTGCCTTTGTTGGCTGTAGTTTAAACGGTGCTGCCTAGATATGTGAAAGAGTCTGCTTCCTTTAAGTTTCTCCCGTTGATGGTGATTGCAGCTTCTTGTTGTTGTTGGTGGTGGTGTTGATTGGGTATCACCATCACCTCTGTCTTCTCTGAGTTCATTTGAAGTCCCGTCGTCTCTGCCCTGCCTCTTCTGCCAACTTGTTAGCTTTTGTCATCGCCATTTCATCCTAACTCCGTTAAATTTTGACTGGGATAAGAAACCCGGACTGGTCAGCCAGTGTGAATACAACCAAGCGGCAGTAACACGTCACCAGTTCATATGGCAGTCGAACAAAACCCATGGAGATTCAAGTGAAATAAAAATCTGGTGAGCAGTTGGACCTGGTAGGATAGTCGGAATAGCATAAAGCAGGAAACCCAGTGGACGGTGGTTGGAATCCAACAGCCGTCTAAATTTCCATTTCTTCTTCAACCATCACTCAGTAGAAAGGTATCAAATAAATAGAAGTGTAGATTATTTATTTACGACCGCGGTAAAAACGGTATTTGTACGTGTTCCTCCTGAACGCACAACGACTGAGGTTTGAAGCTATGAACTACATAAACTACAGCTGTACACAAGTGTCGAATCATCATCTCTTTTCAATGACTTGGTGAAACTTTGCAGGGAACTTTGAACAAGTTTTCCAGAGGAGTTAGATGTTCACAGTCTATGACGTGTTTAATGATGCAGATGAAGATAGGTTGGCGCTCACCATTCATAAAATTGGAACAATCAATCATCCCACTTTCACATTTACAAATGTACAGGCTGTAGGCGTCAGTCGTCGATACGATAATTACCTTCACGGTAACCACCTTTTGTTTTCCAATGACCAAATAGGAAATTTCCAATGTATTACTGATAACCTCACTCAATGAGTTACACTTTCTGTCGGTCAATTCATCCACACACGCAAATACAGTTTTTAGTACTATGTAATTAGATAGCGTGAGATATCATTGGTTGACAGAATGATTTTTGTACACTTCGAGTTGATGACATAAGTCGAATGGACAATAGTATCGAGCTGATGATGTTATCGAGAATGGAAAATGAAAGCTTCATAACTGGTCTGAGCCGTGTGGGGAGATGTAGAGTGTCTGGTTGAACTTCCCTTGAGAAGAGGAATGATTGTTTTAGAATTCTCGGTGACGTCACTGGAAATTGATGGCAGTGACACAGATGTATTCATCCCTTGAAGTCTTCCTATGCTTGACTATCTCCACTAACCATTTTCTTCAAATTGTTTATTCTCTGACACAACTTCCTCTACTTTGATACCAGCCTTTTCCTGCCCACTTGTTCTTTGTGTACTACTGTGAAACGTGTCAACTTGAGCCGATTCACATGTGTGTGAGGTTGCCCGTTGATTTTGTCAATCAGTTAGTCATTATTTATACATGAATTGTGATTAAATCTTTGCTAGGTCGATCTAGAAGATGTTTTACGTTAAACAGTAAATTACTGAACATTCAAGGGAAAGAATAGATCACGAAATTCATAATTGGTCGTTAAATAGTGAAGTAGTCACTTTGAAGATGTAGTTCTACACCAATCACATGGTAAATCGAAAACCTATCCTGTTCTCTCTCATTTTTACTACTTCTCAAGAAGTGATATTTGGAAAATTGAATAAGTATCTGTCATTCAAGTTCACCGTTTCAAGCATAATGATAGACAGATTAAATTAACATGCAACTTCGTAGACAAGTGCATTGGTTGAAGTTACTATATTTCACAGTAGTACACAAAGAACAAGTGGGCAGGAAAAGGTTGATATCAAAGTAGAGGAGGTTATGTCAGAGAATAAATAATTTGAAGAAAATGGTTAGTGTAGATAATCAAGGTAAGGAAAACTTCAAGGAGTGAATACATATGTGTCACTGTGATCGATTTTCAGCCATGTCACAAATAATCATTAACCACTAATTCCTTTCATCTCGTGTTAGCTGACCAGGCAGCCGATATCTCCCCACACAGCTCAAATCAATACTTAGGGACTTCATGATATGGTGCCACTCTTCGTCTCACCACGCCGAATCCTCTTCAAACGTGATCCAATCTTTATTCCATGTTAGATTTGTTTATTTGATTTATAACCTGTATTCATACAGTATTATTTACTTGATGACGTTTCCAGCATAAACTATCATTGCTCATAAATCATACCATAAAAAATGAAACAACTTTCGACTTCTGACTTTTTTAGTCAAATCATCCACCTCTTATTCTTTGCTTCTGTTGGTAGCAAAATTTTCCATACCTCTGGAAGTGGAATGCATCATTTCTGTTACATGTGTTCGGTGTTGGCTGATTCATCGAACAAAGATTCAGTAATCAATCCCTCTCTCTCTCCCTCTAATCATATTAGACTTGAGTACAGTTGGGTAAAAATCCCACACTATTGTGTGTGGTTGTGCGTTAATGCATGCAATCCAATAGCTCAGCTTTTTTCGAGTTAACTGATCATGTTAGGGCCTATCACTCTATACTTAGCTAAGTTCCTATGTTCAGCTATTCTAACTAACCCCGATCCACTAGTTTCACCTATGTACTTGACCTGACTCACAGCCATTACATGGAATCTGATAGGTTATACCATTTTGTTCACTTTCTTCTAACGGATGCCTAAGCTAGTCGACAAAGCTTATCTCTGAGTGAGTTTGGAGGTTTAAACGCCACCCTAACTAATTTCAGCTTTTTTGATGATCGATCCTATGTAAAGTTTCCGATGTCCCTTCCTTCCTTATAAGGTAAGACAATCGTGGCTGTGAACTCCTTTCTACTTGTGTTATCGTTATTATTCATACTCGTGTTATTGTTATAATTTCGTTTCTTATGTGTCTGTACGAATTCCCTGTTTAGGTTCTTGTTTTGACTAGTCAGTTTTGTAGCTGTATCATTTAAACATTTGACTAAACCTGCCTTCACTGACTGACATTAATGAGAGGAATTGAAGTCTAGATATCTATTAGATTATGTCGGTAGCAGGTATATTTGTGGATAGTTGAAAAGGCATGAAGTTTCAGAAGTTGAATCCTGCAGAATATGATGCCGGTACGTGGATGGCACATTTACTGTGTTAAAATCGGAACATATTGATATTTTCCTCACAAACACAAACCCACAACTACATGCAATCCAATTCATTGACGAGAAGGTAGACAATGAACAAGGAGAATTACCTATGTTGGATTGCAGGTTAAAGCGAAGGACAAGCAGTTGTTTGGATACTGTCGTCTACAGAAAACCGACACATCCCAACAGGTATCTAGACTTCAAGTCATCTCATCGAATGTCAGATAATGAAGGCAGGCTTAGTCAGATGTCTACATAGTAGTGGTAGAAAACTGAGTAGTCAGTGCAACGATCGAATCAAGTGATTGGAACACGTAAAAGAAGCGTTAATAGTTAATAATTATCCTCCACCGTTTTTTAAGAAATTCTTACGAACACATAAGAAGCGGCAATACGAAAAGATATAATAACGACGACACGAGTAGAAAGGAGTTCACAGCCTTTACTATGTTAGCCAACAGTGAAACGTCTTTATCAAGTGAATAATACTGTATCAATAACTATGTGTTATAAATCAAATCAACCAATCTAATATGGAATTAAATCCTAACACAATGGCCAAGTTGTACACCTATACTAATGCAAACCTTCTTTAGCATGGAACGTCGAGATAGGCGGTGGCTGAGCATGCACAACACATGCTCAAGGCATCGCAGTCGATGAAGGTTCACGACCTCTCCAGTCGACTTGCCTGTCTTACTTAGTACCCTTCACCTGACTTCAACGCGAGTAGTACTATGAAGACACGTGTGATTAAAAACCTGTAACCGCTTCATGTCATCTACTTTCAAACTCCATGTCTCACAGCTGCATAACAAGACAGAACAGATTGCAGCTCTGTATACTCGTCCTATGATGTGTAGTCGAATATTTAGTCACTACGACAGATGATGCAAGTAACCGATTGCGAAACCGGCATTCTGACTCAAGACATAAGCAACATTCATCCTAAATAACTTCAACAAGATGTTCTACTCATCATTTTTGTTGGCAGTAAGCGACTGTGAATGGGATTGTCCATTGTGGTTTAGTCAATTAATGATCGCATCCAATAAAAATGTGTTAAGACTTTACTACAGTGTGGTATCCATAGACAGCGACCATTAAAAGTTGTGTTGATGGAAAGTTCCATCATTTCAAAATTATTCATGCTGGTTATATCCTGAGCGTGTTGGTAATGAGCACAAACAATTACCGTTTCTAAAATTCTCTTAACTGCTATGCATATCGTACCAACTGTTATGATCTCCAATATCACAAGGATATAAGTGAAAAACCTGGGCACTGTGGTAGAATGTAGTTCCATATTAGATTTGTTTATTTGATATAAAGCGCACAGTGATACAGTATTATTTACTTGATTACGTTTCGAGCATAAATTATTGCTCATAATCATATCAATGTAATCACACTTCTTTCGACATCTGATTTTATAGTCCTGTCACCTGATCTCTCTTTGTTTTTTTGTTTTTTGATTGGTAGTAAAGTTTTCCATATCTCTGGTATAGGTGTTGCGTCATTCCTATTACATGTGTTGGGTGTGGATTCGATGAACAAAGATTCAGTAATTAATCTCTCTCTCCACCTAGCTATATTAGACTTAAGTACAGTGGTTTTGTCCCATCCTATTGTGTGGTTGTGTGTTAATGAATGTAATGCAATGGCTGAGTGTTTTTCTAGGTTATTGATCTTATTGGGGTCTGTCGTTCTATGTTTAGCTAAATTCCTATGTTCTGTTAATCTAACTGACCCCGACCGGCTAGTTTGACCTATGTATTTGACTTCACAGTCATTACATGGAATTTGGTAGATTATATTATTTTGCTTAATTGGTTCTATCGGATCTTTTAGCCGACAAAGCTTACCTCTAAGTGAGTTTGTTGGTTTAAATGCCACCCTAATTCCAACCTTGTTGAGAATCCTACGTATGGTTTCTGATGTTCCTTCCTTGTATGGTATCACAATAGAGGTGCTGATTTCCTTTCTACTTATGTTGTCACTATTATTTGTATTTGTATTAGTGTTATTATTTTGCTTCTTATGCGTCCGTGTGAATTTCTTAATAAAATGATGGGGATAATTATTAGTTATTAACGCTTCTTTTATGTGTTTCAATTCCTTATTTAAGTCCTTACAATGACTAGTGAGTTTCTCAGCTCTGTTATTTAGACATTTGACTAAACCCGCTTTAACTGACACTGGATGAGATGACTTGAAGTCTAGATACCTGTTAGAATGTGTTGGTTTTCTGTAGACGGTAGTATCTAAACCACCATCTATCCTTCGTTTTATTCTGCAATCCAACATAGGTAATTCTCCTTGTTCATTTTCTACTTCGTAGGTGAATTGGATTGCGTTAACTACTGAGTTTATGTGTGTCAAGAAACTGTCGATATGTTCCGATTTCAACACTGTAAATGTGTCATCTACATATCGCCACCATATCTTAGGTGTCGGATTATATGTTCGTAAAGCCATATCTTCCCAACTATCCATAAATATATCTGCTACTATAGGGGATATTGGTGATCCCATTGCTACTCCTTCTGTTTGTCTGTATATCTTTCCCTGAAACTTGAAGACTGTCGAGGTTAAGCATAACTGCACTCCTAACATGATTTCACCAACCGATGCCTTGGTTCTTTGAGTAAGTTGTGAGTCAGTATCTAGTTGATTTCTGACTGCCTCCAGTGCCATATTGATTGGTATTTTAGTATAAAGACTTGTTACGTCAAAACTAACCATTTTTTCATCCTCTTCTATGTGCAGGTCATTAAGTTTTTGTTTCAACTCGTAAGAATTTACTAGTCTAGAGTTGGAACGGTCTCTAACAGGACGTAATACTGATGCTAAATACTTTGATATCTCATATGTTGGTGTGTTCGGAAGTCAACTATCGGCCTAATGGGATAACCTGCTTTATGAACCTTAATAGTACCGTAAATTCTGCTAGGATTATTAGTTTTTGGCATTAAAGTAAACCATTCGGACTTACCTAGAGATGGCTTCAGTCGGCGTATCAGATCTGTTGTAGATTTCTTAATTTTATTCATGACAGTATCTATAGGTTTCTTAATCTCTTCATATGGCCCTGTTTGGATATGTTCATCCATTTTTTTAAGATAATCCGATTTGTCCATAACTACTGTTGAGTTACCTTTGTCAGATTTAGCAATTACTATACTATTATCCTTTCGTAGATTGTTTAAAGCTGAATTTTCCAGTTTCGTTAAGTTTCGCTGTGTCTTCTTTTGTTTTTTAAGTGCTAATGCACACTGCGCTCTAACCTGTTCAGCAGTTGTCACATCCACCGAGCTTAATGCTACTTCTATGCTAGGTATGACATCTTCTGGTTTTAGATGATCTACTGTTATGTTGAAGTTTAGTCCTTTTTCAAGTACTTTCATCTCAGCTGAGCTTAAGGCTTTCGAGGAGAGATTGACTACCCACTTTGTTCTATCGATGTTCGATGATGTTTCCTTTGTAATTTCATTGTTTTCCGAAGCATATTTTTCTTGCATTAGTTTATTGAACTTTTTGATTTGATTTCTTCTAGATTTCTTGAGAGTAGCTAATCTTGCTTTGTCTGATGTTTCTATTATAAATCCATAGTCTCTGCAGTTTACTATAAAATTGAACAACTTAAATGTAAAATTATGAAGATAGTAAACTGCAGAGACTATGGATTTATAATAGAAACATCAGACAAAGCAAGATTAGCTACTCTCAAGAAATCTAGAAGAAATCAAATCAAAAAGTTCAATAAACTAATGCAAGAAAAATATGCTTCGGAAAACAATGAAATTACAAAGGAAACATCATCGAACATCGATAGAACAAAGTGGGTAGTCAATCTCTCCTCGAAAGCCTTAAGCTCAGCTGAGATGAAAGTACTTGAAAAAGGACTAAACTTCAACATAACAGTAGATCATCTAAAACCAGAAGATGTCATACCTAGCATAGAAGTAGCATTAAGCTCGGTGGATGTGACAACTGCTGAACAGGTTAGAGCGCAGTGTGCATTAGCACTTAAAAAACAAAAGAAGACACAGCGAAACTTAACGAAACTGGAAAATTCAGCTTTAAACAATCTACGAAAGGATAATAGTATAGTAATTGCTAAATCTGACAAAGGTAACTCAACAGTAGTTATGGACAAATCGGATTATCTTAAAAAAATGGATGAACATATCCAAACAGGGCCATATGAAGAGATTAAGAAACCTATAGATACTGTCATGAATAAAATTAAGAAATCTACAACAGATCTGATACGCCGACTGAAGCCATCTCTAGGTAAGTCCGAATGGTTTACTTTAATGCCAAAAACTAATAATCCTAGCAGAATTTACGGTACTATTAAGGTTCATAAAGCAGGTTATCCCATTAGGCCGATAGTTGACTTCCGGAACACACCAACATATGAGATATCAAAGTATTTAGCATCAGTATTACGTCCTGTTAGAGACCGTTCCAACTCTAGACTAGTAAATTCTTACGAGTTGAAACAAAAACTTAATGACCTGCACATAGAAGAGGATGAAAAAATGGTTAGTTTTGACGTAACAAGTCTTTATACTAAAATACCAATCAATATGGCACTGGAGGCAGTCAGAAATCAACTAGATACTGACTCACAACTTACTCAAAGAACCAAGGCATCGGTTGGTGAAATCATGTTAGGAGTGCAGTTATGCTTAACCTCGACAGTCTTCAAGTTTCAGGGAAAGATATACAGACAAACAGAAGGAGTAGCAATGGGATCACCAATATCCCCTATAGTAGCAGATATATTTATGGATAGTTGGGAAGATATGGCTTTACGAACATATAATCCGACACCTAAGATATGGTGGCGATATGTAGATGACACATTTACAGTGTTGAAATCGGAACATATCGACAGTTTCTTGACACACATAAACTCAGTAGTTAACGCAATCCAATTCACCTACGAAGTAGAAAATGAACAAGGAGAATTACCTATGTTGGATTGCAGAATAAAACGAAGGATAGATGGTGGTTTAGATACTACCGTCTACAGAAAACCAACACATTCTAACAGGTATCTAGACTTCAAGTCATCTCATCCAGTGTCAGTTAAAGCGGGTTTAGTCAAATGTCTAAATAACAGAGCTGAGAAACTCACTAGTCATTGTAAGGACTTAAATAAGGAATTGAAACACATAAAAGAAGCGTTAATAACTAATAATTATCCCCATCATTTTATTAAGAAATTCACACGGACGCATAAGAAGCAAAATAATAACACTAATACAAATACAAATAATAGTGACAACATAAGTAGAAAGGAAATCAGCACCTCTATTGTGATACCATACAAGGAAGGAACATCAGAAACCATACGTAGGATTCTCAACAAGGTTGGAATTAGGGTGGCATTTAAACCAACAAACTCACTTAGAGGTAAGCTTTGTCGGCTAAAAGATCCGATAGAACCAATTAAGCAAAATAATATAATCTACCAAATTCCATGTAATGACTGTGAAGTCAAATACATAGGTCAAACTAGCCGGTCGGGGTCAGTTAGATTAACAGAACATAGGAATTTAGCTAAACATAGAACGACAGACCCCAATAAGATCAATAACCTAGAAAAACACTCAGCCATTGCATTACATTCATTAACACACAACCACACAATAGGATGGGACAAAACCACTGTACTTAAGTCTAATATAGCTAGGTGGAGAGAGAGATTAATTACTGAATCTTTGTTCATCGAATCCACACCCAACACATGTAATAGGAATGACGCAACACCTATACCAGAGATATGGAAAACTTTACTACCAATCAAAAAACAAAAAAACAAAGAGAGATCAGGTGACAGGACTATAAAATCAGATGTCGAAAGAAGTGTGATTACATTGATATGATTATGAGCAATAATTTATGCTCGAAACGTAATCAAGTAAATAATACTGTATCACTGTGCGCTTCATATCAAATAAACAAATCTAATATGGAAATATCACAAGGAATTTGTGTTTGCGAATAACAAGATGAGTTAAGTGCTGTCTTTGATGTTAGAGACTGTGAAACTCACTGATTGATTGAACCGAACTGATCGGCCAGCATTAGCATAACAGTCCCTCTGTCATTACTTTCAAATTAGAAATGATGAAAAGGATTTGTAGCTTGGGATGAGGATGATGCTGGTTCGGTGTTCTCACAGCTTGGTTATTTCGTCCTGGACGTTTCAACAAAAGGCTTGAGGACATGAACAATAACTTCATAAAAAAGGCTAGTATATTCAATTCTTACAAGAACGTGTGTGTCACTGGAAGAACTTTAAGGTCAAAGAAGTCTAGGTGTGGTAAAAATCTCTTTCCAACCTTACAAATGGACAACACAAAATGTGAATAAAAACACAATGGAAACATTCGTTTCATATCTGATTATTGCTGAAGATACCACTAAGCCTAGGGATGAAATGATAACGAGAAATTATCAAAGCTGAGGGAAAACCAAACCATCATCATTGTTGAATACTGGTTAACAAGGGAATTCAAGACGGGCATTTCGTCCTATTCCGCGCTCATCATCCCGACTTAACTGTTTTCCAGTGAGTGATGTGAAGATTATTATTATTATTTGTCCCTGGGGTTCCTAATGGAACATAGGGTTTCGGTAGCACGTCTCCAGTGAATTCTGTTCTCTGAAATCTTTTGAACATGGCTTCATGACAGCCCAGAAGCTCTTAGTTCTTCCTCGCACGATCTCCTCCATGTCACTCGTCGTTCCTCATCGGGGTTCCACTTGAGGGCCTGGCGCATGATGTCCTCAGTCAGCCTTCTCAGTGTTGGAGTAGATTATTGATTCTCCAGTTGACAGTTTGGACAGTCCACTCCCATTCCATCTGCTTTCGTAAATTCCAAGCACTTCAATGTGATACCTCTTCATCTCGCTTACAATCTGGCCTGCCTTGCCAGTCAGGTTCAAACATGGTGTGGACATTCCATGTCCCACGTATACTTTCACTTTCATTGAGAGAAGAGAAGACACATCGGCCAATCGGCTTCCTGAAGTCTTTCACCAACTGGCGTCATTTCGTCTCTCCGATTCCAGCAAGGAATAAGTTTGTTTTTATGTTCTATATTTTGTTTATGCTTTGAAGTTTCTTTAGCGGTTAGATTTGTTTTACGGGGTAGGGTTGCTAGCCCTAAGCCCAAACTTCCCTCTTTACCCGGGCTTAAGACGGGCTAGTAACTAGTGAACTAGTCAACCAGGCAAGGTTAATGGATTTGCATGGCATGGCCAGCCTTGATTACAAGAATGCCGCCACCTAGGATATAGGGTGCAGTCGGTGGGTATAGTCGAGAGCCTAGACCACTTCTCCATCATCATTAATTCAATCCAATCACTAATGACTATCTTTGACCAATAAAATAAAACATTATACTATACGCATCATCCAAGGAGTGGCGGTCATGACTCAGCAGTCTAGTAGATAACACCGTGGTGTTAGAAGCGATTAGTCCTGACATCGACTGTCGAAACGAACAACACCCTCACTCAAAGGCGAATACATCCCGCTGACGATTCCCAAATAGGATATAAAGTACATCAGCTGTTTGGCACTAACCATCAGTAATATCTAAGATAGGTTTCATTTATGACCAAGAGATTGTTGTTGTTTTCATTTGACTACACTCGAAACCACTTTCGATATTATGCATAAATAGATACTGAGGTAATTTACTCACTCGTGTTCCAATTAGGAGTTATTCTATAGTGTACAAGATTTCTTAGGGATTAAAAGATATCTCTCAAAAACATTTCGGTTTCATTTTCGTCAAATTCATCTGGTCTACTAAACACATATCGCTGCTTACATAAATTTAGGAGGATAATGGTTTAATAATTCAAGCGAGTAGATCAAATATCTCACGTTAGGCTCAACAACGAAAAATGTTGTTTACACGAAAAGATCACGGAAAGGTTCAAACTTTTTCAGTGTTTATTTGTTTTTTTCCTACTCATTGTTAAGAAGAGAATAATTATATATCTTTATAAATATATTATTATCATTATTATTATTTGTCCCTTGGGTTCCTAATGCAACATTAGGCTTCAGAAGCACACCTCCATTCCACTCTCTTCTCTGAAATCTTTTGAACCTCACTCCACAACTCCCCACAAGCTCTCACTTCTTCCTCACACCATCTCCTCAATATCACCCTCACCACAAACGCCTAACTCGCCACTTCCCATCTGCGTTCCACTCGAGTGCCTGGCCTGGCACGTGATGTCCTCGAATAGTCTTCTCAGTGTACACCCAATACAGTCCATCGCCACTTACTTCTTCTCCACATTTGTTGAGTGATAGGTTCTCACTTCGTTGATTCGTTGCCAGTCAGCCACAGTTCCTTGTTGCTCATATTATTATTCTTATTCTTATTATTCTCGCCATCTGATCTCATCTTCAGTAACGAGTGAACGTGGATCTCAGTTGTTGATGAATATCTCTAACTTCTTCGAAATGCTACTCATAACACGCCATGTCTCCCAACCATATAGCAGCACTGACTTGACTGGATTTGTGTTGAAAATCGGGATGTTGTTCACGCTTGATGCTGAGTGCAATGCAGAGGACCTCAACACTGCTTTCAGGTTAATGAAAGAAGGCCTGTCTCGCTGTATCATCTCCTGTCCTGGTTGGCTTTGACATCCTCGTCTGTGCTTGCGTCGGCTGTAGTTGAAACGATGCTGCCTGTCTAGGTAGGTGGTTAGGTGAAAGAGACAACCTCCTTTAAGTTTCTCCCGTTGATGGTGGTTGATGCTTATTGTTCATGCTATTGTTCGTTGGGTGTCTTCATCATCTCCGTCTTCTCTAAATTCACTTGAAGTTTCATCTTCACTATCCTAACTCTTCTACCAACTTGTTATTTTTCGCCCACACTTCTTCAAGTTTGTGTCAGAAGACATTAGACATAAATCATCATCGTTGGCGAAACTCAAATCTTCTACGCTGGTTATCGCTCAAGCGTATCCCTCTCTTTTTGCTCCTCATGGTTTGCTGCATGATTCAGTCGACCACAATCAGGAAGATGATGGGTGATTGTATTTGGCAGCCTTGTATTACTCCTGTCCCCTATCTTCACTTCAAAAGCATCACTGAGCTTCCCACTGTGGATCACTTGACATGTGGCGTCTTCATATATCTCTTGAATGAGGTTGATTAAGGTTTGTGGAACCAAAGTCGTAGTGTTGAAGCAGTTGCCAAATTACCTCTTGGTCTACACTATTGAATGCATTTTCAAAGTCGATAAAGTTGAGGTAGAGAGTTGAGTTGACTGCCATTCTATGCTCTGTTTTTTAATGATGCGTAGTGTTGGTGTTTGGTTCGCACATGATTTGTACTTCCTGAATTCAGCCAACCTGTTCCGGTTGTAGTTGTAATTCAGCGCATCCTTTAATCTCTACAGTATGATGAGGCCTAATATTTTGCTTGGGGTGTACAGGTGTGGAGCATGACTCGACGCCAGTTCTTGCAAAGACTTAGGTCTCCTTTCTTCGGAGGTTCGACAAGGTAACCGTTCAAACTATTTACTTGATTATTAATCTATGCTATTAGGCAAATGAAAGCGGCAAATCAAATTCAAATCCGAGTATGTAACAAATTGATACAATGGGATACTTATTGTCTTAGAGATGTGTTCAACATAATTACTTTGAAGCTTCTAATCACAAAAGCTGGTTTAGTTGACATTGACTTATTCAAACTTCGACTGTTCTTTGAAGGAGTAAAGTTTACGCTTTAATTGATCGGTTGTTTACAGACAATAATGCTGTAAAGACCTATTTGATGACTGTCAGTAGTATATCGATGTTCTTCAAAATGAAACTGACTACCCATAAATGTGTATATCAGTAGTATACAGTAGAAGATAAAAAAAAAAGCAGATAACTGACTGCAAAACGTTCTGCAATCAGAAACAGGCTATATTAGATAAAGGCTAAAGCAGTGACCAACTATAAAATACAAAGGAACGGTCTATGTCAAAGTTGCATTCAGTGTCATCGTTTATAAACATCGACTACATTATCTCAAATAAACAACATTTTAACACTGGCCTAGTGGACAAAGCTTTGGAGTTTGAAGCGATTGATGCTGGTTTCACCTGTTATTAGGAACAGAATCACTTACTGTAGTTTAGGTGCATCCAGCTGACCAATCACACACAGGACGAAACGCGTGTTTTAGATTTTACTGCAGGCCACTATCTATCATCTTACGATTGCTAATCTGGAATGTATAACACTAAAGCTTCTATTTCAAGATGTCATGCATGAAAATCACTTAGAACCTATTTACTTGGAAATGCAGACAACTCTACAGTCACCTTCTTATTTACGAACGACTTATTTTCGAAGTATACTACTGCCGAACGATTTAAGTAGCTAAAAACCACTCAGGCTGGTCAGTAGAAAAAATTAATAATAATCGCTTTATTCCAAACAATATGTAGGAAAATATCGAATTCTCAGCATTTAATTTTTCAACAATTTCACTCCCATAATAATACCTTCAGATGAAACAGCTATTGCATCAGTTTGGTATTAATAATAGTAGTATTCAAGCCAATAATGTGAAATACCCTGCTGGTTCTAGATGGCCGACCGGTCTATAGTGAAGAATCAACAGGAAGGCAAGCGTGATTTAGGTGGTGATGGTTCATTCAGACGGCATAAAAATCTGCGATTCAAGCCAGGCATCCAACGGACAGAAATATGATGCACTTTTTTCACCGGAAAGTTCATTTCCATATAACGTAACATTTTTTCTCTGCTTTTTATTGATACGTAACCAACGCCATAACCAACAACAACAACAAGCTC
Source organism: Heterobilharzia americana (assembly GCA_944470555.2). NCBI lineage: Eukaryota > Metazoa > Platyhelminthes > Trematoda > Strigeidida > Schistosomatidae > Heterobilharzia > Heterobilharzia americana. The sequence continues at coordinate 16,939,731 of OX104133.1, read as the reverse complement.
CAATCACCATCAATGGGAGAAACTTAGAGGAAGTTGTCTCTTTCACCTAACCACCTACCTAGACAGGCAGCATCGTTTCAACTACAGCCGACGCAAGCACAGACGAGGATGTCAAAGCCAACCAGGACAGGAGATGATACAGCGAGACAGGCCTTCTTTCATTAACCTGAAAGCAGTGTTGAGGTCCTCTGCATTGCACTCAGCATCAAGCGTGAACAACATCCCGATTTTCAACACAAATCCAGTCAAGTCAGTGCTGCTATATGGTTGGGAGACATGGCGTGTTATGAGTAGCATTTCGAAGAAGTTAGAGATATTCATCAACAACTGAGATCCACGTTCACTCGTTACTGAAGATGAGATCAGATGGCGAGAATAATAAGAACGAGCAACAAGGAAATGTGGCTGGCCTGCTGGCTTGCTTGCTGCCTGGCTGGCTGGCTGGCTGACTGACTGACTTACTGACTGACTGACTGACTGACTGACTGACTGACTGACTGACTGACTGACTGACTGACTGACTGACTGACTGACTGACTGACTGACTGACTGACTGGCAACGAATCAACGAAGTGAGAACCTATCACTCAACAAATGTGGAGAAGAAGTAAGTGGCGATGGACTGTATTGGGTGTACACTGAGAAGACTATTCGAGGACATCACGTGCCAGGCCAGGCACTCGAGTGGAACGCAGATGGGAAGTGGCGAGTTAGGCGTTTGTGGTGAGGGTGATATTGAGGAGATGGTGTGAGGAAGAAGTGAGAGCTTGTGGGGAGTTGTGGAGTGAGGTTCAAAAGATTTCAGAGAAGAGAGTGGAATGGAGGTGTGCTTCTGAAGCCTAATGTTGCATTAGGAACCCAAGGGACAAATAATAATAATGATAATAATAGAATGAAATGGGGGCTCGATATCGATTATCATTTGACCATTTGGCCATAATTTTGTAGACTAGTATTTATGCTGATTGATGGTTGAAGTGATTGGTGATCAAAATGAAATCAAGTTTTGATCATCATTGGATCGGAAACCCTGGTGTCGCTTATTCCCTTTTCGGCTGTGGTCCAAATTTTCATTTCACCTTCAATCATCATCCAGTATAAATATGAATCTGCCAAACTGCGTTTATCTCATTTGGTCAAATGATAATTTTACCTTTGAATTTCATTGACTTTTAAGATTATTTATTTATTCTTCCAGATGCCAAATCTTATTATTCAAAGCATTTTGTCAATACTACTGAGATTATATCGTAAGCTACGTAATACCATTTTATCCTCTTTATATAACTATCGATTAAGTTTGTGCTTCTGAATCCCTATGTTTCATTAGGAACCCAAGGGACAAATAATAAATATAAATTGTTTTTGACTTGTGAAACGGAAGGTTGGAAATGGTTTTAAAATGTGCTAGAGTATATGATACATTCAAGGGATACATTTGGATGATTGAAACAAATTTTGAAAGGAAAGAATTCGCTGAAAACTATTCTGTGGATTAATTTGGTACCCCAAAGTTCATGCAGTTGGCCGTTTTTATTGTATCACCAGTTAGCTAGATCAGAGTGATCTAAACACCAACCAGCTATTTCACCTATTTTATCTGAGCTCATTATCAATGTACCCTGACAAATTCAGATCATACAGCCAAATTAGTTCAGATCACTTAAACATGGTAAGTTGACTGGTAATAGTATTTTTTCATTAGTTCATACTCAGCTGTGAGAAATGTCAGCGCGTATACTGGAATTTCTAAATGATTTGTAAATTGGTCATCATTCAATTCATAACCTTCACAATATTTCTTACCTGTTTTTCATTCAACACTCATTAGAATTCTGCTACTTTTCAGTGACATATTTTCTTGTCTATGAAAACACAATACTGGTGTTCTTAAGTTAACAAATATTCAGACTTCAGCATGAACCTCATACGAAATAATGACCATAACCTTAACTCAAATTCTCCGGACACTTTTTCTAACCATCGATACTGAGATGGTTTTCATCACGAACCGGTATAAACTGGAGAATCATGGAAAACCCAGGAACACCAAACAGCTGTTTTATTCTGGTATGAAACTCCTGGACTATGCTCACTTGCAATCAAGTCAAGATTGTAACTTAAGACCGTTAGGAACTCATTGCTCAACATTTTACTACTTGTGTCGATTTGCAATATAGTGTGACCATTGTCCAATGCCACTGGCAATTATCTACGCACGCGACCAGCTTAGTTGACACTAGAGGTGATAAGTTTTTCCTTTGAAACTCTGAAATTTCACCTTGGAAGCAGAGCAGTGGAATGTAATTCAGTCTGTATGATTGTAGATATAGATTATTTACATCACAAAGTGACAGCATTCTTGGTGGGGTTGTGGATGTGGACTGCCGAAGCTGCTGCGTAGTGTGCTCAGGTTTTCAAAGGTTATCTAACTAATGTCAGTCGGCGATTAATACTACAAACATTCAGATTAAACTATGTATGTTGATCCGAGCCCCCACTTTCCGCTCAGGTCAACAGCACTGCGTAACTTTCTGAATCGATGTTCAGTGAAATAATGTAAGTAAACTTTTTAAAGAGTACACAGCTTCATACTTTTTATATACTAAGAATCTAATTGCTAATGTGACCTTTAGCCTAAGTTAACTCTGGATTTCCAAGAAAATTGTTGAAGGAATAAATATTCTTATCTTTCACGTCTAAATCCTACTTATTTTATTATGTATGCATATACACTTTCTCTATCCACTTGATGCTATATGATATACTGAAAAGCCTGTACAGTATTCCCGAGGTACGTTTCAGAATAAAGCCATTATTATTATTATTATTATTATTATTATTATTGAATTTCGAGGGAGTTGTGGAAATTTGGAAGTATTTCAAGCTGTTATTCATCGTAGACTGACTTCAGTTGGAGGAACAAAGGAAACCTGGGAGCATTGGACAGCTAGCTGTTTCATCCGACTAGTATGGGACGCCTCAGCAATACGCACCCACGAATTAAATGTTTAGAAACCTTTTTGTTTGTAATTACTCAAAGGTGGGAATTGTATATTCTCCAATTTTCAATACCTTTGTAAAATTTGCGAGAAATGGGTACGGTTAACCCCTTTAAAAGATTACCACTAAATACGTTTCTTTTACGCACCAATAATGTCATTTGCATAATTTTATGACTAAGGTGTGCTTAAAAATACATAGTTGAATAGTTATATACCGCCTAGTTGTAAAAGAAATCTCATTCACTCACTGCGTTCCAGAATCTATGGAATATGTTCAGAAGATACGGTGGATGCTGAAATCGAAACTCTTAGAATAATACTATCTAATAACGGATACTCCAAAAGATTTGTTGATAAGAATCTGAAGAGACAAACCACTACCCATCCCATTACAGTCCCTAAGATAGTCTTGACTATGAAACTGGAATTCAAAGGAGACATCACAGCCGAAGTGTTGAAAAATCGTCTGTCAGGGTGTATCACTAGTAGCTTTTATGCTGCTAAACCGAAACTGATATTCTCCAGCCGCCGTCTGATTCGTCAATACCTGAAGGATAGGCTTCCACTTATGTCCACATCTATGTGTATCTACAAGTTCGCATGCTCCTGTGGAGGTGACTTTATTGTTCGTTGTAAGCGGGCCCTCCGAAAATGTGTTGCTGAACATTATCCGGTTTGGTTTACGGAAGGCGAGCGAACGAAAACGACTTCATCCATATGTGAACACCTTGTTGAACTAGGTTATTCAACACCAAGAGATTCATTTATTTGAAGTAATTTACGAAGTTAAACTGAACTACTCCAAAAGTATGTGTTTCCATCATTTATGCATAGACCTGAAACATTAGCTTTACATGAACAGAAACCGAAACTTTACATTCAAAAACGTTTTGTTAAACCACACTCTCCACCATACTTCTCCTTTATTATTATTATCATCATTATCACCAATTATCACTTTATTGACACCATTTAACCCATATTTCATTATTTTAATATCAATTCATCCCTCCTTATTCAGTGACCCATTTTCCATCTCTTCTACTTGAACAAATACCACTAGCCAAAACCTATTGTATACTTTGCAGAGCTACTCCTTTTAGTGCAATTATCTGTCATCTTACCGAGTACAAATACGATTGTACAACTTGATAATGAAGTCGTTGAAATGAAATGCTTCTTCTTCTTCTTCTTCTTCTTCTTCTTCTTCACTGATACATGTCTTGGACTTATTCACAAAGATGCATTACTCTATTTTTATGATGGAATAACCACAAGTTTGATTAAAACTAGGATGTACAGTCTTAAGAAGTTAAACTTATACAAATCTCAGTCGGTGAATTCATGTTTACTTACATTCTGGTAAATTTTTTCCAAGTAGAAATATCCCATGAATTAGTCTTCAGATAAAATATCACTTAGATAAATCTGACTCTAGTAATCTACCTGAATACTTCATGAAAAGCATATCTTTATGAAATAAGTCAATAGAAGATAGACAGAAAGGCAGGTGTCGAAAGATTCAGACAGTTCTTAATAACAATTGAACAACTACAGATAAATTCTGTAAGGAAGTTCCAGTTAATCTAATATCCACTCCTACCACCTTACACCTGTTATTCTCCAGTTGTTGTTTTCTACTTGAAAGTTGATAGGTACGTCGACTTAAGCTTTTCATATTCATTCATACATAGTGCAGTAATCTTATAGACTGCTTTATTGACTTGTTTCTTGTTTACATAATGAAAATGATATTCTGCTAGGTTAGTTTATCCGGCGAGAAATCAAAAACTTCACCAGTTATTTTTTTTATTATTCATCTATACCATTTTTTCTGTCTCGTTTTAATGGATGAAAAGCAGAAAACAGTGAGATATAGTTGATTTACTCATCTGAAAGTAATTCCATACAAAGATGTTATGATAATGATGGATCATGGCTAGCAGTGGAAACCAGGATGCGCATTTCGTCCTATTTGGGACTCGTCAGCTGGATGTATCTGCTTCCCAGTGAGTGATGTTGTCCTCACGATCCATCATTAGCATAATTAGATTGCTGCCAATATCGAGGCATCTGCACAGGAGCCCATATGCTAATACAGACCGATCAACTCGGTCCAGTCAACAACGGTATCATATAGAAACCCTTATACTACAAACTTTGCCCGTCGCACAAGAAGTGGCCATCGTGGCTCGGTGGTGTAGTGAAAAACGCGCTAGCGTTTGAAGCGACCGCTCCCGAGTCCAAATCCCGGTGGGGACAACATCACTCACCGGGAAGCAGATATATCCAGGAGTCCCAAATGGGACGAAATACACACTTAGCTGGGTTCCACTGCTAGCCACGATCCATCATTAACATAATTAGATTGTTGGCAGTATCGGGGCATCCGCAAAGGAGCCCATATGCTAATACAGACCGATCAATTCGGTCCAACCAACGACGGTATTATATAAAAACTCCTATACCAAAGATGTTATGATTTATGTATGTATCTGTATATAAAAAGATATAACCGTAAAGTACAATTCACCGAAGTAATTAGTGTAGAAATTTATGCATTTTAATAGAAGTGAATCAATCGTCAGTTAGTCGAATGTTATACACTCGAAGCATACAAACGATTCAGTGAAGCATGCCTATACAAACATAAGTTTGTCTTTACAGATCATGAAGGAAACATATTACTGTAATATTGATTTTTTTAAAACGCTATAAAAAAAGGATCTTCTTCAATATTTGGTTCTTTATGCCTGCCTAATGATATGATTTTAATCTTAAGGACAACCAATCATGTTGGAGATGATTTATTTAAAGCGTTCATTATATCCATTTACCGTGTTGATGAAGGTTATGTTGCAGGTTGGTTGTAAAGTTTGATAAAGTAGATAATATGGTTGAAATAGGTGAATTTCTTGTTCACTAACTTAAATATAACCCCAGAAGATTACTTAAACATGTTTTGGAAAGTTATGACTAACACAATGAATGTATTCATTCATTTGTCTTAACAAATCACACATTCTTGGTATATATGATAAATATAGGTGTAAAACTTCAGCACTGTCGTAGGATTTAATTCCACATTAGATTTGTTTATTTGATTTATAACACACAGTGTTCTAGTATTATTTACTTGATGACTACCTTTCGAGCATTAATCACTTATTACTAATAATTATACCTCAATGTAATCACACTCCACTTTCAACTTTTTATAGTTATTATAAGTGAAAAACTTGAGCACTGTGGTAGAATGTAGTTCCATATTAGATTTGTTTATTTGATATAAAGCGCACAGTGATACAGTATTATTTAATTGATTACGTTTCGAGCATAAATTATTACTGCTCATAATCATATCAATGTAATCACACTTCTCTCGATATCTGATTTTATAGTCCTGTCACCTGATCTCTCCTTGTTTTTTTGTTTTTTGATTGGTAGTAAAGTTTTCCATATCTCTGGTATAGGTGTTGCGTCATTCCTATTCCACATGTGTTGGGTGTGGATTCGATGAACAGAGATTCAGTAATTGATCTCTCTCTCCACCTAGCTATATTAGACTTAAGTACAGTGGTTTTGTCCCATCCTATTGTGTGGTTGTGTGTTAATGAATGTAATGCAATGGCTGAGTGTTTTTCTAGGTTATTGATCTTATTGGGGTCTGTCGTTCTATGTTTAGCTAAATTCCTATGTTCTGTTAATCTAACTGACCCCGACCGGCTAGTTTCACCTATGTATTTGACTTCACAGTCATTACATGGAATTTGGTAGATTATATTATTTTGCTTAATTGGTTCTATCGGATCTTTTAGCCGACAGAGCTTACCTCTAAGTGAGTTTGTTGGTTTAAATGCCACCCTAATTCCAACCTTGTTGAGAATCCTACGTATGGTTTCTGATGTTCCTTCCTTGTATGGTATCACAATAGAGGTGCTGATTTCCTTTCTACTTATGTTGTCACTATTATTTGTATTTGTATTAGTGTTATTATTTTGCTTCTTATGCGTCCGTGTGAATTTCTTAATAAAATGATGGGGATAATTATTAGTTATTAACGCTTCTTTTATGTGTTTCAATTCCTTTTTTAAGTCCTTATAGTTATGTCACTGTATATGAGTTGTTTATATTGGTAACAAAATTTTCCATATCTCTGGTATACGTGTGTCGCGTCATTCCTATTACATATGTTGGGTTGGGTGTTGATTCGATGAACAAAGATTTAGTAGTCAATCTCACTATCTCTCTCTCTCCATCTAATTATATTGAACTTAAGTACAGTGGCTTTATCCCACCCTATTGTGGGGCTGCGTGTTAATCCATGCATAGCAATAGCCGAGTGTTTTACTACATTGTTGATCATATTACGGACTGTCATTCGACATTTAGCTAAATTCCTATGTTCAGCTATTCCAACTCACCCCGATCGGCCATTTTCACCTACATAATTGACCTGACTCATATTCATCACATGGAATTCGATAGATTAGATTATTTTGCTGAATTAGTTTTATCGGGTCCTTAAGCCGACAAAGCTTATCTGTGAGTGAGTTTGTAGGTTTGAATGCCACCCTAATTCCAGCTGTGTTGAGGATTCTATATAACATTTCTGAGGTACCCTCCTTATAGGGTAACACAATGGAGGCTGTGAACTCCTTTTTACTCGTGTCGTCGTTATTAGTCGCACTCATGTGAGTTATTATTTCTTTTTTTGTGTATCGTAAGAATTTCTTAATAAACGCTGGAGGATAATTATTAACTCTTAACACTTCTTTTACGTGTTTCAATTCCTTGATTAGGTTCTTGCTGTGACTAGCCAGTTCTCTAGCTCTATCATTTAGACATTTGACTAATCCTACCTTAACTCACATTGGATGGGATGATTTGAAGTCTAGATACCTTTCTGAATGTGTTGTTTTTCTGTAGGCGGCAGTATCCAAGTCACCGTCTGTTCTTCATTTTATTCTGCAATCCAACACAGGTAATTCTCTCTGTTTATATTCTACCTCCTCGTAAATGAATTGGATTGCGTTTACTACTGAGTTTATATATGTGAGGAAATTGTCGATATGTTCCGATTTCAACATAGTAGTGAATGTGTCATCCACATATCGCCACCATATTTTTGGTGTAGGATTAAACGTTTGTAAAGCCATGTTTTCCCAACTATTCATAAATATATCTGCTACGATTGGGAATATTGGTGATCTCATTGCTACTCCTACTGTTTGTCTGTATATTTTGTCCTGAGACTTGAAGACTGTGGAGGTCAGGCTTATAAAGAAAACATAAAGAAGGGAAATTTTCAGTAGGTAAATGAGAGATCAGAAGAATCTATCCTACCAGTTATACAAAAATGTATGACACTAAGTACCACAGCATACATAGATAATTGGAAGTCATATATACTTTTGTCTGAAATAGGTTACCCCACCAAACTCTTGTTCACGAGAAGCACTTCATTGGTCAGGCAGTTGGAGTGCAAACAAACAATTTCGAAAATGTATGAAGTCACCTTGGAAAGACCCTTAACGAGATTACAAGGGATAATTTCATCAATATCATCTAAAGGATATTTTCTCATACAGATGGAATGGCAATAGTGACAATGGTTTGGCTTGAAAGAGGATTTTAACAGCCTGAAACCAGTGGGATCTGAGTATTCAAACCTATACAAACTTCCCAGAACACATAAACCCAATAATTCACTTCGTCTAGTATTGTCTATGTATCAGTCACCCTCACATAAACTTGCAAAGTGGCTGGTAAAACTCCTGAATCCTATCAGAAGTCAAGTTTGTAAGTTTTCTTCGAAAAACACACTTGGACTTGTTGACCAATTATGTGATATCAATATCTGGGATAAGACTATATTCTATTAATATAAATTCTTTACTTACTAATGTATCATTGACTAGGACAATTATTATTCTTTGTGACAATATTTCTCCCAGAAATCGCTTACTCCCTTTTCCCATTACAATTCTCAAAGACTTGTTACTATTATTATTATTATTGTTATGTACTGATAATGTTCAGTTCCACTTCGAAGTTGTTGTTGCCATGGCTAGTACTTTAGATCCCCTGCTGGCTGATGTGTGTATGTCATACGTTGATGAGTCAACTGAAGAAATGATTGGAAAAGCTTACTTTTTGAGGGAGTTCTGGAAATTTGGAAATATTTCAGGTTGTTATTCATCGTAGACTGACATCAGTTGGAGGAAAAAAGGAAACCTGGGAGCACTGGACAGCTAGCTGTCTCGTCCGATTAGTATGGGACTCCTCAGCAATGCGCACCCACGACCCCACCCTGTCAGGGATCGAACCCTCGAGCTTCAAGTTCCGTGGCCAGCGCGTTACCATTAAGCTACCCACTGGGTCACAATCCGATTGTCCATATTTCCAACCTTTGTTAGCTCACGATATAGCACAACCGCCACCCAATGTCATCGTTGAATAACTGTCCTCACGACCATCAGGCTTTGACTCCACCGGTCACGAAGATTGCGCTATATTGTGAGCTAACAGAAGTTGGAAATATGGACGATTGGATTCTGAAGCGCTGGTGGAGGAACCTGAAGGTCGCGGGTTCAATCCCTGGCAGGGTGAGGTCGCGGGTGCGCACTGCTGAGGAGTCCCATACTAGTCGGACGAAACAGCTGTCCAGTGCTCCTAGGTTTCCTTTGTTCCTCCAACTTTTATAATTTAAGAAAAACTTGAAGAAGTAATATGCTTACTAGATGAAAAAGAATAATCGATAAAGCCACATTAGCTTCACCTAAAAAGAAGAAGTGTATGACAGGCTACCACTTTTAGACATACTGATTATTCAAAGAAGGGGTGGCTCAATTAGAAAGTCTATCCACAGGAAGCTGACATGAATCAAGACAATACTTTACCCCTTATAGTTACTAACTAACCAAGTCAATAAAAGCATGGCTTAATCAAGTGTTTATCTAGTAGGGTTGATCGTATGACACCAAAGAAATAGAAGCGAAATTCCTGATGGATATATTAGTGCAAAATGGATATATCAGTCGCTAAGACAAATGTCCATCGAATAGTCTAATCTTGAAGAAAAGGCTGAAATCAGCTGTTAGCAAGATATAATGGAGAAGACAAAGGTCATGCTTCAACACAAATCTAAACAGCATTTAAACCAGTTTATATATATGTGGACAAATATACATAGGGAGGAACAATCATAACATCCGTTTAAGAATAGTTGAACACACGCCTAAATAACTCCAGAAACAATTCACCTCTAACAGTTGAATAATTGCAGATGACAAACTTCCTTCCTCATTGATAACAAAACAAATACTAGAAACTGGTCATAGGATTGATATGAAGACAGTCTTCACTGGTCAAGGACGAATACTTAGATCTACTGAAGTACTTGAAATCGATTGATTTAACCCCCTTCTATGTATTCAGAAACAATTTGTACTTAGACTAAATTTACCCCCTGTAGTATTAAGGTCAACTTATACTATTGGTGGCGGTGATTTCATCTTTCATTATTTCATGTCAACTGGTGATTTACTAATATACCTCTAATTAAAACCATTGACATTCTTTGTCACCATATATCTTCCAGTAATCCTTCTTTCCGTATCCCTTCAACGTGTTTATATACTGATAAAGTTCATTTCACATATGAAGGTGAACATTTTCGACAAATAGATAGTGTGGCTATGGCAAGTTTCTTAGAATCATTTCTAGCTGGTATTTACATGTCAAATATTGAAGGTTTGACCGGTGATCTCATCACTAAATTTACTCTCTATAAAAGATATGTTGATGATATAATCGTGATATGTGATAAGCATGAAGATGCAACATGTTTGTTAGAAAGACTTAATATTGTACAAAACGACATAAGCCTTATATGGGAAGAAGAGAAAGAAAACCGTCTACCATTCTTGGATATATTCCTAAGTCGTAGAAATGATAGTTCAATAAAACGGTCAATCTACAGGAGACCTACTTGAAAAGGTCACTATTTAAGTTTTTATAGCTTTTGTCCAACCCAATACAAATCAGGTTTGGTAACTTGCCTATTTATAAGGACCCAGCGTATTTGTACGGAAGACTCAATGGATGATGATATCAAAATACCAACGGGAACATTAGTAGAAAATGGATATCCATTGAAGCTCATAAACCGCTGCAAAAATCAGCAACGATTCAAAACCTAATCTCTACTCTGTTTCGAAGAAATACGTTAACATTGCGTTACCATACAGAGGAGAATTTAACACCATAATATTAAAACGACGGTTAAGGTCTGGTGTTAGCAAAACATACTATGCAGCTAAGCTTATCATAGTTGAGAAGACCAAACACCTGCTGTAATATAGACCTCAACGCTGTCCAAACGATTGTGTCACATCCCACTGAGTTTATAAATTTACATGTGTGTGTATGTGTGGGCAAACGTACATAGGGAGGGACAATCGTAACATCCGTTTAAGAATAGTTGAACACACGCCTAAATAAGTCCAGAAACAATTCACCTCTAACAGTTGAATAATTGCAGATGACAAACATCCTTCCTCATCGATAACAAAACAAATACTAGAAATTGGTCATAGGATTGATATGAAGACACTCTATACTGTACTGTATCGATATGGTACTTGAAACCCTTCTATGTGTTGAGAAACAATTTGTACTTAGACTAAATTTACTCCCAGCAGTATTAAAGTGATTATTAAACCCCAACCAAAGTGATTCACCAACCTCAGAATGTTTTGAGGTTCATTAACAAGGTGATACTGTAAGTGAGGAATATAACTAGAATACTAATTATTGCGTTCAACCGTGGTCCTTTTGCGGAGAAAACCTCCGAGCTAATTACCAAGAAAGACAACAAGATCCATTAATCTAGGTGTAACGTCGCCTGGTGAACTAGTTCACTAATTACTAGCCGGTACTAAGCCCAGATGAAGAGGAAGGTTGGGCATAGGGCTACCAACCCTACTCCGTAAAACAAATCCAACCGCTAAAGAAACTTCAAAGCATAAAAAAATACAAAAAATAGAAATAAAATAATTCCCCGCTGGAATTCGAGAGACGAAATGATGCCGGTTGATGAAAGTCTTCGAGAAGCCGATTGGCCAGTGTGTCTACTCTTCTCTCGATGAAAGCGAAATTAAACGTGGGGATATGGAATGTTCACACAATGTTTGAAGCTGGCTGTCTGGCTGGCTGGTTGGCAAGGCTACTCAGATTGCAAAAGAGATGAGAAGGTATCACGTTGAAGTGCTCGGAATTTACGAAAGCATATGGAATGGGAGTGGACTCTCCAAACTGTCAACTGGAGTGTTAGTAATCTACTCCGACACTGTCACCCAGACGACAACCACGAGCACACTGAGTTGTGGAGTGACTATCATGATGTCCCCTTGAAGAGCGTCGAAGTCTCTCATGCAGTGGGAACCAATCTCCTCCATCATCCGCATCATGACAGCAGGATTCAACTCAAAAGGAAGGAAGGAAAGTCGCAATCATACAATGCTACGCACCTGCAAATAATGCAGATGAAGAGAAGAAGGAGGAATTCTATAGACAACTGCAATCAGTACAGGACAAGACCCATCACAGTTGGCGACATCGAATTCGTTCGAATATATGGTTGATGGGGCTGCCAAACTCGGAAGAGAAAACACAGGAAGAGAACCAGTCATGCATCGAGAAGCACTCGGTGAAATGAATGGGAATGTAGAACTGTTTGTAGACTTCTGAGCATTCAACGATTTGGTGATTGCAGTGAGGCAGTGTGTATGAACACAAGAATATTCACTAGGACAGGCTAAAAATCAGATCTACTTCATCTCAATGTGAAGAAAGTGAAGACGCAGCCAGCCTACTGGACACAAAAACAGATCAGGATGGGGAGGAGATATAGGTTTAGACCACTCACTATCCAGTGCAAGGAACCTACTGTGGAAGTCAAGTTGAAAGCCTTCAAAGAAGCTGGTGATGAAAGACCATAGTTATAGTTGAACTCCTTGAACAGAAAGTGAACTGAAGGACGAAACTACAAAGGACATCTTCATGTCAGCCAGTGAGTAATCAGAACAAAATGGGAGACGTTGAGCAACATCAGTGAAGGAACGTGCATGGAAGAACACTGAAACTCTTCGAAAGAGATGTAGAAGGAAACCTGCATAACCGTGTTAAGTAGGAAGAAGAAGAAGCGAGACATGGTATGGATCTCGACGGACACATGGAAGCTGATAGATGAGAGAAAGATGGTGAAGCAGATGTGGTGCAGTGATGCACAACGAAAAGAGGAGACGAATACAACCTGTAAAACACTATACTGGACAAAGAAGTGAAGAAGAGTGGGAAGAAAGACAAAAGACACTCCTACGACACATCGGCAAGCGAAGCAGAACAGGCTGCTGGTAATAGAGACAGAGACCTGACAACATTATATCGAATAATCATGTTATTATCTGAGAAAAGATCTACGCAGATGATACCGATGAGGGAAAGCTAGTTACCATTGAGGAGAAACAAAGGACTGACGAAATATATTCATTTATACATTCATTTATTCATCAACCTTGTTCTTGTTAAGAAACAAAGGAAACGATGAACTGACCACCTCAAAAAACTCTTGAATCGACCACCACCACCACCTGCAACTTGTCCGGAAATACCACCAGCAGTCCAGCTACAGAGCTATCAGTGAACACGAGGCCTCCGACAGAAGCAGAAGTGAAATCCTGAAAGCCATCAGGTTGCTGAAATCTGGGAAAGCAGCAGGACAAAAAGATGGAAGTCTGCTAGAAGCACTGAACACAGACGCAGAGACATCAGGGAACATGTTCACACCAGTACTGTAGAAGATTTACAAGGAAGGAAGGAAAGGAGGAAGAAAGCGAGGGTACTCGCCTATTGATTGGAAGAAGAGAGACCTACGTCTTTTCAAAAACTGGCAAGGAATCATGCTCCTGCCCACACCAACCAAAATATTATGCCGCATCCTCCTTGAGAGACAACAAGATCCATTAATCTAGGTGAAAATCTTCGGCTCTGTGGTAGAATTGAATTTCATATTGGATTGGATTTATAACACACGGTGATATAGTATTATTTACTTGTTAAAGACGTTTCACTATAGGCTAACATAGTAAAGGCCGTGAACTCCCTTCTACTCATGCTGTCGTTATTGTCTGTACTCATGTTACTGTTATTAATTCCTTTCTTGTGTATTCGTACGAATTTCTTAATAAACGGTGGAGGATAATTATTAACTATTAACGCTTCTCTTACTTGTTCCAATCACTTGATTCGATCGTTGCACTGACTAGTCAGTTTTCTACCTTTATTACGTAGACATCTGACTAATCCAGCCTTCATCATCTGACATTCGATGAGATTATTTGAAGTCTAGATACCTGTTGGGATGTGTCGGTTTTCTGTAGACGACAGTATCCAAACCACTGCTTGTCCTTCGCTTTAACCTGCAATCCAACATAGGTAATTCTCCTTGTTCATTGTCTACCTTCTCGTAAATGAATTGGATTGCGTGTATTTGTGAGGAAAATATCGATATGTTCCGATTTTAACACAGTAAATGTGCCATCCACATATCGGCATCATATTCTGCAGGATTCAACATTTGAAACGTCATGTTTTCCCAACTATCCATAAATATATCTACTAGGGTTGTGGACATTGGCGATCCTATCGCTACTTCTTCTGTTTGTCTCTGTATTTCGTCTTGAAACTTGAAGACTTCGGAAGTCAGGTCTTTAATGTAATCATGTAATAGGAATGACGCAACACCACTACCAGAGATATGGTGTTTTGGTTTTATTTTGGGGGCCGACCTTTTCTAACCCCTCCCCCTCCTTCCACTGAGAAGGCAACATCAACACGACACTGCCGGTCACTCAAGTGTAGTGTAGTAATTTACACTAAAACGATAATTGCTTTTCATCTAACCACTATCCAACAGACCTTTCTGGTATGGTAGGACCTCGAGATAACAAGTGTCCCACCAGCACAGGTAGTTGGGTCATTGTTATATGCAAGCCTGACCGCCACATCAAGGTAGCAGCTATCGGTCGGGCGATAAAGACCAGCCGGTCGGGGTCAGCGGGACAAAAGATCTAAGATCTTTTGTTCTGCTCAAGCGTTCCAAGTTTTGTTACTTAAAACTTTCACTAAGCCACCTTTAACTCAGCGTGAGAAGATTTGAAGTCTGAGTAATGATTCAGGTTTAAAAGTATTCTATGGACAATAGTACCCAAACTCCAATCTTGTCTTTGTTTTATTTTCTAACTCAATATCGCTAACTCCCTTTCACCATCTTTCAATTCGCTGGTGAATTGAACTACCTTGACTCCTGAATTTATATGTGTGTGGGAAACTATGTATGTGCTCCGACTTCAACACTGTAAACGTGTCATCTACATATCAAAACTAAAGTTTTGGGGCCAAACTACACGTTCCTACAGCCATACGTTCTCAACTATCTATAAATATGTCAGCCACAATAAGGGATATTGGTGATCTTATGGCAACTCCTTGAGTTTGTTTGTATATTTTGTTTTCTAACCTAAAGATTGTGGAGGCTGGGTATACATGTACTCCTAGAATGGTATCATCTCCTAGTACCTTAGTTCTTAGTTTAAATTTGTGATCATTATTCAGCTCGTTTCTAACTGCTTTCAAAACCATACCAATTAGTATGTGTACAAATTAACTACATCAAAACCAACCATTTTTTCATTGTCACTTAATCTATACTTCAAGTCATAAGAGTTCATGATTCAAGATTTAGAACGGTTTCTAATTGGACCTAGTACCATCGTTATACATTGAGATAAGTCATAAGTAAGAGTGTTTCTAAAGTCTACTGTCGGCCTTATAAGATAACCTGGTTCATGAATTTTCATAGTACTATATACCCTACTTGAATTACTAGTTTTCGGCATTAACTTAAACTATGTTGACTCACTTAGAAACGACTTCATTCGACGTACCTCTTCAACCTTAGCTGGTATTTACAAATCTTATCCTTGAAATCTTGGTTTCAGCTGTTAAATGATATTCAAATTTGTCAAACAGGAAATTGAGAATAACATAGGAAGTTACTTACAAAACTGAAATTGTTCTGATGTAAACGTCTAAAAGAAAAATATTGACATAAGGTACATTCTTTTATGAATAACTGTTGTTGGTTCCAATATTTTATGGCTAACATAATCAAGGAAGTTTCAGATAACGATGCTTAGTCAATAATTATAAGGACTCTTTTTAACAAGTGAACATAGACCACATGCTTATAGGTTATATATAATCAAAAAAAGGTACCTGGCGATTAAAGGAAGGGTTACCTTGTCAAACTGCCGAAGAACGGAGACCTCAGTGTTTGCAAGAACTGGCGCGGAATCACTCTCCTGTCCACCCAATGCAAGCAAAATATTAAGCCGCATCATCCTGGACAGGCTAAATGATGCACTGGATTCAAAACTGCGACCGGAACAGGCAGGCTTCAGGAAGTACAAATCATGTGCAGACCAAATTGCAACGCTTCGCATCATCATAGAACAGAGCATAGAATGGCAATCAGCTCTCTACCTCAACTTCATCGACTTTGAGAAGGCCTTTGACAGCGTCAACCGAGAGGTAATTTGGAAACTGCTTCACTACTACGGAGTGCCGCAAACCTTTATCTGCCTCATTCAACAACTATATGAAGATGCCACATGCCAAGTAATTCACAATGGGAAGCTCAGTGATGCTTTTGAGGTGGAGTGAAGACAGGAGTGAAACAAGGTTGCCTACTATCCCCCATGATATTCCTAATTGTGGTGGACTGGATCATGCAGCAAACAGTGGGGAGCTAAGAGAAGAGGGGGATACGCTGGACCGCGGAAAAGAACCTAGAGGACTTGGATTTTGCCCATAATGACTTGTGTCTAATGTCAAACAAACTTGAAGATGTACAGGAGAAAACTAACAAGTTGGCAGAAGAGGCAGGGCAGAGAAGACGGGACTTCCAGTGAATATAGAGAAGACAGATGTGATGAAGATACCACACCACCAACAACAACAAGCATCAATCAGCATCAACGGGAGAAACTTAAAGGAAGAAGCCTCCTTCACCTATCTAGGTAGCACAGTCTCAACTACAGGCGGGACGGACGAGGACGTCAAAGTCAGAATCGGAAAAGCAAGAGAGGCGTTAATTAGCCTGAAACCAGTGTGGAAATCTTCTGCACTCAGCATATGGGACACGATCCGGATTTTCGACACCAACGTCAAGTCAGTGCTGTGTGATGGTTGAGAGACTTGGAGCGTTACGAAAGGGATTTCCAACAAACTGCAGACACTCATCAACAGCTGCAGTCTACGCTGGCTCGTCACTGAAGATCAGATAGCCAGAATAATGAGAATAAGCAACAAGGAGTTCTGGGAACGAACCAACCAAGAACCTATCACCCAACAAATATGCGGTGGAAGGAAGTGGAGATGGATTGGGCATACACTGAGAAGGCCGACTGGGGACATCACGCGTCAGACCAGGCCCTCGAGCGGAACCCCGATGAGAAGCGACGAGTTGGGTGTCCGAGGTGATGGTGACATGGAGGAGGTAGTGCGAGGAGGAAATGAGAGCTTGTGGGCAGTCGTGGAGCCATTTCCAAAAGATTTCAGAGAACAGAGTTCACTGGAGACGTGTTACTGAAGCCCTATGTTCCATTAGGAACCCAAAGGACTAATAATAATAATAATAGGTCAATAAATCATAGAAGTATTGACAAAATGATTTACATAACTTCAAAGATTTCTACACTATTCTGGACAAATCTGGATGCATCTCTCTCCTTTTTAATTCAAACTGTATGACTATATAACCGGTAAGTAAATTCCAAAATCTATTGACATCTCTGTTATATTTGTTTATGCATAGAATCTACACTCTTGAACCAGAAACTTTGTTGAACCTAATCAATTAGATAAAGTAAAACAAAACTGAAATTGTAAAATCACTAGAAGTGAACAGTTGAACTTTAATTCTATGCATTAGATAAATATACAAAGAGAAGAAAATTCATTTGATCAATCGTTGATCAGATATTGTTGACCTCAGATCTAGTTCACTCATAGTTACAGACTCTTTTGAATCAACATCTTACAAGAAACAAATGATCTTTGTAATTAGGTCATATTCAAGTGTTTCCTAATGATTATCATTAAGCAATATACACTCTTGTTTCAATCAAGTTTATAAAATCATTAACCAATCAGTTTTAAAAACTCCGATTACAAAAGAAAAGATAACCATGGCTAAGCAATGTTGTAAGTTAACTGGGAAAACTGACATAACTAACCGACAACAGGGTGTGTTAATGTGATTTCGATATATTTGAAACACTGTACAACACACAAACTTGAAGACAACATCAAAAATTGATAGACCGAATTCGGTCAATAATCAGTTGTAGACAGTATAACCTCCCCAGGTTAACTAGTTCACTAGTAACTAGCCCGTCCTAAGCCCAGATTAAGAGGGAAGGTTGGACATAGGGCTACCAACCCCACCCCGTAAAACCAATCCAACCGCTAAAGAAACTTCAAAGCATAAACAGAATATAAAAAATAATAACAAACTTATTCCTCGCTGGAATCGGAGAGACGAAATGAGGCCAGTTGGTGAAAGACTTCAGGAAGCCGACTACCCGATTTGTCTTCTCTTCTCTTAATGAAAGTGAAAGTAAACGTGGGGATATGGAATGTTCACACAATGTTTGAACCTGACTGGCAAGGCAGCCCAGATTGTAAGGAGATGAAGAGGTATCACATTGAAGTGCTTGGAATTTACGAAAGCAGATGGAATGGGAGTGGACTCTCCAAACTGTCAACTGGAGAGTCAGTAATCTACTCCGACACTGTCACCCAGACGACAACCACGAGCACACTGAGTTGTGGAGTGACTATCATGATGTCCCCTTGAAGAGCATCGAAGTCTCTCATGCAGTGGGAACCAATCTCCTCCAGGATCCGGATCGTGACAGCAAGATTCAACTCAAAAGAAGGTAGGTCACAATCGCACAATACTATGCACCTACAAATAATGCAGATGAAGAGAAGAAGGAGGAATTCTACAGACAACTACAATCAACACTGGACAAGACAAGGCTGTCTAATATCACCAATAATCTTCCTGGTTGTGGTGGACTGGATCATGCAGCAAACAATGAGGAGCGAGAAGATGGGCATACGCTGGACAGGGGAAAAGTTCCTAGAAGGTTTGGATTTCGCCGATGACCTGTATCTAATATCACACAAACTTGAAGATCTACAGGCAAAATCTAACAAGTTGACAGCAGAGGTTGGGCAGGGCAATGAAGACGGGACTTCAAGTGAACGTAGAAATAACAACGACAAGCTCCAATCAGCATCAACGGGAGAAATTTAAAGGAAGTTGTCTCTTTCACCTACCCACCCACCTTGGCAGGCAGTATCGTTTCAACTACAGCCAACATAGGCACAGACGAGAACATCAAAGCCAACTAGGATTGGAAAGACTGCAAAACAGGCGTTCATCAACCTGAAATCAGTGTGGAGATCTACTCCACTCAGCATAAAGCGTGAACAACATCCGGATTTTCAACACAAATCCAGTCAAGTCAGTGCTGTGTGATGGTTGAGAGACTTGGCGTGTCATGAAAAGCATTCCCAATAAACTACAGACATTCTTCATCAACAGCTGCCTACGCTCGCTACTGAAGCTCAGATGGGCAGAATAATAAGGACAAGCAACAAGGAACTCTGGCTGGCTGACTGGCAACGAAGCGTGGAAGCGAGAACCTATCATTCAACAAATATGGAGAAGAAAGAAGTGAAAATGGATTGGGCATGCAGCGAAAAGACCATTGGGGACATCACGTGCCAGGCCAGGCACTCGAGTTGAACTGAGGTGGGAAACGATGAGTTGGGCGTTTGAGATGAAGGTGACATGGAGCAGATGGTATGAGGAAGAAATGAGAGCTTGTGGGGAGTCATGTAGCCGGGTCCGAAAGATTGCAGGGAGGAGAGCGGAATGGTAACGTGCTACTGAATCCCTATGTTCGACTAGGAACCCAAAGGATAAATAATAATAGTAAATAAATAGCAGATAGTATGAAATCGGTTGTCTTGAAAGCTGCCTGATGCTGGCTAGCTGTTAAAATCTAAGATGTGGGTTTCATCCACTTTGGGACTTGTCATCTGGATTTACCTCTCTCCCAATGGGACTCGGAGGCAGCAAGTATCGCCCCAGCTGACGATCCACAAATAGGATGAAAACAGCGTCTTAAATTTCACTGATGGTCACCATCAGGTGAATTTTAAGATGATGAATAGTTAGGTTATACTGAGGCTATCGCTTACGAAACCATACGTCGAAACAGGTCGACCATTTCTATCCAGAATAACAAATCAATTTGTATAGCCTAACCCTCACAGCTTGCCGGTATACTCTTGACTGTAACAGTGTATTACATAGGTTTAAAATCACAGAGCGGATATCACTTCCCTTGAGGCTGCCCACTTGCTTTGTCACGAAATGCTGACAAGCACAAAGCCACGCTGGCGTTAAGTTCACTGACGTTCGATTGCCGGCAACCATCTAACATCTATTTTGGTGCATTGTGACGCTATGTTTTCCAACTTTGTGACAAGATTGGAATAATCGTGAAAACAGGCAGCAAGACCAACCAATTTAATTATTTTTTTCCTTTGGGTTCCTAGTGGAACATAGCGCTTAAGTAGAACGCCCTTATTTCACTCTCTTCTCTCCAGTCCTCCTAACCCGGCTGCACCATTACCCACAAGCTTTCATTTCTTCCTCACATGAACTCCTCCATGTCTTCTTAGCCTCGAATGCCCAACTCGTCGTTTCCCCTTTGGATCCCACTTCATAGCCTGGCGTGGCACGCTATGTCCCCAATCGGCCTTCTCAGTGTATGTCCAATCCATTCCCACTCTCTTCTGCATATTTGTTGGGTGAAAGGTTCTTGATTGGTCTCTTCCCAGTCCAGAGTTCTTGCCTGCTTATTCATTCTGGACATCCATCTGACCCTCAGTATCGAGCCAACGTGGGTGGCAGCTGCTCATGATGAATGTCTGTAGTTTATTGGGAATGCTTTTCATGACACGCCAAGTCTCTCAACCATCACACAGCACTGACTTGACTGGATTTGTGTTGAAAATCCGGATGTTGTTCACGCTTTATGCTGAGTGGAGTAGATCTCCACACTGATTTCAGGTTGATGAACGCCTGTTTTGCAGTCTTTCCAATCCTAGTTGGCTTTGATGTTCTCGTCTGTGCCTATGTTGGCTGTAGTTGAAACGATACTGCCTGCCAAGGTGGGTGGGTAGGTGAAAGAGACAACTTCCTTTAAATTTCTCCCGTTGATGCTGATTGGAGTTTGTTGTTGTTGGTGGTGGTGTTGGTTGAGTATCATCATCACCTCTGTCTTTACATTCACTTGAGGTTGCGCTTTCGTTGCCCTTCCTCTTCTGTCAACTTGTTAGATTTTGCCTGTAGATCTTCGAGTTTGTGAGATATTAGTATAAGTGTAAAACTTGGGAGTTGTCGTAGAATTTAATTTCATATTCAGTTTGTTTATTTGATTTATAACACACAGTGATCTAGTATTATTTACTTCATGACCACATTTCGAGCATAAATTAATATTGCTCATAGCCATATCAATGTCAACATTCAACATTAGACAAATGTAATTATATACATCTAAATGGAGTGAAACTGTTTATCTACAATTCAGTCAAAACTGTTTAATACTTCGCCGTTACTTAAAAATTTCTCAGAACTTTGTTGTAACTAACTGATTGACGTAAAGGATTTTTTGCAGTGTTCTGCAGAATATGAGATAATTAAACAATAAGCTTCTTTGGGTAATCCTCAAATATTTGGAACTGTGGTTTCTCTTATAATCAAGATGGTAGTTACAAATATCTGCTTTTTGCTCACTTCAATAATTCTGAAAATCTTTTATTTCTTCGTTCATATCTTTGAAATAATCAGTTTAATGTCGGTGACTGGGTCTCAATTTCAATTGTGTCACGTTTTTGTTATTATCTAACTACAAATAATTACCTACTTAATACTTTATGATAATCCGATGAATCCCTTCCAATCCTGATGAAAAACCTATGCACATCTGGAATTTCCACCTACCTACCTACCTACCTACCTACCTACCTACCTACCTACCTACCTACCTACCTACCTACCTACCTACCTACCTACCTACCTACCTACCTACCTACCTACCTACCTACCTACCTACCTACCTACCTACCTACCTACCTACCTACCTACCTACCTACCTACCTACCTACCTACCTACCTACCTACCTACCTACCTACCTACCTACCTACCTACCTACCTACCTACCTACCTACCTACCTACCTACCTACCTACCTACCTACCTACCTACCTACCTACCTACCTACCTACCTACCTACCTACCTACCTACCTACCTACCTACCTAGGCACCAAAGTTGGCAGCACAGGCACACACGAGGATGTCAAAGCCAAGATCAGAAAAATAGCAAGACAAGCCTTCCTTCATTAATCTGAAATCAGTATGGACATCTTCTACACTCAGCATAAAGCTTGGACAAGATCCTGATTTTCAACACTAATTCAGTGAAGTAAGTCAGTGCTTCTATGTGACAGTTGCGTGTTACGGAAAACATTTCTAACAAACTGCAGACGTCATAAATGAACAGCTGCCGCCTTCGCTCGATACTGAAGATAGAGATCAGACGGCCAGAATAACAAGAATAAGCAACGAACCAACCGACCAAGAACCTATCGCTATATATATATATATATATATATATATATATATATATATATGTCTGCGAGATACTTAGCATTTGGTGCCCCTTATTCATGCTGCCAATATGTGGTCTCTTTTCAAGATTGTAAATATCGTATGAATTAGACTCTGTTGTTCATCAATCGCTGCGAGATAGGTCTCTTCAATTTCTCATAGGAATTTCCAGCTTATTACGTCAACTGAAATGAGGATAATATGGATGCTCACGTGTTCACGTGACAATAGATGGCAGTGGTACCATATCACAGATCGACAAGAGTTTAAAAAAGTTAATTATTTTATTCTAACTCAATAGCTGGATGGTAATACATCTGCTGTAAGACAATGACTTAATCCCTTATGAAATTAACGGCGAACAATGCTAAGGGGTCGAAAACTTAAGTGAAACTATTATTGTATGGCTCTAGATATTCAATCTTTGTTCATTTGATGTCAATTCTTGATGATTTGTATCTTGAAATCAGTAACTCCCAATGAACTTCTATCCGAATAAAGGAAAAAATTTAAAG
Organism: Heterobilharzia americana; assembly: GCA_944470555.2. Taxonomy (NCBI): domain Eukaryota; kingdom Metazoa; phylum Platyhelminthes; class Trematoda; order Strigeidida; family Schistosomatidae; genus Heterobilharzia; species Heterobilharzia americana. The sequence goes on along the minus strand of OX104133.1, from coordinate 16,916,328 downwards.
ACTGACCAACAGTATGGAAAATGAATATTTTTTAGTTATCTATGAATTCCTTAATAACATATTAACTAACAGCCAACTGGTATACCAGATACTATCGACTGCGAACCCAAGAAGAAAAAATGATAGAAGACTGGTTTCAGTGAAAAAGTTTATTCCTCCCAAAAACATTCTTCGAAACAATTTAAAACAGTTGTACATATATATATATATATATATATATATATGCGCGGTTTGCGACCTTGTCCAGAAAATGGAACATTAGCATAGTAAAAGTAAGCATCAACCAATCAGAGAATTACCTTGAAAAACGAACTACTCGTTATCGCGTGAAAATGGAGCTAAGAGGATAACTTAGAAATGTATAGACTAATAAATAATGTTTCACATAAATCTGGGACATCTCAACAACAGATCAGTTTAAATGTTTATGTAAACGTGTATTCATCGAATGAACGGTGAGTTAGTCCACATGAATGCACTTGAATTATTTTCTATTTTTACTTGCTGTTCTTAGTGGAACATAGTGATTCAGTAGAATGCCTCATTGCACTCTTTTCTCTGCAGTCTTTTGAACCTGGATCCACCACTGCCCACAAGCTTTCATTTCTTCCTCTTATGATCTCCTCCACGTCACACTCATCTCGGATGCCCAACTCGTCGTTTCCCATTTGAATTCCACTCGAGGTCCTGGCCTCGCCTGGCGCATGATGTCCCCAGTCGGCCTTCTCAGTGCATCCTCAATCCATCTCCACTTTCTTATTCTGCATATTTGTTGGATGATAGTTTCTTGGTTGGTTCGTTGCCAGCCAGAGTGAGTTCCTTGTTGCTTATTCATTCTGGACATCCATCTGACCCTCAGTATCGAGCCAGCGTAGGTGGCTGCTGCTCATGATGAATGTCTGTAGTTCGCTGGAAATACTTTTCGTGACACGCCGTCTCCCAACCATATAACAGCACTGACTTGACTGAATTGGTGTTGAAAATCCGGATGTTGTTCACGCTTTATGCTGAGTGGAGTAGATCTCCACGCTAATTTCAGATTAATTAAGGAAGGCCCCCATTGCTATCTCTCCAATTCTGACTTTGACATCATCGTCTGTGCCTGTGCTGCCACCTATAGTTGAAACGATGCTGCCTGCCTAGGTAGGTGGGTAGGTGCAAAAGGCTACTTCCTTTAAGTTTCTCCCGTTAGTGATGATTGGAGTTTGTTGGTGGTGGTGGTGTTGGTTGGGTACTCTCATCACCTACGTTTTTTCTACGTCCAACTGAGAGAAGTCCCTTCTTCCT